>CM069432.1:120162745-120762745 GCA_035610365.1 Aquatica leii
CAGTATGCACACATTAATATATTTATTTTATTATATTTTAAGTAATTTAAGTATTTATTTTTACAATAATTCTTTACTATTAGTTGAGCATTGGTAATTTGATTAATGACAGTATTAGCATTATTAATATTTTTTTTATAAATAATTTTAAACTCAAAATTGTTTATACTGTAGGAAGGCTTCGTGGGTCTTGGCACGTCTATTGCTAATTGAGAAGTATTTAACATAACTTTTATTTCCAAAATCTTTATACAGCGAACACGTTCATTTCATAACCTCATAATCACACCCTACATATCCACTCCGACGGTTGTGGAGCCACAGCATTTCCTCCCGCCACAAGCGCAAAATTCAAATTCAAAATTTAACCCTACAGTTAGGCCATACCTTAGATTATGGTTGTCCACGAGCATGGTAGAACTGTACTTAGAGCATAATTACACATTCAACATAAAACGTGATAATAACACAAGTCATAAGATATTACATACATATTCAGTATAAACATATTCACATTTAAGCGTACGTATGACAAAAACATTCTGAACTGAATAAAACATCTATGTGAAATCTTACATTGGAATTTCTAATTTATTCTTAATTTTTATAATCTTAAACACTAAGCAAACTTAAAACTAATAAGTGATTCCAAATTTCGCTTTTAATAAATTCAAACCAAAGCTTCAAGTGCGAAGGAGGTAGAATAGTTTTATACGGTATTTGGTTTAATTAGATTTCAGGAATATCCTCAACAACATATCGATCATTTAGTAAAACGTTTGTGATTACATATGAGCTTTTAAATTTTGGTATGTTTTTTATTTATGCCAGGCGTTACATCAACATTCGTACAAACAACATAGTCACCAATTTAGTATACACGTGGTGTTTTATGTTTCTTGTCATAATATGTTTTATTATATTTTTGAGCTACAAGTATACTAGCTGACGCTTGATCTCTAATCTTGTCTAAATCTCTATTTGTCTTTATTTGTGATTCTTGTAACATTATTATTAACACTACCTTTTTGATGCAACCCTAACAATAAAACGGACGGAGAATTCTTTATAGATCTACAGTAAGTATTATTTAACGAGTATTTTACCTCGCCTAAAACTTGATACCAGTTATTTATTTCTTTAGTTAACTTTTACAACATGGGAGTAATATTTCTATTAAATCGTTCTGTCCATTTGCACGAGGTGCATCCGTGACAATCAAAACTAATTAAATATTATTACTTCTCAAGAATGACTTAGACTCATTTGATCTAAAACTAGACCCTCGATCAGCAACAATTTGATTTGGTCGACTGAAATAATCGAAGGAACTACTTAGATGCTTGACTACTTCCCTAGTACTAGTAGTAAAACAAGCACATAATTAAATAAATTTTAAAAAACCCGTCAATGATTACAAAAAAATATATCTATTTTGATGCGCGGTCTTCTCAAAAGAAACATAACTATCAATGTGTACCGTGTCAAAAGGTACATTTTTTTTAATAATAAGGTAAAGAAATCCTTCAGCTCTGCCTGTGCTTGACGAGTACATAATACACTTCACACAATTTTGAATATATTCTTTAACAGCTTTAGTTATGTTAGAAAACTAGTAAAACATGAAACAACTGGCCTTTATATTTACGATAGACTAAATCGTTTCGCATCTTATACAGTGGACTCTCGGATTGGGATAAAATCTTTGGTTTGCATGATACTCAAATTATGTTTAAAATTACTCTCAGCTAAAATTAAAATACATTGACTAAGTGCATCTACGTGTTGCATTTTATCACATTTTTCTATGCTCTAATATGTAATGAAAATTATATAAAACCAATGACCATCTTAAAATTCTGGAATTTACATCTTTCTTTTCTAAGATGAGTTTAAGACTATTGCAATCCGTTACTATTTTGAATTGTATACTACATTCTAAATCGATGTAATGTATACACTATGCATAATGCGTCTTATTCGAAGCTACGACATTTTGCTTCTGATTGTAAGGTCCGTTTACTAAAATTAAACACAGGATGGAGTTGGCCATCTGTTTGTTTCTGTAGTAACATCGATGCAAAGCCCATAGAGCTTGCGTCACAATGTAATTGAGTTTCCAATTTTGGTGACTAAATACATAAAACAAGTTGTGAGCTTAACGCTAATTTTATATTCTTGAAACACTTTAATTCTTCTACACCTAATTTAAATTCAAACTTTGATACTTTTTTTTCTTAAACAAATCATAAAGTGGTTTTGCAACAAGAGAAAACTTCTCTACGAAAGGTCTAAAATACGAAGCTAAGCCTAAAAAACTATATAACGTTTGAAAGTTATATGGTACAGGAAAATCATAAATTGCTCTTAGATTTTCAGGATTAAACTAATTCTTTTTTTTTTGTTTATAACATATCCTAAGTATTTGATTTCTTTTTTTTTTAAATGTCAAGATTCTCAGTAATAGTAGTAGTGGCTACTAAAATGTCATCAATATAAATAGTAATGTTTTACTCATCAACTAATTCTCTAAACGCGGTGTGTACATGTTGAAACGTTCGAGAAATTATTTACAAATGCAAGAGCCTTCTAGAAGCTGTCTAGAAGATATAGCGAAAAGTAGGAAACGCTCGAGAAGGATTCGCCGATGTCTATCAATGCCAAAGATGGAAATCGTAGGTCAGTTATTGTCGTAACGCGAATGCAGCTGTATTAAGAAGATTATCCAAGTGAAGATAAATAAGTGATTAGCACGTGCAAAGTTTTAAATAAATAACAGTGTACACCGAATCGAGTGAACGTGACCTATAGTGTAAACAAACAAGTTAGTGGCTTTATCTTATCGTCGCGTAAGTGATAGCATATTATTGTTTTATATAAATTTCTGTCAGTTTTTATCCTTAGATATTTCAATTTAATTAGTTCGGTTAATTTAAAAGTGTACATATTTCTAGAATAAGTAAACATAATTTTTAGTCGTTTAAATAAATTAGTTTTCAATAAATAGTTTCGTAACAGTGGTGTCACGGTGTGAAGTTCGCGGTTTTTATTAGTGTAAATACCATTAAGTAATCTAATATCGCTCCCGTAATTGATTGCGCGATACGCGTGTTTATTTATAAAATTAATATAGTGTTTATTAAACTTTTCCTTTTAACAAGTGCGTGATCGCGATATAAATTAAATTCGTTTCTGTACACTAGTGGTTTAATATTAATAAATGGATAGTTCTTAAATTTTGTGTTATATAAAAACTGCATTTTAAAAAGTAGTGTATTTAAACTTTATACTCGTGTTATATTTAAATTTAAGCCGGTGACGCGTTCGCAAGCAGTTAAAATGGATGCAAAGCTATTTGAATTTCTTGAATCCATCAAAAATGGTCAGGAATCGATGAATAGAAAAATCGAAGAAAATTCACAGAAAATTGAAGAAAAACTCTCCGAACATTCTCAGAAAATGGAAGAAAATTCTAGAAGTTTAAAAGAAGAAATACGAACGAGCATAGAAAATCAAATTAAAATTGTTCAAGAGGAAACCCAAGCAGACATGTTAAACTTAAAAGAAGAAATTTGCGATTCTGTGAATGACATAATAGAAGAGAAGTTAAAAGAAAATTCAAGAACCATAGAAGACAAGCTAGAGAAAAAATTGAGAGAAAGAATACAACTGCTTGAAGAAAGAATGACCCATATGAATTGTCACGGTGAAGGAAGCGTCACGAGTGAAGATTTAATAATGGATCATCGAGAAGAAAACACTCACAAGTTCAAAGTTGTACCACCGAATTTTGATGGTAAAGTTCCATGGTCAACCTACTACAAGCAGTTTAAAGCCGCAGCTACTGCTAATGGTTGGAGCAACAAGCAGAAAGCGACGTCTTTAATAGTGTCCTTACGTGGAGAAGCGCTTGGAATTTTACAAACTTTTCCGGACCACCTGCAAGAAAATTACGAACTCTTAATATCATGATTAGAAATGAGATATGGGGATGCTCATCTTCAACAAGTATACCAGGCTCAAATTAAAAGTCGGGTTCAAAAAGCTGCCGAAAGTCTTCAAGAGTTTGAGGCTGACCTCGCCAGACTAACACGGCTTGCGTATCCTACAGCGCCAGATACCTTCTTGGAGCAATTGGCTATTCAAACCTTTGTAGACGGTCTCCGAGACAGCGAAACACAGCAGACTCTCCGGTTAGCTCGACCGAAGACGTTGGATGACGCATTAACCCATGCTTTGGAGTTCGAGGCGGCGAAACAAGCGTCGCACCTAGGCAGACATAAGCTCCGTTGTGCTGCAGAAGTATCCTCGCACACAGAAGAAAGCATTGAAGACATAGCGCCACGGGTATTTCGGGAACGAGTAGCTCGAGGAAGAGAACTGACGTGCTGGAACTGCGGAGAAGTGGGCCACGTACGACGCCGTTGTACTAAGCCCAAAAGAAGACCAGAAGAGCGTCCGGAAAACTAGAACAGGTCGATCAAATGGAGCGAAAGTCGACCTCAACGAGCCATGCCCCAGAGATTACCATTCAAATGGCGTCGCCTAGGGAGCAGTTGCATAGCATTTATCTCGATGGCAAGATCAATGGAAGAAGCGTTCAGTTACTGGTTGACACGGGAGCGACGAAGACCATCATTCGTCCTGACATCTTATTGGAAAACGAGAAGACATCACCAGTAACAGTACGACTTCGAACGGCGACGGGCGAAGAAATACCTACTCACGGACATGTCGAAGTAACCATTGGTTTGGCAAATGGAGTACTCGACCATCAAGTACTGGTAGCCAACATCACGGAAGAAGTTATCCTGGGAATGGACGTGATAAAGAAGTATGGGTTTCATTTGGATATGAAGAACGATGTCCTGAAGATCGACAATGAAGAAATTCCTTCTCATTTGTCAGAGAAGGCAGCCGTGCAAGTCTTATTGAGTGAAGACGTTACTCTGCCTGCAAGGACTAAAAGTGTGGTGATGGCACGCCTGGATGGAAGTCTCCGGGAAGGCTATATACGCGCGATTGAACCAATGGAGGGCGGTTTAGTTGAAAAGGGACTACTCGTTGGCAGAACTTTAGTACGAGTAAAGAACACGATGCCAGTAAGGATCTTAAACATGAACTCAGATCCTGTAACGTTGAAAAACAAGACCGTGGTAGGCCAATGCACGCCAGTATCACAAATTGTGAGATGCGTGAAGTCGAACGAAGATACGTCGCCGAAGAGGTGTCCACAACATCTATTGGACATTCTTACCACCAAATGCCAAAACCTCAACCAAGACCAGCTGGCTAAAGTTAAAGTGTTGATCCAAGAGTACCAAGATGTGTTCGCGCTGGAGAGTGGTTCCAAAGGAAGAACTAACGTGGTGAAACATAAAATTAATACCGGAGACGCTCGGCCGATACGACAACATCCACGCAGACGTCCTTTGGCGAAAAGAGAAGAAGCCGAACACATAATTATGGATATGGAGAGAGAAGGCGTGATTGAACCTTCAAGTAGTCCATGGGCATCCCCAGTGGTACTCGTAAAGAAAAAGGATGGATCAACGAGGTTTTGTGTAGACTACAGACAGCTAAACGACGTGACCAAAATGGACAGCTACCCTTTACCCAGAATTGACGATACGCTAGACACCCTGTCAGGATCTCAGTGGTTCTCTACGTTAGATTTAAAGAGTGGATACTGGCAGGTAGAATTAGAACCCAAGGATCGTGAAAAAACAGCTTTTACGATCGGAACTGGTTTGTGGCAGTTCACTGTAATGCCCTTCGGCCTGTGTAACGCTCCTGCAACGTTCGAGCGTTTGATGGAGACCATCTTGCGCGGATTGTCTTGGAAGATGTGCTTGGTTTACCTGGACGACGTGATCGTGGTTGGAAGGTCGTTTGAAGAACACTTGAACAACTTGAAGGAAGTGTTCCAGCGATTACGTGGGGCTAACCTTAAACTGAGCCCAAAGAAGTGTCACGTATTTAAGAAGGAAGTCCAATACCTTGGCCACGTCGTATCTAGAGATGGAGTGAGGGCTGACCCAGACAAAATCCGAGCAGTGCAAGCATGGCCAAGACCAATCGACAAACATCAGGTCCGAAGTTTCCTTGGGTTGTGCACTTATTATAGAAGATTTGTACCCGCATTTGCCAATATTGCCAAACCATTGACAAAATTAACCGAAGAAAAAGCAGAATTTAGATGGAATGAAGACTGCGAAAGTTCTTTTAATCAACTAAAACAAGCCCTAGTCACTTCGCCGATTTTGAGTTATCCAAGAGAAGATGGAAAGTTTGTTTTGGTTACTGACTCAAGCAATCTGGCCATAGACGCGGTTTTTTCGCAAGTTCAAGATGGACAAGAAAAGGTTATCGCGTACTTTAGCAAGGTTTTGTCTAGGCCAGAAAGGAATTATTGCGTGACTAGGAGGGAGCTGCTAGCAGTCGTTAAGTCCATCGAACATTTCTACAAGTATTTGTATGGACGAAAATTCTTACTGAGAACAGACCACGCCGCTTTAAAATAGCTACTGCAGTTCCGTAACCCAGAAGGACAAGTAGCAAGATGGATCGAGAGACTGCAAGAGTATGACTATGACACAGAACACCGTGCCGGAAGCAGTCATCGGAACGCTGATGCCTTGTCCAGAAGACCATGTCTGGCGGACTGCAGCCATTGTTCGCGACTGGAAGAAAAAGTCGAATGCCTCCGGAGAACTGCTATGGTTGATAATGAGTGGGAACCTGAGCAGTTACGTCGCGAACAAGAAGACGATCCTGAAATAAGACTACTCCTGGACTGGAAAGAAAGCGGGCGACGACCAACCTGGGAAGAAGTGAGTGCTTTGGGCAGAAACATCAAAGCGTACTGGGCGCAGTGGGACTTTTTGTTAGTAGAAGACGGTCCTCTTAAGCAATCCCTAGAAAGTGCCGAGGGCACGGGAAACAGACTACAGTTGGTAGTGCCAAAGAGCAGGGTGCCAGAAGTGTTGAAGCATCTCCACGATGGGACATCAGGAGGACACTTTGGCATTAAGAAGACGTTGGGTAAAGTGCGAGAACGATTCTACTGGATGAACTGCAAAGAGGACGTCATGAAATGGTGCCGTAAATGCATAGTCTGCGCTTCAGAAAATGGTCCAGCGAGAAAGCGCAAAGCACCCATGAAACAATACAACGTAGGAAGCCCTTTGGAAAGAGTAGCGATTGACATCGCAGGGCCGTTCCCAGAATCCGATTCGGGAAATAAATACATACTGGTGGCGATGGATTATTTCACGAAATGGACGGAGGCTTACGCCATACCCAATCAGGAAGCAGCTACAGTCGCAGACGTATTAGTAAAAGAGTTTTTCTGTCGGTTTGGAGTTCCGTTGGAATTACACTCCGATCAAGGTCGCAATTTTGAGTCTGGGCTGTTTCAAGAAGTTTGCCGACTGTTAGGAATTAAGAAGACTAGGACAACGCCTCTCCATCCTCAATCTGATGGCATGGTTGAACGGATGAATCGAACAATGGGCAAGTACTTAGCCAAGGTAGTGTCCGAACACCAAAGAGACTGGGATTAGTACTTGCACCTTTTCTTAATGGCATACCGATCATCCGTTCACGAAAGCACAGGCCAAACACCATCCTGTGTAATGCTCGGTCGTGAAATACGATTGCCATGCGACCTTCAATTTGGCCGAAGACCGGAAGAGGAAGTCGCTGGAGAAGATTACGTCAGCAAGTTGGCAAAGAGGCTAGACGAAGTACCTGAAGAGGCTCGTAAAAACACAGCGACAGCGAAGTCACAATGACCCTTTATATCCGCAAAAAGTGCCTGTTAGTTCAGGGTATATCCGCTAGCGCTGACGATGCGTGATATGTACAGGTACGGGCAGTTTGGTGTGATTTCCGTTATTTAAAAGAGTACTTGTCACTTCCTACATTACATGCTGTCTCCTTTTTATATGTTGTCAAAAGCGGCTTCAAAATCATCCGAATTATAGAGTTGGGAAACAACTAATTGTTATGTTTGCATTAATCAACATTTTCGTTAAAATATTACGACATATTTGTTCCATCGCTATTTGCTACTCAAACTTAAAAGAAGATTTTTTGGACCACAAGAGCAATTACTTCGACATTTTTAACAGTGGTTAATTAAATCATTTACACCAAGCAGACAAAATTAAAGCAGTAAACAACGTTTTTAACGATCTCAAAGCAGTTACAATTTTCTCGAGGATAAAGACAAAACCTGCAAAAACGCTAGAAAATGACGCAACGTTATTTTTTTATAATCATGAATTTTCTGATACCTACATAAAAAAATGCAGTCTCAAATGCTTTGATAGATACTGTAAGAAATTCACGAAACCTGAAAACTGAGATCAATGATAACCGTTTGAATTATATTTCAATAACTACAATAGAAGATGCATTCATTAAAAATCTAAACAAAAAAGTAAACGATGGCCAAATAGAAGACCAATTGATGGCTTATTAATAACGATAAATGTAGAAAACATTTTGTGTTCTGTCAATAATATTAAAAAATGAGAAAACTGAATAAAACGATTTAAATAATTCAGAAAATAGTTTAGTTATAAATCTTTATGACATTTCCTACACAGAAATTGAAAAAAAAATAAAGATTTTTTATGGAAGTTTATTCAAAACAAATCGAATACTGAAACTTTTCCTAAATGCTATAAAAAATCTTTATACTGATTATTAGAAGATACAAAAATACGGTCAATGCAGATAGATTTGAGTGAAATGAAAAGTTGACAAAATTAAATTTTTAATCCATATCATCTGCGACAGCTTCTAAAGATGATGTCGTTATTAAATATGATGACAAAAAGTTTTCGAAGCAGCACGCGTAATAAAGAATTGAAAGATCAACATCAACTAACAAGACATTAGAACATTTGAGAAATCAAAAATTTGTATGGAGTATTCTATGATAAAACTTGGTATATAGAAAGAAAAGTATTGAAACATTTGACAAAACCTGCAAAACAAAAACAATAAAAACAAATTTTTTTTACTAAAAACAGATAAAATTGTCAGAAACAAAAATGGGTCTCGAGGTTTAATGTCGTATCCTTGCTCGTCCGTTTTTCATTCATTTTATTAAAAAGTTAGTATAAAGCTATATCTACTGCTTATAACCGAACAAAATTTGACATTCAATTTATAACACATGCCAAACAAGTTACATGTAATAAGTTGAGATAAATGTTTGTCTCTGTGTGTATATACAGTTTATAATTCAAAAAGACAGCAAAAAGAAGTTAACACAACAAAACCAAAAAAAACAAATTAAAATTTTGCAACATAGCTACATCAAACTTGCTTGTTGTGGTTTAATTAAAAATTGTTAGGAGAAAAAATACTAGTGTAAATCGATAGAGAATTAGAAACTACTTTAGAAACAGTTGAAAGAAATTAATGGTGCCATTAAAACTAGCAATTTGATAAATTTGAAAATTAGCTTTCTTAAACAAAATAAGTAAGCGAATTAAAAAAATCGTTAAAACTATTTAATTATTTCTGACTTTCACATACAAATTTACAACAACAAATTTCTATATTTTAAAAAACACTGGTTTTATGACCATTTCTTCCTAATGCAATCAATTAAAAAAAAATTTTAAATACTTTTTATTTGAATTAAGTTGTCATCGAACAACATAAACAAGTTATTTAAGAAAGTGTACTTTTATGCTGCCCAGCGAAAACTAAACACTCTGTATAAACAAAAATGTTTTTAATACATGCAGCTTTTGAATAAAAGTACAGTACTAAACATTTTATGCTAACATTTATACAAAAGTACTAGAAACCAAGGCCGAAGTAATGCTAACCCTGTATTGTAGAGTTAAATTTTAAATTTGAATTTCGCGTTTGTGGCGGGAGCGCATGCCGTGGCTATACAACCGTCGAAATGGATATGTAGGGTGTGATTATAAAGTTATAAGATAAACGTGTTTGCTGTATAAAGATTTTAAAAATAAAAGTTATGTTAAATATTTCTCGATTATTAATAGACGCGCCAAAACCCACGAAGCCATCCTACAAAAATAACAAGAATATAAGTGATCAGTAGAAAATAAACGGATTGAAATAATTTTGAAACTAAACAAGTGCAACACAAAATAAGTAATTGTGATAAATAAAAAACATACCAAAATTTAAAAGCTCATATGTAATCACAAACGTTTTACTAAATGATCGATATGTTGTTGAGGATATTCCTGAAATCTAATTAAACCAAATACCGTATAAAACTATTCTACCTCCTTCGCACTTGAAGCTTTGGTTTGAATTTATTAAAAGCGAAATTTGGAATCACTTATTAGTTTTAAGTTTGCTTAGTATTTAAGATTATAAAAATTAAGAATAAATTAGAAATTCCAATGTAAGATTTCACATAGATGTTTTATTCAGTTCAGAATGTTTTTGTCATACGTATACGCTTAAATGTGAATATGTTTATGCTGAATATGTATGTAATATCTTATGACTTGTGTTATTATCACGTTTTATGTTGAATGTGTAATTATGCTCTAAGTACAGTTCTACCATGCTCGTGGACAACCATAATCTAAGGTATGGCCTAACTGTAGGGTTAAGTTTTGAATTTGAATTTTGCGCTTGTGGCGGGAGGAAATGCTGTGGCTCCACAACCGTCGGAGTGGATATGTAGGGTGTGATTATGAGGTTATAAAATGAACGTGTTCGCTGTATAAAGATTTTGGAAATAAAAGTTATGTTAAATACTTCTCAATTAGCAATAGACGTGCCAAGACCCACGAAGCCATCCTACCGTATAAACAATTTTGAGTTTAAAATTATTTATAAAAAAAATATTAATAATGCTAATACTGTCATTAATCAAATTACCAATGCTCAACTAATAGTAAAGAATTATTGTAAAGATAAATACTTAAATTACTTAAAATATAATAAAATAAATATATTAATGTGTGCATACTGATTATACCAACCAATTGTTTTTTGTTTTGATACATTTTAAGGCAAACAGTAATTAGCAATAATAATAGATACGCAATTTTCTGTAAAAAAAATAATTTTTTTTGTAAGAACAATTTCACTTCATTAGTCATAACAATATAGCTTGGTATTATTCGAGCATCAACGGTACAGCAAAAAAATAACGTAACATTTTAAGAATAAAATAAAATAAAATTCGAATTGCTTCAAAAAATACCAATAAAACAATCATTACAATATCTTTTTTAAATGTGCAACAGATATATAATCCTCATAATTTTTGAGTTATTCTACAATGAGAAATAATATCGCTTTCACCATTTAAAAAAAATATAAATGATTTTTAAAAAACCAGTTTTAACTTAGCAAAGCAACAACACAAAATATTACATTATATAAAAAGGTTGAGAAGCGTATTATTATAACTTAAGCGACAAGATCATTATGCAAGACGAAAAGCGTCGAGGGATATAAGTCGCGTAGGTTATGATAATTTTCTCAACCGTGGTCTATATACAATTTCAACTGACTGTTTTGTTTTGTGGTTGTAACAGTTGTCACTGATGGTTTAATATAATTAATTTTGACGGGATGTGATTTAAAATACAAACCTTTTTACTAAAATTACAAAAATTGTTGTCAACGGCTAATTAATAAAATTTATTTAATTAATTTACATGTTTCGACCTATTAATTGTTGAAGACATCAAAAAATTATTTAATAAAAAATCTTGGTTAACACACAAACATAATTAATCCTTTAAAAAAAATAGTATTACAAATAGGAACAGTAGATAATGAATTAACGTACTAACTCTTTGTGACAATAATCTTTAATAAAAAAAATTCTTTTTTTAATACATAAGATTTTTTTTTTATCTAAGGGACTTTAAATAAAATGACCGCAAGTCATTCTAGATTTTAGTGGATGTAACTGTAAACGTTAAACACTAAAGCTGTTTTTATTAAACGTATTTGTGACTTACCTTATAATAAAAAAATAAATACTTACACGATACTAAAAAAATAGTTAAAAAGGCGTATGCCTCATAGAAAGGTGGTTAATTCAGAACAGTTTGACAGAAAAAAATTATATTTGTTTTACATTTTCAATAGTCTAAGGACTTTTTATTAAAATTTCTATTTCTAGTAACTTATTTGTTTTGGGTTTTTTTTAACATACAGACTACTCAGAATAATAAATTTTAAGTAAATTAGTATTTTTATGAATTCTGTTTTCTACTTTGACACGTATTTTTTTAGTCTACCATAAATTTTTAAAATAACGCCAAAGTCTACTTATAGTACAAACGGTAATTATATAAATTTCTTTAGTAAAGAACGCAAATGTCAAAACATCTATAAAATCTGCAAAATGATATAGAAAGCACATTAAATGCCATAAATTATTATCAAAGCGCTGTTTGCAAAAAGGTAATAAATTTTGATTCAAACATTTACTACAGTTTTTCTCATTTTAAAAAATATGTTTTGAAACATTATGAAAAATGCTACTTTCAAATAATAAAAATAATTTCCTTTAATTTGATTTAAATAAGCAATAGATTCAGGTATTTAAAATATTTTTTGTAGTACTAAGAGAATTAATAAAAGTGTTACACTTTTTATAATTAATACACGAATTCAAGTGTTAAATTGTTAATCGTAAGGTTATACTACTATTCATGGTTGTTAATCACGGTATCCGTGATATATATTAAGCTATTTAATACAAGGTAATGCGTTAAAAAAATCACTTATTACTATTACCATTGCTATTACACATAAAAGTTGTAATTGCTAAGATTTTGTATACAACCATTTTTTTGTTAAAATTGTTCAAATTATATTTTTTATTAAATGTTTTAAACAAATTTTATAAATTCAGTTAATAAAAAATTAATTTTAATATTATTTATGTGTTATAGAAAACTGTTTAAACACTTGTCAAAAAAAATAATTAGTAACTAAAACGTGCTGATATACGATTTAATAAAACTATTAATTATTTTCTACAAATACTATAAAAGATTTTTCTGGACAAACACCATAATTCTATAAAATATAGTTTGATCGCGCATTTTTTAAGAATACTTATTCATTATTAATTTTTTAAGTATCTGGATTATTTCATTTAAAAATAACCCCAATGGACTAAAATTCGATTTTTAGAAAATAGTGTATATCCATTATATCATAACTGACGTTTACAATAATAGTAATTAAAAGTAGATCCGTAATTAATTAACGAAGAAAAACATTATTAAAGTTGACGATTTTTGAATTTTTCCGAGCACACAACGAAGCCTGTCGAAGTGAGTGTGACGTCACCACATCCTTCGAACAATATTATAGTATTATGATAGCCTGGTTTTATATTAATTTTCTTGTTTTTCTTGTTATTTTATGTGGTTTTATTGAGTTTTTAGTATAGATTTTCAGCTTGTAGTTGTTGTGAGTACGTAGTGTTATTGATAAATTAAGTTTTTTTTTCTGTAAAACGTAGTAGTAGCAAAATAGTTTGTATTGAACAACCTTAGTTTTTGCTTTAGTTGTACTAATAGTTAGAATTTTAATAGCTTTTACAATAAATACCTATAGTTCTAGTTTTAATAAGTAATTGAATTTAATCATTAGTTAAATAGTTTACGTAGGATATAATACTTTTTCGTTTAGCAGTAGTGGTAGTTATTGAATTTCTAACATTTTTAGTAATAATACTAACTGTATTAATTAGTGTGTTTATAAGTAGTTGCTACTAACAATATCACATTTTGTGCAAAAATTGATTTTTCTCTGTCCAATATACAAGCAATTGAAATTTTCTTCAATGTTAGGCACTTTAAATTTATTACTAATAAATTTATTAGCATGAAACTTATGAAACCTTCTTCTTCGAAAAGCTACAACTGCTGTCTTGTATATCAGCACCACAAAAAATCTAAATACGACGTTTGTCTCTCTTTCTAAAAGTTGCTAATAAATAAATTTTATGTTTTAAGTATAACGCTCTATTTGCATAAATATGAAGAAGAAACAACAACACCTTTATTGAACAAAAATCAATTTTTACACAAAATGTGATATTGTTAGTAACATCTACTTATAAACACACTAATTAATACAGTTAGTATTATTACTAAAAATGTTAGAAATTCAATAACTACCACTACTGCTAAACGAAAAAGTATTATATCCTACGTAAACTATTTAACTAATGATTAAATTCAATTACTTATTAAAACTAGAACTATAGGTATTTATTGTAAAAGCTATTAAAATTCTAACTATACTATTAGTACAACTAAAGCAAAAACTAAGGTTGTTCAATACAAACTATTTTGCTACTACTACGTTTTACAGAAAAAAAACTTAATTTATCAATAACACTACGTACTCACAACAACTACAAGCTGAAAATCTATACTAAAAACTCAATAAAACCACATAAAATAACAAGAAAAACAAGAAAATTAATATAAAACCAGGCTATCATAATACTATAATATTGTTCGAAGGATGTGGTGACGTCACACTCACTTCGGCAGGCTTCGTTGTGTGCTCGGAAAAATTCAAAAATAGCAATAATTTATTTACCTATATTTCCAATTATAAATATTTGGTGGGTGTTTTTTATGTATAGCATACATACGCGTCTTATAGGTTACCAGAAAATATACTTACTTTTTTATTTCCGTAACAGTGAATCTTCTCTATTCAGGCAATGGCAGTTTTACTTTTATATCTGCTACTTCTTTGTTGAATTTAGGTTACTAATCTAATTTAATTATAAAATGCTTACCTTGCGTGAAAATCATTCATATGAATTATGTGCAAGCGAAATGCAATTTTTTCACGTATTGAATAGGATGAAATGTAGGTTACTACCATTAAGAAAACAATACATTCTTTAACCATTACAAATTAAATACAAACAGGTAAGAGGCTATCACTGCTCGAAGGATGCCACTGTAATGTGAATAATAAATTTACCATAACAATTTATAATCGTTGATAAGGTTACTACACTAATTAATCTTAGGCACGTGTTACGCACACAGTATCTTTAAAAAGATAATTTAAACCATTGAATATTTTTGATAGATACGATTAAATATCATTAAAATAAACATTTTATTTTTGTCATAATCAGCAGTGCTTGTATTTTGCATAAACTAATTTAAATGCAAATGCTTATGTAAACTGCTTAAATTTGTCACTGGTATGATCACTCTAATAAAATATATAAATATTTATAAAAAATATATAATTTGTGTTTTTGTAATATATTAATTTTTATACGTTGTATTTATTTGTTCATTAGACACATGCTACGTACATTTAAATATTTTGATTATATAAAAAAAACTTTTCTAAAATCATTAGTTGATAGATAACTTACAACTGCTTACAACCTAATTTTATTTTAACAAACATGTTTAAAAAAAACTTTGTACTTTCAAAAAAAGTTAGGGAAACAACTATACAATATGTAATGTAAATTAGATGTAATAATAGTATATTGTATAACGAGTAAGGAATGGTTGTCATTGCCAACGAGTATGAAAATTTGCAACCGAGCCGAAGGCGAGGTTGGCAATTCGTACGAGTTGGCAATACACATTCCTTACAAATTATACACTATACTTTTTCTACGACTCTATATTTAATTAGTAATCAAAGTTAAATAAAATTTTACGAAAATAAAATAACGCAGAAAATAAATAAACTAATTTAAAAATTTGTATTGGTAATACCTTGGGTAATACCTAAAATGACAATTAAAAAATTATGTCAAAATTTGTATTTATTTTATGTCAACTTGACAGCGTTTATGCTATTAGTTATCTGTTACTATTATTTAATTCTTGTTTTTTACTCATCTCTAGTTAAAGAAATGGTGAGTGTAATTTACTTGCTTTGAATACATGCAATTTTAGTTAACTTCAAATCATTTAGTATTTGAATTTTTTTTAATACATTAATTTCAAGCACAAGCTAATATGAATGAGCTGTAGTTAAAAAAGTGCTAAATATTCAATGACAAAATTTTGCTTTTGCAGTCAGTATATTAAAGAAATCTATTCATGTCAAAGCCTGAATTGTTAACAATGTCGTCAAGTTCTGAAAAATGTTGATATGATAATTTTTCCTAGAAGCTTCAACCGAATAACATGTGGATGTGGCTTACAAATCAAATAAGGTAGATTTGTGAATGTTTAAAGATAATTTGTAATTAATAAGTGTTATTCTTAAGAATGAAGCTTTCCGAACTAAGAAGGTAATAAGATCATCGGAGTTAAAGAATTGAAAAAAAATCTTTTTAGAAAATGCAAGATAGTTAATTATTCTAATGGATCAAATATGCTGTAATGATCTTTACTAAAAAATTAGTTTAAATATGAGAAATGAATTGTTAACAAAACACATTGTAGGTAAAAGGAAACAAGTAATTCGATGCTTTTGCTTATAATTACATCTAAATATATAATTTTTTCAATGTATAAACCAGTCGTTTGCATTAGTCTTGTAACAATTGATTACATTTATGTTGTGTTATTTATTATCACGTAAGTCCAAAGTGTTTGTGATTAAATTTTGAACAAGGTACAACAGGGATGCACGAAGGAAACATTTTGGTATCTTGCAGCCATCGATGAACACCAAAAGATAATTGGTTACTTCTGAATTGTTATGCAGTTCAAAAAACTGATAAATTTTCTAATAAATACTAACTTCTTTAAGTTAATTTGAGCATGTTATTATAAAATGAGTAATTTTATTTCAAGGATTGGATTACTTAATCTGTTTAACACTGCAAAAGCAAAAGTTCGATAAATTACTGTTAACATTTCCTTCGCAACAAAAGAAAACCCTGCAAGAAAACAAGTAGTTAGTTTGCAAATTAGAAATTTTTACTTATTCTAATTACCTTAAACTTCTAACATTTAGTTACATTTCATTAGAAGAAAGTCACTAAATGTCAACGATTACAAATATAACCTAAAATAACCACATTTTTTATGGTATAAAACTAATGAAATACCTTTTACATGACCCTCAATGATTTTGTTTTCAAATTTTATAATTTGTAATGCAGGAAATATTTGTAAAAGTCTTCTAAATTATGTTATAATATATGTTATAATTCATTATCCTGTACGTTAATAGGTTTGACCTGTACGGAAATAACTTTGACCTGTACGGAAATGAAATTAGACAATCACAATGCACAGCGTTGCCTAATCGCAATTAAACATACAATGTATCGTATTGTCTGTTAGTCGTAGAAAATGTATATTCTAGTTCTAGTATAGTATATTAAAGAACTAGTTTCATAAGGGTTGATTTTAGCGCACGAGACCAAGTTTGAAAACGACCCGCAAAGCGGGGAGTTTTCTAATTGTCAAGTGCGCCAGAATGTCTTATAAAACGTATACTTTATACTATTTTTTCTGTTTTGGAAATTATATGTAAAATTAAATTTAAATTACATATTTGCTTTTATTTTATTGACTAGAGAAAATTATTTTTTTTAATAATAAGTTGGCAACATTTCAAATTTGACATGTTGGATAGTTGGATTGCTGTATTTTAATTGTCAAATGTCAGTATTTCCAATCTAACAAAATCATAGTTTGGGTGCTATAAAGTGTTACATTAGACAAATCAAACGAGTAGCAAAATTGTATATTAAAGGACTAGTTTCATAAGGGTTCATTTTAGCGCACGAGACCAAGCTTAGAAAGCGAGCCGCGTAGCGGGGAGTACCAAAATAGGAAAAATGTTTTATGAAACGTATACTTTATACTGTTTTTTCTATTTTGGAAGTTATATAGAAAAATAAATCTAAATTACATATTTACTTTTATTTTATTGATTAGGGAAAGTTTGCCAATTTAACAAAACCACAGTTCGGGTGCTATAAAGTGTTACTTTAGACAACTGAAACGAGTTCTTTAAAGTACTTGTTAGAGTACCAAAGTAGAAAAAAAAACAATGTACAACGTCAATTGCGTATTTTTTATTATGTGTTTTTATTATTTTTCTCTAACTATTTAACGTCGTTTCAATATTTTTGGTAGAACAATTAATCGACATTTTTTAAGAAAATAAATATGATATAAGCGCCATATTAAGTTTTTGTACTTTTCAAATAATGAAAATGGTAAAAACTATACAAAAAGACAAAATTGTTTTAGATAAAATTAATTCAAAAAATTATTAAAACTTCACGGAGAGAAACGTTTACTGTAAAAACGCAAAATCTGATATATTGCATGCAAATAGACTCTTGGTTTTAAGTCAAGCCGATGTACGCTTAAAAAAACTTTCATTTTATTAGAACAAATATTTTGAGAAAGAATTGTATACAATTTATAATATATCAACTTAAGAAAACACGTTTTCCTTTATCATACAAAAGTTGCTTAATGTGATCGTAGAAAAGAACCATAGTTATGACAAATACTGCTTTTTCTGATCTCTGCTGATTGTTGCGTTCTATCATAAATAGGTTTAATAGTAATAACACTTTGTATTAATGTAAGCAAGCAGTTTCATAATCTTTGCTTTTGCGCAGTTTCAGGTTATAAATCTTTGAAATAATTCTAAGAACACTTTTGGATGATTTCAGTAAATATACGTATAGTTTATTTGCTAAATTCGATATAAATGTGTTATATTTATATCATCACGACAGTTTATAGCTTAATCCTTGATTACATCAAAATTCATAATTATTCCTAATATTACCGATCCAAATAATACTGTCCTTGACATCAATATATACATCAACATTATTAGTATGTTACCGTTGCATGCTAACCACTTAGAATATTATTCGAATCTACACCATCCAACTAAAATAATCTTGTAACTGTTGGAAAGTTATTTTTTCCTGTCAAAGCATTCTCCAACCAGGTAGTTTACTTCTAAACTTTACCATCAAGCCAAGTTCACCTTCCTCAAATATGTCCAAATCATTTTCCGTTAGGCACACAAGGAATGTAACGTCAATTTCTTTCTCTAAAAGAAATGCAAATGCACGATAGTTTCATTTCATTGCAAAAAACTAAGTCCAACATGCCAAAAAATGTGCAAGTTTTGCGACATAATTCTAATATATAACAAAAGTGAACAATATTCAAAATCAGAGTCAATACTTACTGGTAAGGTTCTCATAGTTTCCAATCATTTACTAATTGATGTAGTGAGTTATAGGTTATATCATGTAAGCAACTTGATATGAAATAATAGATCCATGTCGTATAGTTCCAAACAAAAGACTGTCAGAGTCACGTTACACGTTAATTTATCGTTGTCACAGCTTTAGCAAAGAGTTTAGCATATATTGCAAACCTTAAATTAAGTTAAATTGCTGATACTTTATCTTAGACTAGCTAGTCCATACCTGAAGAAAACTAATTGTAAATATTACATTTTTACTTTAATTTTTAATAGTTTGATGGTCAGTCGACCGTACGTACATACATAGGTTGTAATCATAATTAATGTTAAAATTTTTTTGTTGTGTCACATATTATCATACGGTGCGCTTTGATTCTTTAAATCTTCGATTTTCGTACGTTTGTACTTTAATTTACGAATGTAAAGCCATTCCTTCTATGAATGGAAAAGTTAGTCCGACTAAGTCACTTTTGCTGTACGACGTGTTGCCCAGTCGAGGGCGTAGTTTATATTTTATCGGGGATACCGACCTACGTGCTAATGTTTGATAAAATTTATATGACTATACTTATGTACCTTCTTCGTCTTCTTTGAACTACTGTCTGTGTGTGTGCCTTTATAAATGCAGTTTATAATCTAGCGCTACAAAGCTCACGACTCTATCTCCGGAACAACTAAGTTATTCGTCGTTCTTTTTTTTTGTTACGAGAAAATCAACGTAACAAATTTGGCTTCCGACTGTCTGGGCTCAATTTCGGGTGTGCGATTATAATTCCTTCTAGTTTTATTGATTCTTTTGCCTGAACTTTGTCTTTAGTGGGTTGGATTTACTTGAAGGTTTACTTTGCTTTTTTTTGGTGTTGTTGCAAGACTTGACTTCGAAGTTACTCCAATGACTTGTCTTCTTTGTTTTTAGTACATTGGCTTAACTTTACATTAGTTATTGACTTTTATTTTAATTGTTTTTGTGGTTAGACAGGTGCTGTTGGACTTCTGTTTTTTTGGATTAACTTGACTACGTCGGTTAACCCTTTCTTCTTATTATATAGTTATTAGTGATACTACTTGTACTTACTGTTATTTAGATTGGGTTTTAGTCGTACATTTTGCTTTACGATTACTTTTTTTGTAGTATTTTTCAAAAACGTGATCGAAACTGTGCTACTAATTTCCTTAGAGTCACTACTTTCGGAAGGAAAACCACCTTTTCTTACTTCTTTGGATTCTGAGGCTGAAATAGATGTATCAGTTCAGACTACTTCGGCTCCTCTAAAGGCTGCTTCTACTAATGTGTCACTGGCTAAGTAGAACTTAACTTTTTCCGGTGAAGGTTCGTTCTCGCTCACCGAATTCTTGGTGCGGGTTAATGAGTTGTATCTGTCGCGTGGCGTCTTTCCACAAAATTTGTTTAATTCTGCTGCTGAAATGACCAAAAAAGCGTTGTGTTTGTTTAAGGTAAATCGAGATTTTTTCCGTTCTTGGCAAGATGTACTTACTTTATTAAAATCAAAATTTTTACCATCTGATTACGACGATCGGCTATGGGATGAAATTCGAAATCGAACAATGGGGTCTCAAGAATCGATCAGCATGTATGTGACGATTATACGAAGTCGTTTTCAGCGATTATCGTTGCCCGCTTGTGAGGGAACTCAACTTAAAACGATCCGGCGTAATTTAACTCTCTAATACCGATCTGCTTTAGGATAAGCACAGATCTCTACATTGGCTCAGTTGATTAATTATGGCAGCTGAACTTTCAGTAGACAATTATCTTCTCCACGGCGAACCACTGTTGGAAGCCAATGCAGGCTTATGTTAGTGACGTTTCAGTTTTTTCTCTTGTTTCTACCTCTAGAAATCGTTTGGTACGGTTTAAAGAAAGTGCTTCTACTTCTATTCCTTCTGTTCCTAATTCTTCTCAAGGAGATTTTCTTAGTTCTTCTTGCATTACTTGTTGGAATTGTTGTCATATTGGACATATCTCTCGGAATTGTGACAAACCTCCTACTCTTTACTGTTTTGTCTGTGGACAAGCAGGGGTTAGTCATCGCAATTGTCCTAAGTGTAGTACTGTTTTGAGAAACTAGGTCACGAGCATACGGACCGAGTCGTAGATTCTACACTCTCTTTAACTTCGTATTCTATCTTAGATTTGACTGACAAGCAATGTATTCTTTTGAATTTTATGTTTGTCAATGTTCGTGATCATAAGCGTCCATATCTTAAGGTTAGTGTTTTAGGTTTTTCTTTCTTTGGTCTTCTTGATACTGGTACTTCTCGAATCATTCTGGATTCGTCTTTCTCCTTCTTCTGTGTTTTTTTTTGTAATTTGGCTAATGATAATAAGTGTGCGGTACTAGGATCCGTTTTTCTCCCATTTTCTCTGAAAAGCAAAGTGAAAACGCTTAACACCTTAGTTATTCCTAAAATTTCACAACAACTAATTTAAGGTTATCGGCTTCTGAAAAGCTATGAACTTCATACCTGACTTTTGGCATAGACTTTGGACTTTTAACGTTACTTCTTCTTCTATCAATGTTATTTCTTTGAACTCGATTAGTGCTATCTCAGAATTTCTTTCGAATCAGGAACAACTGTTAAACGATGTTGTCATGAATGCATTCGCTAAACAATCAGGACTTGGTGACACCTCTCTCGTTCAGCACGCACTTTAGCTGAACCGATTAAACAGCGATATTTTCCATTCTCGCCAGCGTTGCAGGAAGTTGCTAATGAAGAGTTGGACTCAATGTTAAGTATGAGGTTTGTAGAGCCGTTGAGTAGTCCGTGGTCTAATCTAATTGTGTTAGTAAAGAAGAAAAATAACACGATATTATCATCGCAACACCTACTTTTGATGAGCATATTAGCGTATTAGAAAAAGTGTTAGAACGTTTAATTTTTACTAGACTTACTTTACGTCAGAAGAAATGTAGGTACACGAGAACGCAAAAATAGATACAATTTTTGCCGTCGGCATGTGCGATATAAAGTTGGGGATTTGGTATGGCGACGTAACTATACGTTTTCTGACGTCTCTAGGCATTTTAATGCCAAGTTAACACCTACAATTTTTTATTGTTAAAACGGTTAAATTTCCTTGGACGTATGAGTTAGTCACCATTACTAGACGATCGGTGGGCATCTGGCATGCTAAGAATCTTAAACCAGATCAAAACTCTTTAGACTCTGATTCGAATGAGACTCGACACCAGTGAAACCGTCGGCTTGTTAACGTGTCGTTATTATATCCTTGTCGGCGTAAACGACGTAAATTACGTTCTAGATCATCTGTGGTTTCTTTAGACAAACAACTTTGAATTCGATTTGGATTATATTTTTTTTCAGCTTTTTTAGTTTCTAGGATTAACGCTTAGGCAAATGTAATGTCCGTTGTTGTTAGTGTCTATTAGGTTTAAGTGAATTCATAGTGGCAGACTAGGTTTTGTGATCACTGTAGTCTTTGGCTTGAGGTTTGGTGACATCAAATTGCTGGTTAATTTTTTTACGCGGCTAGAGTGATACGACTTTTGTCGATTGTAACTAGATTCTTTATTAGTAATATTCTTTTGTTGGTTTTAGTTTTGGTGCTTAGTGGTCTTGTTTAGTCCTCTCATGATTTTGATTTCTTTTTCTGAATGTAGTATGTATGAAACTTTTAGTTAGCCACCCAAAAAGAACTGCCCATTGTGGGTTATTATTAATTTAGTTTTGGGTCTATTTTTGGGAAGGATTATACAGCACTGTATCTTTATCCAAGTCTAATGTGAATAAGAGAAACATCGTACTTTCTTCTCTTTTTTTGTCTTTTTGTATTTATTTTTCTTCTTTCGATCTGTCACCATAACTGGAAGGGCGTTTGTTATGAGAACTAGACGGTTATGCGTTCGAGAATATTGGTTGTCTTTAACCCGGTAACTTCAAGCTATGGACCAGCCATAGTACCTTTTGAAAACCGTAACGGCGAACTTGATGAAGCTTGGTGAGGTGACCAATTTTTTTTAACTGGCGCATAAAATGTTGTTATTGTATAGAAGCCACCGCTTCCGGTTAAAGTAGAGCAATTGCAAAACGTAGTCTTTTTTATTTTTGATTTTAGAACAACATTTTGAGATGCTTCTTTTCTTTTACCTACTTTTAGGGTGAAAGGATTTCCTGGGTTTTGTTACCTTTGGTCGTAGATCAGATTCTTTTCTGGGTGGAAGAAAGACTATTGTGGTCAAGCAAGTACTGGTTCCAGTACCGTGCGCTTGTGTGGACTAACGTTGGCTAGGCCCAACTTTTTACATGTTATCGCGAGGGCTTGAGATGTGTTTAAAACTTCGACGCCACTCTACTATACTTATGTACCTTGTTTGTCTTCTTTGAACTACCGTCTGTGTCTCCCATTTTAGTCTTTCATTGTTTTGGGGCTTTTTAGATTTAGTTTATAATCTAACACTACGAAGCTTACGATTCTATCTTCGGAACAACTGAGTTAGTTTTTGTTACAACAAAATCAACTTAACAAAAACAATAAAGTGTGTTAACCAAACAAGATTTCGTACTAAGCAAATATTTTTACTATCTTTCAAGACTACATATGCAGTGACAAATTTTGAAAAACCTTACAGGATTGCCAACGAATTTATTATACCGGCTACCCTTATTTTACAACACGATTAGCTAAAGATTATATCACATAGCTTAAGATTTTAATTATCAATAAATAAAAAACATAACATAAATATGTATGTTCTACACTTTGCTGCTGCCACTGATAGTTACAAAAACGTACACTTTTTTTGTTAAATATGTGCGTACTTTTAATAATAATAGTACCGTTGAAAGTTTTGTAATTCGAAAAAGCATCATTAAAAGTACAAACACTCAAAACTTACTTGATATTTAACACATTTTTAACGGAAAATAGTATAGATTATAGACAATACATGTGTTATTATAAAGAATTACAGGTGCTTATACGCAGCAAAGCGCCGTACATATTATCTAGGTAATCTATGTGGACACATTAGAACGTATTTTAGACAAAATAAACTACATAAAGAAAATGACACCTGAACACACAGTCTCTACACTACTGCAGTTTACGATGACTTTTGCAAGTGCAATCATATATATATATATATGCAATTTGCGTAGTTTTAAAATCCTTTTCTAACTTAAGTTTTACCAGAAAAAAGTTTAAGTACATTTTTTTGCAACATCTGAAAAATAAAATTTTTAGTTTTGACTTAGCAGTTTAGAATATCATTAAAAAAATCAATATACGTTTATATACACCTTTAAATTTAATTATTGCTGGATTGCATATAAGTAAATTGACTCTGACACCATTCCTGTTGTCGACTATGTAAAATCAACCTTTAAAAAGCAAAGTGGTGTTTTGCAATTTTTCAAGTTTTACTATAATAAAAACTAAAAGATGTTCTCTACTTTGTAATAATCCGATTATTATTGTTTCAAAAATTGACCAAAAAGGGCAAATATTTCTATACCAATTAACAGATTTTTGTATTCAGCAAGTGTCGTAAATCAGAATATTCTTGTTAGAAGTGAATATTTTGTGTAATACTGTTTTTTACTTTTACAACAATTTTAAAATATTTATTTTTCACTGGCACGGGCACTTTATGTTAGCACACTAATCTGTTATTTATTTAAACCGAGTCTTCTTAACACCCGACTTTAAAAAACTGACCTCGGCTCTTTGGGAATACGTTTTATATACTTCTGTTATCTGTGTCTAAAATGTTTAACATCCTTCGTCAATTGAGAAATTTCCATTTAGGCGTGCCAGCACCACACTTTCAGTCCTTTTACGCAGAATCAGGTATTTACTCAATTAGACTCGCACGGACCTCCTCTGACAAATAAAAAGGAATTTTTTTTACCGTCGATCTTCAAGACATTGTGTTTCATATACAAATAGAACTCATACTTTTTTATAACGTTTATTTCCGCGATAACTTTTTTTGAGTACTTCATTTCCCAAACCAATGGTTACTTTGACTTGTCCGTAAGTAGGTATTTTTTTCAAAATCGAATGATAATCTCCGGTACATGATTAGATGAGACTAACTTTTGTCTCTTTTGGTAAACTCGTTCTAAACTTTTGAGTGCTCTTGTAGTATTTTTCTTAGGTTTAGTACGATGTCTTCTTACAAGACCTATTTCACCACAGTTTAAAGTAGTCACTCCTTTTTCCCGAAGTATTCGTCCAGCTATTTTCTCGATGCTTTCTAGTGTCTGCGCAGTTACTGTGCTACAAGCAGCCGTGTTTATGACCGTTTCGTTGCAAAGCTTGTTTTGCTGCTTCAAATTCCAAGGCATGCACTAAACGTCATTCAACGTCTTGAATTAACCGTAGAGTCTGCTGCGTTTTGCTGACTCGGAGGCCGTCTACAAGTTTGAATAATTAATTGCTTCAGGAAAGTATCTGGTGCTGTAGGATACGCAAGCCTTGTCAGTTTGGAAATGTCAGCCTCAAACTCTTAAAAACTCATTGCAGCTTTCTGAACCCGACTGTTTATTTGAGCATGGTACACTTGTTGAAGTTAAGCATTTCTATATCTCATTTCTAAATGTAAAATTAAGAGTTTGTAGTTTTTTTGGAGGTGGTCAGAAACAACTTGCAAAATTTCAAGCGCTACTTCACGTAAGGCCACTATTAAAGAAGTTGCTTTAAGCTTGTTTGTCAAACCATTATTTGTAGCTGCGGCTTTAAACTGTTTGTAGTATGTTGTCCAAAGGGTTTTTCCATCAAAATTTGGAGGTACAAGCTTAAACTAGTGAGTGCTTTCTTTTCGATCATTCATTAGTAAGTCTTCGCTCGTGGCGCTTCTTTCTCCGTGACAATTCATTCGATTTATTTTTGTCTTTTATTTTGTCCTCTATTGCTATTCTCATTCATATAAAGTAAACGACTATAAAACCTTCACATCAAGTAAGAACTATAAGGAAAAAAACAGAAGATTGCCATTGCAAGAATCAATGCCCGGGTAAAGTTTTTAAAAACGAACAAAGATTGGCATTTGAAAGATTATGGAAAATAAGTGACTTTAAAAGTCAGAATTCATTTGTTTGTGGTTTAGTACATACTGACACGTCCAAACGTTGCCGTCCTTGCAACCGCAGCAGAAATGCCAGTAACCATTATTATATTCAAACTAGTTCCAGTACTGTGAAAGTCTGTAGGTAATTCTTTCTCGTTACATATCAAATTATGGACGGTCGACTACAAAGAGTTTTAATAAACTCCGTTTTACTTTTTCAGGACAGAGTCTGCATGGTAATCATCTTCCAATAAATAAAAAAAGGTCGTCAAACAATTTGTTCAAAAACACATTACAAGTTTTCCAAGCTATCAATCTCATTACACGCCGCCGCATAATACAAACAAAAAATATCTGAAACCAGAGCTGAATATAATAACAATTTATTCGTTGTATATTGAACGGTGCAACACTTTTGAGCCTAAGGTCACTTCTGCATCTTAAACGATGTATCGCAAAATCTTTCATAAAGATTTCAACCTACACTTCCATGTACCACTGAATAACACATGTGTAAAGTGTGATTCCTACAAGATGAAAGTGTTAGATAAAAATGATCCATAAAAAATCCAATAATCAAAGACATTTTATGAACTACACCTAAGTAAGACTAAGAAAGCAAGACGGTGTCAAAAAAGTGATGAAGAAAGATATATTTTGGGCCACCAACACACATTCACTTTTGATTTGCAAAAGGCATTTCCTGTTCCTACATTGACTTGCTCGCTGGCATATTATAAACAAAATATATATGTTTAAAATTTTTTATGCAATGACCTTAGAGAACAGGAAAATGTAACTTGGGATGAAACCCAAGCATCAAGAGGATCTCAAGAAATTGGGTCATGTTCATGTATTAGAAAACACGTCTTCACGAAAAGATATAAGGATCTTTTATGGTCATTTTTTTAATTTATTTTTATAGTATACAGGGTGTCGCAAAGACCCTAAAAGTGTCAAAACTGTTTTTTTTTTAAATGAAACCCCTTATATCCTGTGGTTTTTTTAGACTCTCCAATCAAAATAAATGTGTTTTATTAAACTTAAAAATGTTTGTAATAATTTGAGTTTTATTAAAATATAACCTAATATTTATATTTGAATTACGTAAACAGTATCTAAGTTATATTCTGCAAAGTTTACAGTGAATTAAGTGTTATAATAAATCATATAGTTTATATCCCTATTATAATAAACGATACATCTTATAAAATGTGTTGAAACAATAAAACCTATCAATTAAGTGGCTATAACTCGATTAATTTAGATAGAACATCGTATTTCTTAATTTACTAGGAATAGTCTTTTTTAATTACTTGTCAAATGGTATCAACATGTTTTATAGTCTTTTAGTTTGTACACAACACACCAAATAGGAGTTTTTTCGCACCATTTGGTGTTTTTTAAATAAAAGTTGTAATGAATCTAGTTGCCTATTGTGTTTAGAAATATCTTATATTTAACAATTACATGCTATAATACTAATAATAATAACATACTAACATAAATAAATAATAAAGAAAACATGTGAATTGAAAGAAATCAGATTTAACTGCACGAGATTTATGTTATGAGGATACAATACGCCACAACAACACACGATATGAAAAAACTCATAATAAATATCTACTTCTAAAACTGAAACCCAAATATTGTCTATAGCTAGCAATTGTTTTTAAAAAAGCACATGTTAGTGTTTAAAAATGAACGGTCAAAATTTCGAACACCTATTATAAATATTTTCCTTCGGTTCTATATTATCGTTAGTATGATATTACAATTATTGCTGTTGTAACCTGTTAGATTTTAAATTACGTTCTAAGTTTCTAAGCAATTATAGAAATAATAATAAACAAAAAGACTTAGCTATAGAACATTCTAATACTATTTGATGGCTAATCAAAAAATACATTTTGGTGTTCTATTTGAATTAACTCCGGTCATTTTTAAGCAGTAAATAGTGGTTTGTTTGAACATTTGCTATGATTTTCTACCTTTGCTGTAATTTTTTTGTGTTTTTTTTTAATAAATAACATTCTATTTACCTATTAGTCGTTTTATGGTTTCAAATTATTCATAAAATAAGTTACATTTAGTTACACGTACATAAATGTAAATGCATTTGTTTGGTTTTATAATCACATGGCATTATTATTTTTTTTAAATAGAGTATTATTTCTTCCACTATTCCGCTTTTGGAAAATTATAAACAATAGTATGAAATGGATGCAGTATTTTTTCTCTATAAAATATTGATTGACACTTTTTCTCTAAAATAATTAAGGAAGCAATATATTCAACATCAAAAATTTAACATTGAATCCTTATGCTGCATTTTCCAAGTCACCACCCGGTATACAAAACCTAAATCTAAAACAGCTAGAAGGTAGGTGCAAAATAAAAATAAGAAAAGAATTCTAACACTGTGGAATCAACGTAGATGCAACAATGCTCTTAAAAAAGTATTAAACAACAGGGTACTCTTATAAAACACTAAAACGCTTAAGTAACACAAATAAAAAATTAGAAAAAATCTAGAACTAATCAAATTATAATGTGTGTTTAATAATTTTGTACAAATAAATTCCAATTAGAGAAATCTTCGACGTAAATTAAAATCCAAGTTAAATTTTTTTATCGTCGCATTTTGCTCATGTTAGTCAGAAATCAAAATGTTTAACCATCCAAAAAAACACGGGTTCAAAAAAAATTTAGTTTCATTTATATGACAGTTTACAACTAATCAGGAATTATAAAAACAAATGTTAGAGGCATTTCATTATGTCGTGAACTGTGACCTTGAGTCGAAAATCGGAATTAATATACTAAAAGTCAAAAATTTGACAAATCTATCTGAATTCCAAAAACGTTAGTCTATTTAAAAGGCACTGACGTGGATAAAAATTAAAAATATTAAGACATTTATTTATTAAATAAAAATTAATTTATTTATAATGATACCTAGACTTATTAACAACAAATACAACGATAAAAGCAGAGATAGGTTAGAAAAATGTACCGGCGAATGTTTGTAAGACGGATTATAACAATATTTTGACATATACAGACTACAGCGCCACAGTTCACGAGATCTTGAAAGACGTCTAGAAGTTTCTATGTTTTACAAAAATGACAGGTCAAAAATTATCAACTATCATAGAAATTGAAGTGTCATTTATTTCAGACTTTTATACAAATACAAGAATCCGAATCCAAAAATTATGAACTTCCAAAAGTTGAAGGTTAACATTTTTAAGAAAAATTCATGTTCAAACAATTGAAGTTGTATTTTTATGATAGGTTCAAAATTATCAACTGTCATAAAAAAATAAATTGTCATTTATTTCAGACTGTTATAGAAATTGCAAATCTATCTAGCGGCGAATAACTGCTCCTATACATTACTTAAGTAGCGCAGCCGTGGCACAGTATAGTTTTACGAACGTCGAATGTTTACGTAACTTAAATCTTAAAATAAGAATAAGTTTTCTTTGAATTGGTGTGCGTTACCATCTTTATGTGTTTCAAAAAATTTTGCGCTGTTTTGTTGCTGATAGTAATCTCGTTGCACATTTACTACTCAGTGCATTAATTTCTGTATAAAATCAAGTAACCTAACAGATGACGCAGTTTTGAATGGTTTAGCATATAACTTATTTTTTTTGCATTATTTTTGTAACTAATATGGAATAGTCTATCATTTAACGTCTCTTATTAACATTAACTAAAAGTGAGAACATCTTCCGGGTTTGAACCGAATCATTGTTGTAACCAAAGTTGTTAATGTTTCGTGGATTTTCGTAAGGATTTTTATCAAGACGTGTGGTAATTTATTGTTGACATAGTGGACTGTATAAAAAACTGCACTTGTTCATATTTAAACTTTAATAAACATTAAGAAAATTAAACTTGTTACAATAAACGAACTGGAGTTGTCGCCATGTTCTTTACAACCCCCATTCCTCGCATCTGCGCATACCAACATCACAAAAAATATGAAAATATTTCTCTATGCCGCCCGCCTTGACAAACTGCCACGTCTTCAACATTAAACAATTCTTAACACTAACTTAACTTATGAAACAACATCAGCAACTAACATTAAACTCAGCAAAACAACAAAAAAAATACAAGTACTAACTATACATTATATAAGGAAATTATATTTCAAGTAAAATTGTCATTTTCGGGCTTACATGGAAGAGGACACAGTTTAACAACGGGACGTTTAAACACTCCTTTGACCGTTTTAACACTAGCAACACGAACTCGGTTATCACTTCCAGGATGTAGCTTGACGATTTTTCCAAGAATCCATTTTGACGGAGGTAGAGCATCCACCTTTATAATAACCATAGTGCCAACGGAAATATTAATCGAATTATAAACCTATTTTCTTCTTTGTTGTAAAGAATTTAAATAATCGCGAGACCAACGTCGCCAAAAACTTTGATACAATTGCTGTAGCAGCTGATATCTTGATAACTTATTTATTGGTATATTTAAAACATCTGGATCAGGTGGCGTTGTAATTATTTTGTCAATCAAAAAATGAGCAGGCGTTAGTGGAGTTAAATCATTAGGATCGGGTGATAAAGGATAAAGCAGTCTGGAATTTAAAACTGCCTCAATTTGAGTCAAAACAGTGGCAAATTCTTCGTATGTTAAAATAGTTTCGCCTATAACTTTGTAGAAATGTCTTTTAAAAGATTTAATATTGGCTTCCCAAATACCTCCAAAATGAGGTGAGTTTGGAGGCAAAAAATGCCACTATATTTGATTTCCAACAGTATAATCCACAATTTCATGTTCATTTTGTCTCAAAAACGTATGCATTTCATTTAAAATATTATTCGCGCCTACAAAATTTGTTCCGTTGTCAGAGTATAACTCAGACGGAAAACCTCTACGAGCTGAAAATCTTCTGAGACAAGCAATGAAAGCTTCAGACGTCAAGTCTGAAATTAACTCAAGGAGAATCGCCTTAACACTTAAACAAATAAATAAACAAACATAAGCTTTAGTAATTTTGCTTCCACGAAACCTTCTGTCCTTAATATTAAAAGGGCCAGCGTAATCTATACCAGTGTGACAAAATGGCAAAACATTTGTAATTCTTTGCCTGGGTAAATCTCCCATTGTAACGTTCAAAGGCTTTGGACAAAACTTGAAGCACTTTATACAACTTTTAACAACAACCATTGCAAGACTCATGCCTCTCAAAGGCCAATAAATCTGTCTGATACTGTTCAGCAATAATTGCGGACCTGCGTGCAACAACCTAATATGTTCAGATCGAAACAACAACCTTGTAAGAAAATGCTTAGAATCTAATATAATCGGATGCTTAGCGTTATATGGTAAATCAGAATGTTTGAGTCTACCTCCAACCCTTATTAAACCATCTTTCTCGAGAAAAGCTAATAAACCATTGAATCGATTTTTTAAACCTTTATTATTATTATTTTTGGACAACCAATTTAATTCTTGTGAAAAACTTTGCTGCTGTGATAACTTAATTAAACATTTCATAGAATCATTAATCTCTTCAATTGATAAATTGCCAGTCAAACGCGGATTTCCTTTTTTCAAACTAAGAGCATTTAAACAAAATCTACGACTGTAGGCTATGACTCTCTGCAATCGTAATAAAGAAGAAAACCTTGAAAATACATCAAATTGTTGCATGGCGTAAAATATATGTGGATCGTCTTTTTGCTTTATTTCAGGTAAATCATTTAATGACGGAGTAAACTTAAAATCATAATTAGAAACATCAAAATTGCAAATCCAAGAAGGGCCACACCACCACATCTCATTACTAAGAAGTTCGGAAGGAAAAAGACCTCTGGACGCGATATCAGCAGGATTTTGCGCTGAAGAAACATAATTCCATTTAAACTTATACGTCAAACTTTGAATTTCACTAACTCGTGTACTTACAAACGTTTGCAATCTAAAGGGTTCTGTGTGAATCCAATGCAGAACAATTAAAGAATCTGACCAAAGATAACACTCAAAATCAAACATCATACATTCGGAAACGCTTGCGACTAATCTAGCTAACGTTAGAGCAGCTAAAAGTTCTAATCTTGGTATAGTAAGCTGTTTTAAAGGAGATACTTTTGTTTTTCAACATAAAAGTGAAACCTTAACTTCACCGTGCTCATTAACTGACCGCATATAAAGTACAGCTCTATATGATCTGTTACTAGCATCAGAAAAAAAAAGTTGAATCCTAGACGGCTTCGACACTAAAACATTTCTGGAAATCTTAAGGGAATTTAAATTAATCAAATCCTTTTGAAACAAACGCCATTTTTCTCGTAAACCATAAGGTAATTCATCATCCCAATCTATTCTAAAACTCCATAACTTTTGGATCAAACGCTTGGCAAGTATAACCGACGGAGAAAGTACTCCTAACGGGTCATAAATTTTTAAAATCTCAGATAAGACATATCTTTTGGTACAACGACCAACAACAACTGAATCTGTAAACGCAAACGACAAATCATCAGAATCACAATTCCATTGAATCCCTAAACACTTAGTGTCTTTATCACAAATTCTTAAAATGCTTAAATCATTACAATCATCTTTAAATGTATCCAAAATCGTTTGACTATTCGACCTCCATTTCCTTAAACTAAAATTACCCGAATGTAAAATCTTAGAAATCTCTGTACAAATTTTTATCGCTTCGGTCCCATTTTGAAATCCAACTATTAAATCGTCAACATAGAAATTTTCTAATATCATTTTAGAAGCGACGGGAAATTGTTCCTTAAAATCAAATGCAAGCTGATGCAAACATCTCATTGCCAAAAAAGGGGCGCTAGTCAATCCGTACGTAACAGTATTAAGGTCATATATCTCTAATTCATCTGTTTTATTAAATCTCCAAACTATTCTTTGAAACCGTCTATCGTCGATATGTACTAAAACCTGTCTGTACATTTTAGATATATCAGACGAAATAACATAAGAAAACTGTCTAAACTTAATCAAAATCTGAAATAAACTACTTAAAATCTGGGGACCTGTAAACTATAAATCATTCACAGAATATCTCGTACTAGATGGCGACGAACCATTAAAAACAACTCTTACCTTAGTAGTAATACTATCTTTTTTAAAAACGGTGTGGTGCGGAAGAAAATAAGAAATCTCATTCTTCTGAAAATCTTTAACTAAACTCATATGACCTAAATCTAGGTATTCCTTCATAAAACTCACGTAATCATTTCTTAAACTAGGATTTTTTTCAAACTTTCGTTCCAAAGCTAAAAACCGCTTAACAGCTAAATCCTTTGAATCACCAAGTTTTGAAACTTCATCTTTAAAAGGTATCCTGACGACAAAACGACCATTTAAATTGCGCGAAAAAGTAGTTCTAAAGAACTGCTCACATCTCTTATCGTTAGTGGACAGTAATCGTTTGGAACTGACTTCCTCAATTAACCAAAATCGTTGTAAAGATTGATTTAAATCCAAATCTTGTCTAACTGACGAAAAAAACATGAAGTTCTAGACCCTAAAGGTCCAGTTGTTAAACAACCTAATACAGTGTAACCAAAAACTGTTTTTTGTAAAGTTGGTAAACCTTTTTCCAAAACAAATTGATGAGGCCTCAAACAATCCCAGAAACTAGAAGCACCAATAAGTAAATCTATGGTTTTTGGTTCGTGAAAATCCGGGTTAGCTAAAATTACAGTTTTTGGAAACTTAAGTTCTGAAACATTTATAGGACAGCTAGGCAAATCAGAAATCTTTGGCAATATAAAACATTTGAGGTTTAAACTGAAATCATTAATAATAGATTGAACGTTGATATTACAACCTTTTTTTTAAATGCGCAGTAGAAGAAGCAATACCAGTTATATGTGCATCTATATTAGATTGGGTTAAACCAAGTCTAAAAACTAAATCCGTTGTAATAAAATTAGCTTGCGACCCTGAATCTAAAATCGCATAACAAGTATGCTTATTTCCATGTAAATCAAAAACATAAACTTTTGCAGTACACAACATGACTTGTGACTCTATTAAACTTGTAAGTACAACTTGCTCTTTAGGAGCATGCAATAATCTGCTGTGCTTTTCTTTGCACTGAAAACACGAATCTGATTTGCAAGAGTCAACCGTATAGCCTTTGCATAAACAATTCAAACACAACCTTAGAGATTTCACTTGTGCTAATCTTTCAGGAACGCATAGGTCACAAAATCGATTACATTTGTAAATGTTGTGATCATTAGCTCCACAATAATTACATTGTGCCGACCTTGTAGTATTATCGGTTTTATTGATAAAACTTTTAACATTTTTGTGTCTGGCATTAGCGTTCTCAAAAAACTTGCTTTTAAAACTGTTATCACGATCCAATTTAATATTCAAATCCAAACATTCAAGCAAATCGGCTCTACCTTTTAGAAAATCAGTACAATGGTTTAACGTGGGTAAATCTGTATCTTTCTTAACTTTCTCCCATTCACAGGCTGTTGATTTGTCCAATTTTGTGCTAACTAAAGAGATCAATAGTGGATCCCAAGAATCTGTATCTAAACCTAAATTGGTAAGTGCTCTTAAATGTTTAAACAAAGAATCAACTAAATTCCGTAATGAAGAAGATAACTCCTTTAAAATGGTAGGCAGATTAAACAAACTTTTTATATGACTTGTAATTAACAACTTTCGGTTGTCAAATCTTTGACATAAGAGATCCCATGCAACTTGATAATTTTCCTGAGAAAACTCCAAAGACTGAATAATCTTTAATGCAGTACTATTTAAACTAGCACGTAAATAATGAAACTTTTGAATGTCATTAATTAACGTATTTTTATTTATCAATGAATCAAAAATGTCTTTAAAATTTAACCAACCCTCATAAGTTGCATCAAATTTTGGTAGATCTATAACTGGTAACTTAATACTAGATTTAGACAAATCCGTTTGTCTTATATTTTGAGACATCGGCGAAGAATCAACAGAATGAATCGACCTATTTTCAAACTCAGAAAAATTCAAACGCTTTAAAATTTTTTTTGCAATAGCTAAATGTTTGTTATATTTATTTTCAAACTCATCCCGTTCTTTGTACTGGTCATCCAGTTGACCTTCATCGCATGAAGCCTCCACTAAAGCTTGAACTTCATCAAATTCACTAAAAATTAGTGTTAATTTATGTAATCTTTCCTCTAACTCAATAATCGTTTCTTCAATTAATGAAGATGAATCTTGATTAAACTGTTCAGAAATCGGTTTTAAAAAATTAATTAAAGAAGTAAGTTTATGTTTAACTCCACCTCTTTTTCTAATTAAACCAAACATATCCATAATTGAAATCTTTAAATCTAATTAATCTTTAATCCGTGTGCAAATTTGCAAATCTGTAATCTTAAATAATCGTAAGTAATTGGAACACCAAAATATACCTAAATTTTAATCTTTAACATCGTTAATCTATAAAACAAAATAATTTTTTAACGTGAAACACGCTACTTTGTCTCAAAATAAAACAAACAGGAAAGGAATGGAACGTACTCACTATTGATCGTATTCATGTATAAATCTTCTAATCAATAATTTAATAGTCCAATCCATGCGAACTCGAGTGCTGGGTTCAACGAAGTTCATCCAACGATAAGCGCATCGAACAATGGGGCGCTTGTGCAACACTTCTACAAACGTTTAACGGTGTAAAACAATCCAAATGCGGCGAGTAAGGACCAATTTTATGGTAATTTATTGTTGACATAGTGGACTGTATAAAAAACTGCACTTGTTCATATTTAAACTTTAATAAACATTAAGAAAATTGAACTTGTTACAATAAACGAACTGGAGTTGTCGCCATGTTCTGTACAACCCCCATTCTTCGCATCTGCGCATACCAACATCACAAAAAATATGAAAATATTTCTCCAACGTGAGAGAAAAATCAAAAAAATTAAACAAGCAACCAAAATTTAACTAAGAATTTCTAAAGAGTTAGGTAAACCACTTGTGAACTAAGCCAGATTCGAATCTCCTAAATAGTAAGAAACAAAACGATGAATTTGAAAAAGCACACGACAATCTACCAAGGAATCACTATAGAGTTAGCTAATAAACTTGTGAATCAAACCAGATTCTAAACTTCATAGAAGTTATATATTTTTTTTAGCTTTAATATTTTAGTACCCATTATTTTGAGTCTTGTGAATTAATTATATTTTGATGATTACACTCTTTATCAAGAACGAGGTTATATGCCTTTTATTTATTTTAACAGTTTAACAAATCAACAATAATTTATTATAAGTAAACAAATATCCAACATGAAAAAAATTAGTATTAATATTTTTCAGTAATTATTAACGAAGACGATATTTTAAGTTTATATTTGAAAAACAAAATAATATTTTTATTATTTATTTTTTTTTATTTATTTAATTTCATTGCATGGTACAAATTCTTAACTAGTATTATAATATGTGACACATGAGCTTAGGCTTGTGTGTTCCATAATACGGAACCATATCAAAAAGTTACCGAATGTACCAATAAATACATATGGTATTTGTAAATATTTTTACTTATAGCCGGTTGCACAAAAGTCTGTTTAATTGGCGATTTACTAATCGTCGATTAAAGATAATGGTTGATTAACATTCGATTGCGTTACACAAAACAATTTCATCTATGATTAACGGTCCATTAGTTAATCGACGATTAACTGCTAGTCAACTTGACAACCGCGCGTTTTAATGTCAGTTTATGAAACAAAAATGACTACCCAAAAGGAGGTTATTTACAAATATTTACTTAAATCAAGAAAGAAACGTTAATAAATATTGTAGTAAAGTGAGTATTACATTGGTATTACTATATTATTCACGTTTTCTTATAAATAGTTATATTATCATTATGGAAAATATTGCTTCTGTATCGATAGCTAAGTTTTATTTTATGTTTACCGATAACAAATTTCTAATTCTATAAAATTTCTATTTCAATTCCTTTTATCCTTTACTTTAGATAACAATATCAAGGAGTAACTGGCTAAAGGATTTATAGTTGAAAAGAAATGTTTGGTGTCAACAAGCATCACCAACGAATATAATGCATCGACTAAAATAGGCCTCCGAACAGCAAAATACCTGAAATTTTGTTTGTATATATGAAACTGAAGATAAAACAGATCTGTGAAGCAGGACATGTAAGATAGGACTTAAAAGTTGTACTATGTATGATGAAAAAATCTGTTTCTCGTGGAGTTTTCAACCTCTTAATAATTGCCGATCACGAGGTTTTGCTGGCGAACATTGCATACCAAAGTGAGCCACCTAGAAATTGCTTTGAATTGCTTTACAGCTTACTATTTTGGTAAATTGGGAGATAATTACAATGAAATCTAATATTAATTTGTATCCTTAGTAAAAATGGGCAAATGAGAATCATTATATGTGGCTGAACTTCAACCTGTATTATCTCGTATTCTTGTCTTTCGCACACTCCTATTTACTGCAGAACCTTTGTGAACTCCTCCCGAGTTATCTATATAAAAAATTTCAAAAGCAAAAAATTATAATCTGTGAATTACTGAAAGAAGTAATACTATTTAATCAAGTTTTAAGAGAATATAAAGCACAGTATTAATTTTATAAATAAAAAGTTACAATAAATTATGTTGTTTTTATACATTTTGCATATGAAGAACTGTTGCAATTAATGTTGTGGTAATTAAGAGTCTGCAACCATATTGCAAGCAAGGAAATCTTCTCTGCAAAATTCCAAAGAACCTTTCTATGGTATTACTTGTCATAATATGTGCTATGCTTTATGCTACTTCACTGGCATTTGCTAAATATAAGCAAATGAGGATTACATGGATTCACTATCACCTAATAGGTAACCGTTGCCATATCTTCCGATGCAAAATTCAACCGGAAGAAGAGATTTATTGAAAATAATACTGTTGTGTACTGATCCTGGCTAATACACAATAAAATGCATTAATTTTAAGTCAGCATTGCAAATCGCTTGAACATTAATGCTAAAATATCCTTTTCTGTTGTGATACGATTCAGCATTTAGTCTATCGGGTGATTGTATATGCACGTGTGCAATCAACAGCTCCCACAACACATAAAAAACCAGAAATGCGAAAGAACCATTATTTTATTTCCATGAACTTTTTGGTAGTTATAGACATCTTTATATATTGATGAGAGAGCCTGACCATTTCATTTATGATATGCTAATATTTGTACTCTTGCATCAAACGATTAGTTTCGATAGCTTGTTGGTTCGATTCTATCTTTAGTTGCATGTACCAAGTTTATTATGGGGGCCTTATTTAATCGAAACCTCTTCTTGAAATCAATGTCGTCTAAAAATTCAAAAGGATTTTCTTTATCTCGTATAAACTTTATGCTGCGAAGCTGTCTTCAAAGCTACTCGAGGAAGAAGACGACAAATGGAACAACATAATTATTTTTGTTTAATAATTATTTTTTTAATAATTTTGTACTAAACGAAACTTGAATTAAACGTAGCTATAATTTATTACTTAGTTTTGACTGTAAATCATGAACTTTTTATTATTGAAAAACTTTAATTATACGTTAATCAGCCAAATATCTCCAATTAGATAATCTTTTGTTAACAAGAGTTTAATCGGAGATTAAAGTTTTGTGCAACGCAAAATATAGTTAATTGACCGTTAATCTCTGATTAACGTCCACTTCAATTAAATATTTAATTGACCGTTAATGGCCCGTTAAACTACAATTAAAAGATAATCATACTTTAATCAAAGATTAAACTCCAATTAACGGTCAATTATCTTTTGTGCAACCCGCTATTAGCTTTTTTAATTTGGTTAATAATTATTGTATGTTTGTTAAATATTATGTTTAATGATCTACATTATTTTAAGTGTAATAGCATGATACTATATAATATCGAGCATAGATAACTCGCAAAATTACATTTTGACTTTGGATGTGTCTTGTGTTATATGAATGTGTTGAAAAATTAAGTATATTTTGATATTTAAATGAAAAAATGGTTTTGTCGGTATAGTTGTATTGTATTACTTTTCATGTATAAAATAAGTAACTGAGAAGGGAATGTTAGATGTTTAAATGATATAATTTTTAAGATTAATTTTTGTAGAATTTTTAGAACCCTGAGATAACATTTTGATACACCTCCCCAACTAATAATTCCATATTTAAGTACCGCTTAAACCAAAGCAAAATATGCCGATTTAACTGTTTGAAGCTTTAAAATGTTTTTAACAATTTTAAATTTATAGATGACTTTTCTTATTCTTTTTACTACTTTATTCATATGTACTATCCAGTTCAAATTGATTGTCAATATAAATCTATGCGTTCAGTATTAGCAAAGAGTATATACTTATATACTCTTTGGTATTAGCAAAGAGTATGGTATTAGTTTCCTCTATTTAAAATGTTAAGTGGGAAATCCCTTTAAAGGCCAAAAGTTTGTAACCACAATTTTAAAAGTTAAAAAAAATTTAAAGTGAATTAAGATTTGAATAATTCTATTGGAGTTTAATATTTTGAAAATTTTATTTTTTAATTTTAATATTTTAGTGTTCGTTATTTTGACAGTCTTGTGAATGTTTCCACATTTTATTATACACACTGAGAAAAAAGAGACTCTTAAATGAACCATCATAAAAATGTTAACCACAAATTACTTGAATTAACAAATTAGTGCTTAGTTGAATAAATATTCTGCCATTAACTCAACAGTTATGGTTTGTTAAACAAAACATATTCGTTCAATACTTAAAATTACTTAAAATGAAAAATAAATAACTAAAAATGTTGACAACACTGCAGCCTTTTCAAAAGAAATCATTGGCAACATTAATATCACTATTAAATGTTAAACAGAAATGATTGCAGTATTGAATTAACTCGTAATAGTTAACATTGCATGCACATTAAGGCAACTCTGCAAAACTATTGTTTGTATTGAATGTGCACAAACTGTTGTTTCAAACGTTTATTTGTTGATTTAACATTTAATTTTTCTCAGTGCAGGAATACGTTTATATTTCGATGATTACATTGTTTTTGTCCCAAACGGCTTTCCATACAAAAGTACAAAACTGTAAATGCATTACTTCGCTGATTAGAGTTGCTTACTGCTATCATCTACAATAAATTATGCAACATTATTAAACTTAAGGAAAAACAACAGAAATGTATAAATAATAGGTTAACTGTAGATACCCTACGTGTTATCGAATTTCAAAGATTAGTTTATTTACACTTCATTGACCTGAAAAACACATTTAGTCAAGTACAAGTAAAACATTATTTTGGTATTCATACTTATTCCCGAATTTAAAGTCAAACACAAATCGATATAAATCGGAATTGGAATCGACTCTGCTTCATATAAATAAGTAAACTTCTATCACTACTCGGTCGAGATATGAGTGCATTGATAGTAATATTTGCACGTGTGATCTATACTCTCTGACACACTACTTTTCTTGTGTTATTTATTTACATTTATTTAATTTTTTTTTAAATGTTTGTTATTATTTAGAGATTTGTTTGTTGATTGCAGCAGACGTAAAAATGATGCTAAAAGCATACAATAATCTATTTGAATTGTTTGAATCAAAATAAAATCTAACAATTAGATATTACAAACAACTGCTCTAAATCAAAACCTGTTGTTAAAGAAATACATCAAGGCTAATTTTAAGTTTATTAATATTTAGTTCATAATGTTTATAAATACTTTTTACAGTATAAAATTGCACAGTTATATACAAGCAAAGAGGAACAAGGTTATTCACGCTATACGTTACACAATATTGTGACCAAAATACGTGACTTTCAAAAAGATTCACTTTTGGAATATATGAGCCCCATATTATAGTTACTTTTTTAAGTTATTTTGATATTATACACCCTATCTCAAAAACTTCAAATATACCAATGTTGTGTTTTTAAATGAATCGTCTTTTATAATTGCATATTTGAATTAATACGTGTGTGTTTTAATAAGGTTTGTGCTTAAATCTTAAGATTTTTTTAATGATTTAAATTTTGTCAAAATATTACTTAATTTTTTTGTTTAAAATACTTAGAAAGTATCCTATCATTTGCTGTTTTTTAAATAAAAAACTAGTAAATCTAGTTGCTCATAGTGTTAAGAAATATCAGATAATTAACAAGTATAACAATCACAAAAATTATGTTTACAATTATTTAAAAACTTACAACGTAATTTATACTCCAACAGACTAAAACAGTAATAACATACCAACGATATAATAGATGTTCGAAATCTTAACCGTTCTTCTCCAGACACAAAATCTTTTTTGAACACCGCTGCTCACTCTTGACAACATTTGCAAGGTTATAATCTGTTTAAAAACATTTCTTATGCGTCTGTCTACATATTTTAAAAGTTGCATTTAAATATTGCTGAAGTTCACAATGATAATGAGATGGAGCACTATCCAACTGAAGCCACATAGTTGTTCTAATCTTTAAATAGATTTTTTCTAATATTACTTGAACTTGGGGTAAAAAAAAATTAAAAAAACATTATACCACTTAAAAGTCTTTAAAAAAGGTTTATTTAAATATGGGCTTAGCATTTGATTCCACATATTAATAGACTACCTATTACAGTTTCTCATAATTTTGTATTTATGCGGATTTGAATCAAAATACATAATAACGAAAGTTGTGTCTATTTACGAGCTCATTGTTATAAAAACTACATTCATCATTAAATAACGCATTATCGAAAAAGTTTCCTGCCAGTACATCTAAATTTAATCTTGTAATCGGTTTTTTATAACTGACATTTTCACTTTCTTGAACTGGTTTAATAATTTCTTAGAAATACTTAGCTTAGAATTGTTTATTTTGGAAATTCTTTGAGCATAAATTTGATAAGACAATCAAATTTTATGGCATCTTTCAAACATGACAAACACGCTCTCTCGAGACTGTTTCAATATGTAATTAATATAATTTAGACATTACTTTAATTTATAAATTAGACGCTGCACCAATTAACCTTCGGATTACCAAGCAATTTTGAGGCGCCGATTAACAAGTGAGGTCAGATTTGACCCCAAGTTTTTTTTTCTTATTTTGTAAAGAAAAACCGATTAATTTGTAATGGTGACCTTTATTAATATTTTAAATTAACATTAGATTTCATATAAACTAATAAAAATATAAATTAAAAATGTAAACATAAATTAGTGAGGGCAACAACTATTACATATTATTGTAGTTTTTTCTGGCAATGTTGTTTCCGAACATAGTTCCGTCTTGCGGTCCCACTTCCTCTGGTTCTGTGTCTGCCAAACAATATTTTTTTTACGTCGCAAAACAAATAACAATTGAAAAATTTGTTATATATTATTAAATATTGTTGAAAGAAACTCAGCTAAAAAAATATTGGAACAGTTGTAAAAAAAACTTAAGAAAAGACAACAAAAACAACACGTCTGGGGTCAAAAAAGACCCCAATGGTAATCGGAAGGTTAAATGACAATTGGGTTTCAGTGATAAAGGTTAAAAAAGTAGCAAAATATTCTTTGAATACTCCTGATCAAACGATAATGATAAATAAACATTTTTTTTAATTATAAACCGTCAAATACATATAGCCATAAATAAAAGTTACATCTCAAACGTTTAAAATTTGTGAATCATAACTGATTGATGTTGTTTTTTAATTCCATTATTTGAAACAAATAAAAAAGATTTTCAACAAAAAATTAAATTTATTAATTTGTTAATAACTGTCAAAAATAACTCTATTTTCGAATTTCTTACGTTACCTTAATCTGCCGACTTAACTTTTTCGTGATTGTTAAACATATTTTAGATACTAAAAAAATCAGATTATTTTTCACAGTTTATATAATACATAACTCCCTAATTATTATGAAAAAAATTAATGTTAGGATTATTAGCAGTTACCGGAAAAATCTTAAAAATTCAACACTATTTCAAGGAGAAGGTGATCAAATCAATCAAGATGATTTTGAAAATTATTACATTCTAAACAAATAATCTTTAATGATCTAGATGCACCACACAGTTTTCATAACTTAGATGATTCCCTAATTATTATGAAAAAAATTAATGTTAGGATTATTAGCAGTTACCGGAAAAATCTTAAAAATTCAACACTACTTCAAGGAGAACGTGATCAAATCAATCAAGATGATTTTGAAAATTATTACATCTAAACAAATAATCTTTAATGATCTAGATGCACCACACAGTTTTCATAACTTAGATGATTCCAAACATATTTTAAATAAATGCAAAAAAAATTTCTATGTGTAGTTTTGATTTTAGTTAAAACCGAACTTAGCCTTTTGCTTAAATATCTTATATAAAACTATGTTTTTTGGTATGTAAGTTTGAACTTCAGTGTACCTTGTACTATTATCGTGACAAAAGTTGGTGTCCGCTTTAATTCATTATTTAATAATGAGTTTTTTATCGATATTAATAAGGCGTTGAGATAGACATACTTTGCTTTTTTTAGCAATTTATTGACCTCTTTGTTTTGTTTTAAGCTTCCTTAACCCAAATTAAGGTTATCATGTAACCTTACGACGATCATATACAATAGTTAGGTACGTATTTCATGTAATAATTTAAAAATATTGTTAACGAGTGATATTACTTTTTAGTTGCAACTAAAGCTGATAGTTGTATTGACAAAAGCTTTGACGCTAAAACTAATAAAAAGTAAAGTTCCAGAAAGAAGAAAACAATATTCACAATGAAATCTAACGGATTATCAATTATCTAGAATAAATAAATAAAAGTCTATTTGCAATCTAAAAATAGAGTTAATATTTAACTATAAGTTTTGTATTGACCAGTTAATTAAATAAGGTTAAGAATAAAATGGAAATTGACAAATATACTCCTTACCAAACAAAAATACAGCTAATGTTAAAGACTATAAAAAATAAACTTTTGAAGAAAATGGGAGGTAGATTCATTATGGAAACAATCGCATAGAACCAAATCAGACAAATTATGAAAATAAAACGTCTAATAATAAACAATAGCAAAGACAAATAACTAAGAAAAAATTGACAAATAGCTTATTCTGTTATATTTCTTAATAATAAAATAAATAAATTTGACGTTTTCTGAAGAATATTCTTCAATTGTCTATATTTGCATAAAGGAAAAAATATTTTGCTTTGTGCTTTCATGCCTTTTTAGAAACAGTTAAAAAATACCCTTAAGCGAAAGATATAAGACCAATACATTTTGTCACGTCTAACTCTAGACTGCGTTATTTAGTTTTTCCACGAAGTTACGTTACAGTATATGCAACCTACATTACTTAACAATATTTATTTAACACCTGTATTACTTTTTCAGTTTTTCAATGAGGAGGGGCGTTAAAACACTTCAAATGTCTAAGAGGCGGCTACGTTTCGTGCGGCTGTGTGCTGCTTCTTAGACACTTGAAGTGTTTTAATGCCCCTCGTCATCGAAGAGCTGCAAAAGTAATCCACGTGTTATATAAAACTAAGAATGAAAGAAAAAAAATAACTTACTGCAATATTCATTGTCATATACAACATCTCCTTTTTTATAAAGTAAAATCAATTCTTAGATAATATAAAATCCTTAAATCTGTGTGAACATGTCTTGTTGGTCCACTGTGCGAGGCTTCCGTGCTCGGAAAGACCTTTACTCATCTGCAAATGTTACATGTTTTGTAGATACATTCTTATTCAAGTTAACCATTTTTGGTACATATAGATATTTACTTTGGATAGGTGGAATAGAGTTTGTATACTCGTTTACATGACGTTCACGAAGGTATAATTTGTTTCTTACGAGCCTTCTTCCATCTTCCTTAACAATTTCATATAATCTATCTCTTATTCTATTTATTTTACCCTTTTTCCCAATACTTTTAGGTGATTCCTGATATTACACTAAATCATTATTTTGATATTCACTTCTAGTCTTAACCCCTATTTTATCATAATATAATTTTGCTTTTTGACCGGATCTTGGATTGTAATTTCTAAGTTTCCGACAATTTACAATTTTCGGTTTTAACTGTTTATGATCAATTATTAAATTATCTCTTAAACGTCTTGACATAAGAGTTTGAGAGGATAAATATGAATTTAAAGTTGGTGTATTACTTTTTTGTAGTTTGTATTGTGCGTTTACTTGAACCGCTATATTGTTGATGGTGAGGTGAACTTACTTGACTTTAAAATTTCATATCTTTGGCAAATTTTTAAATTCTAAACTTTAAAATTCCCAAACATTGTGTTAAGTTTCTCAATTACGTTAGCAGATGTTAAATTATTATTTAAGTTTTCAACTTTAGGGTATTTTGAGTATTAATCTACAGCTAGTAAGTACGTTTCACTTTCTATTTGACATAGGTTACTACCTATTTTTTGCCACGGAGCAAGAATTATTTCGTGATTTACCATAGTTTCTTTTGAATTAAAATTTCCAAATTTGTAACAACTGTCACACTTTGTTATTAAGTAAGCGTTATCATTGTTAATTTTGGGTCAATATACAGTATAGTTAGCGCGTAAGATGCATTTGGCTCAAAATCACCTAGGTGCAGAATTAGCTTTGCTAGCAATTTAATGCCTTAAATCTTGACTTTATTGAGAAAAGAAAATTTATAAAATACAACTAAACTGTTTTGTGCGTACATAAAACAATACAATTTATTAAAGAAATAAATTTTAAATTAAATTAATATAAATGCAGAGAAAGTCAATTCGGGAACGCGTCCTAATGTACCATCAACACCAACAAGTCAAAAATATTAATGAATAATTTAAGATATTTAACACCTGTCATTACTTAATATACCATATTTTTTATACAAAATCTAGTTTTAAAAAGTACACTAAACAATTTTTTTTTAAATTATAAAAATGCAAAAATAGTTTATCCGATAGCGCATAAGTCATTTCAGTGAACGCATCGATAATCGAATAAAACTAATTTTAAGTGAACGCAGCCATTCAGTGTCAAACGTCAGTAGAGGAAACAAAATATATATAGATATTACTTCTATATTGCCCGCACCGATGAAAAATTTTTGTAAACATCACGGTGCAGGAACATATACTTCGGTACTCTTCAGGAAATCCTACCCGATAAGCGCACGCGTTAAATCAGTCAGTAAAAGTGTTTTTCGAGTTTGGTTGACAGCTGATATAGCTGACATCTTGTTTTGCGTTTGTATTTTGTATTTGTAGAATTGGTGAAATGTAAAATTGTGTTACGTTTGTGGATTTAAACAAGATTCAGAACGCAACATCTTTTTGTATCTGTAAGTTATTTATACTGTGGTCTCGTAGAACACTGTATGTATGTAACATTTTTCAGTTTTGCAAAAGACCATTAAATTGGATGATACAGACCGAGTATCAAAAGCTGTGGTTTTATGTTCTCAGCATTCAAAATTTAAAGACTTGGTCACAGAAACTACCATCACTACCGGTTCCTTACCCTAATCGGCTGACGCAGCAGGTTCATCGTTAGTTGCGACATTACCAATATGTACTGAACGTAATATTTTTTAGCATTCAAAAAAGGTTTTAAACAAATTTTTATTCTAGCGTTTGTAGTTAATCCGGCAATGTCGTTGCAACATTTAACTTGAAAAGAAAATTCTGCACGTATCATATTGTAACGAATTTTATTATTAAAACTAATTTATTTAAACTACTAAAAATATTTTTACTTATACTAAAAATATGTACACTTTTAAATTAACCGAACTAATTAAATCTAATAATATTTAATAAAAACACTTACAGTATAATTTATATATAGCGCTATCACTGACACGAAGATAAGATAAAGTCACGCACTTGTTTCACACTTGTTTACGTTAAAGTCACGTACCAGATTATTCACCGTAGGTTTATCTCACACGCGTTAACGACTTATTTATTTAGACTTGAATAATCTTCTTAACACTGCTGTCTTCGCATTACGGAAATAACTGACTACGACTACGATTTGTTTGTTCCGTATTTATACACATTTTGGAAATCCTTCTCGAGTGTTCCATATCTTTCGGTATACGTTCTAGAAGATGGATAATAACTTCGAGAAGGCTCTTGAATTTGAGAACGTTTCAATATCCACCAAAGATACATTTGAAGTTTCATTATGATAAAAACAGATTTCAAGGAGGAGTATACTTTGCCATGACAAGACAATGCAAGGATGACTACAAAAATGTACCCCCAGCCAAATGTGCGTTAATGTTTACGTGCGTGTGTCTTAACAATAATTTGAAAATACCAAATGGTTACTTTTTTATAATAACATTAATAGGCTTTGGTTGTGCAAGTTGACAGTGGATTTATACTTTAATATGCGTCTTTCTCATGTTGCAAATCGTTGTAAGACAGAAGTTTACGAAATTAATTTTATTTAAAAATTAATAACATGTTTTTGTATTTTCCATTCAAATTCATTATGGAGAATTTATGTGTAATTGTTTTAAATTTCTACCTATTGATCGATTAAATGGTCAAATTACTAAAAAAAAAGTAATTGTATCAGAGTAAGATTTTTGAAATTAAATATTTTTGACTATTTTTATTTCCTTTATCTTCACCTTTAATAAAAAGCAAGATAATTACAAAAGTATAATGAGTGATATTGTTGTGTTATTATGCTAATTCTAAAACATTGCAAATAAATTTGAATTTTCGGTGAATCAAGTTTTGCATTGTGACTCAAACATTTGTTTAATGATTAAAAATTACTCACTAGAAATCGGTAGAAATTGTTTCTTAACTATTTAAGAACAACGATTTATGCTCATTTACTAAAACGAAAATGCATATGTTTACAACGATGTTGAATTACATTTGCATATACTTATCGTTTTCAGTAAGTTAAGTAATGTTTTTCATTATTCACTGAATATTCTATTGCTGTTTATGTTTGAGACTTCTATGGATCAGAATACAATTGAGATTCGTGTTGTTAACAACATTAAAGCATGTATTACTAATACAAAAAAAATTGTCGAAGATAAATACGAAGGAACTGAGTATGGACTAGTTTTCAATGAACGTCGAATTCTAAAAATATATTTTTGGTAATTTTAGTTATTAAAATTTATTACTATCTGCAAATTGATTACTTCATAGGTATTACATGTCATTTACACCAGTGATTTTATTTACAATGTTATAACCTCTTTTTACAAAATAAACAACTTCTATTTCTTGGCATTATTGGTTATTTAACGCAAGCGCTATTGAATCGAAAGTACCTGAAGGGTACCGACGTATATACCTCTGTTTCGCTTTGATTGCGGAAATTTTGCTCATGTTTAAGATTTGTTACGGGCAATATAGAAGTAACTCATATATTAAGCAAACAGTAACAAGGCCGGCTCATAGTGTATTTATCGTCAAATAAATTATATTTAAGTGGTAAGTACCTTTGAATTCATTATTCATAGAGCGTACATCAATAGTCCGTCAATTCGTGAACGTGTTTATTACATTTATTATTGATGAAATTCTTTTTTACGACACGAAATAACAAAGTAACTTCAAATATTTTACTATTGACAAAATGAGGTCGCATTTAAGATGACCGCTGTATAACTAAAGCGCGCGCTGATTTGAAATCGTCATTTCGTAAACGATTATTTCGGAAACTTTCTCGATGACACGTTCCCGAAATGACTGTTGCGTTGTCGGAATGATAATTATTGTTTCCAAGAGCGGTTCACTTACAATTTTTTATTAATTTATTTCACAAATTCATTGCTTTTTATTTACAGCGTAATGTAGACTCCTGATAAAGAAAAAAATAAAAAAAACTCAAAAAAAAGCTTAAAAAGATATTGCAGCTTATTTGCGCCAAAGAGAAAAGATAAAATGCTAAGAAAAGAAAGTTTTTGGATAAGATGACTAAACAACCAAAAGAGAATAAACTGACTACGGACAGGAAATATTATAAGCGAAAGCAGAGAAAAGATTGGCACAAAGCATCAAAAAAATTAAGAGAAAAGAAAAAAAGTTTAACAAATCTAATAAGTAATATGCCGCCACAATCAGATGACGACTTAGTATCTTCAGAGAGAAAGACTGTGCGAAAAAATAGGGCGGAAGCATACTGTTAAGAATTTTTTTCTTATGTTAAAAAAGATGCGTTAAAGTAGGGGTGCGCGAACTACATAAATTAGACCATTACTACGTTGTCGTTTTCGTTGCATGTATGTATAATGCAATTATTAAAAAGTATTATTAAGACAACGATCGTTTTATTATTTACTAAAAAAAATCTACAGTCCATTCTATCGAATTAACATTTGGTCCATAGAGCCTGATATGGTAAAATTTAATGAAATTTTATCGGTGTAAATGGAAATTTCTTATTTGGCGTGTGCCGATTGAAGAAGCCTGCAACAGGGTGAACAGTCGCCATTGACGTTGAGATTATTGTGGTTTGCTTGACAATTTCTAATTCCAAGTAAGTCCTTTAAATTCTTTTATACAGCTAGATTTGTATGCAACAAATTTGTACTAATAAGTAATTGTTAGAATATTACGTTTAGCAATGGCTAATGAAAATATTCAGGATTACGTTACTATAAGTACTATTACTTTATTAAAAAGAAAAAGAGGTGCTGTAAAGCATAAATTGACCTGTTTTAAAACGTATTTAAATGATATTGATGTTAAGTTTGTTAATAGCGAACAGCTAAGCCCAAAGTGTATTGCCGAATTAAAAATTAGAACTGATACGTTTGAATTGATTAACAATGAATTTGAACAGATTCAAAATGATATTGAGTTGGTTTGTTTGGATAACGAGTTAGAAATTCAGTATAATGAACGATCTTCCTTTTTTGACAATTATGTTAGTTTGTTAGCGAATGCTAGAAATATTTTAAAAGGTAGCGACGATGGTGGCTCTTCTGTTGAGGGAAGGCGATCATCGGGCTGCAGTTCTGTCGGTTCTGGACGGTCGAATGTTGACCAATCTAGTTTCCAAATTCACGGTGTTAAATTAGCGTTTATTGATTTACCAAAATTTAATGGTAATTTTAAAAATTGGCTTGAGTACAAGGATACGTTTGAATCTTTAATTCATCTTAATAAAACAATAAATAACATTCAAAAATACCATTATTTACGATCTTCTTTAGAAGGTGAAGCGTTAAAAACCATTCAATGTTTGGAATTTTCTTTAGAAAATTATGAAATAGCATGGGACATGCTATGTGAAAGATTTAATAATCAAAGGTTATTAAAACATAACCACATTAAAGCTATTTTAGAATTAAAAAGTGTGATTATAGAATCTGCAAGTAGTTTAAGAAATTTACTAGATACTGCATGTAAGCACATTAAAGCATTAGAAATGCTAAAAGTTCCTATAGAACATTGTGACGCGTTTTTAATTTATATAATTAACTCAAAATTGTGTAGAGTTACGCAAGAAGAATGGGAAAAATTCCAGTTTTCTATAGAAAGTCCAACTTTAAATGACATAAAATTATTTTTAAATCAACGAGCAATTTTTTTGGAAACTATTGAAATTAATAAATTTTCTAAAAAAGATAGAGATCAAACTAATACGAAAGTTCGATCGCTTGTTACTACAAATCTCAAACAAAGAAAGTGTAATTTTTGTACACATAATCATAATATTTACAGTTGCACCGAATTTGAAAAATTGTCAGTTAAGGAACGTTTAGAATTTGTACAAAACTCAAATTTATGTATTAACTGTTTATGTACAGGACATTCTGCGAAGGAATGTAAGTCGAAATTTATTTTTAAGGTATGTAAGGGTAAACACAATACTTTAGTACATGAGGATAAATCAGGTTTGATTTCTACCGAAAATCAGGTATCATTATCTGTTCGGGGAAAAGGCGAATATGTTTTACTTTCAACTGCAGTTGTTTCTGTATCAGATTTTGAAGGAAACATGCATTTTGCGCGTGCTTTATTAGATAGTGGATCGCAGATAAATCTTCTTTCAAAAGGCTTAATGGAAAAATTATGTTTAAAGCAATTCGCGACAGACACATGTGTTATGGGAATAAATCAAATTCATTCCAAATTAAATTTAAAATGTAATGTTCAAATTAAATCCACCTTCAATGAGTATAATATAGAAGTTCCTTGTTTTATCATAGACAGGATAACAGATGATTTGCCAGCTTGTTCCATCGACATAAAGGAGTGGAATATTCCCAACAGCATACATTTAGCTGATCCAAACTTCCATGAGACCAATCAAGTAGATTTATTATTGGGAGCAGGTATATTTTGGGACGTATTAATAAATGACACAATTAGTTTGGGTAAAAATAAACCCATGCTACAAAGCACTCAGTTAGGTTGGGTAGCCGCGGGTGTATTTAGTACGGCAGTTAGAAAACAGTTTCATAACTTTTTTGTTAGGAACGAATGCAATACCGATTTAAATTTTGGATTAGAAAGGTTTTGGGAATTAGAAAATCTAAACGATGAACAAGACAATTTGCGTATAGATGAAATAGAGTGTGAAACACATTTTTTAAATACTTTTAATAAGTCCGACGATGGAAGATTTATCGTACGGATACCATTTAAGTATTCACCAGATTTGTTGGGAGATTCTAAACAAATTGCTTTAAAAAGATTTTTAAGTTTAGAAAAAAGATTTGAAAGTGATGAAAATTTAAAAAAGAGTTATTGTGATTTTGTCAATGAATATTTAAGATTGGGACATATGTCTCCAACTCCAAATAATTTACCAGTAAGTACTAAATCATATTTTCTCCCACATCACGCAGTGTGGAGATTAGATAGTTTGTCGACAAAATTACGCGTGGTCTTTGATGGATCATCTGTCAGTGATTCTGGTTGGTCATTAAATTCGTTACAATATATTGGCAAAGCGTATCAAAATGAAATTTTCTCTATACTAGTCCGATTCAGAAAACATAAGTATGTTGTTTGCGCAGACATCGAAAAGATGTATAGACAGATACTGGTTGATCCAATTGATCGCCCTTTGCAACAGATACTTTGGCGTGATAAACCAAGCGATGAAATATCGTGTTCTACTTTAAATACCGTTACTTATGGGACTGCCTCGGCGCCATATTTAGCATTACGATGTTTGTTACAAATAGCGATAGATAACGAACATGAATTTCCCATTGCATTTAGCATAATTCGCAAAGATTTTTACATAGACGACCTTAGTACAGGTTTTGGAAACGAAGAAGAAGCTCTTACAGTCTGTAAAGATATTTCTTTTATATTAGAAAAATCAGGTTTCAGATTTAGTTTAGTAACAGTTGCAAAATAGCAAAAGAGTTTCATGCATCAAATAACTTTATGGTTATCGATAGGGCAAAAACATTAGGTATGGTATATGATACAACTCAAGATACTTTGTCATTTAATTTAAATAAATTACAAATTGATACAGTTTTAACTAAGAGAAAACTATTGTCTGATATTTTAAAATTATACGATCCTTTGGGATTGATAAGCCCCTGTATAATTCTCGTTAAAATATTAATTAAAAAATTATGGATTCTTAAAATAAATTGGGACGATCAAGTTCCAGATGATATAAAAAACAAATGGAGTTTATTTAATAAACATCTTCCAGACTTAAACTTCTTTAAGATTTGACGGAATGTTATTTGTGATAATGCAAATAGTATCGAATTACATGGGTTTTGCGATGCAAGTAAAGATGCTTACGCGGCGATTTATTTAAGAAGTACAACTTACAATAACACGTTTGTTGAGTTACTATGTGCAAAGACTAAAGTTAGTCCATTGAAACAATTAAGCACTCCACGCTTAGAACTTTGTGGTGCAGTGTTGTTGACCAAATTAATGAATAAGGTTTTAAGTTCACTTGAATTAAAGGACATTAACTATTATTTATGGTGCGATTCACAAGTGGTTTTAAGTTGGATAAATTGTTCTATTACACGCTTATCAGTTTTTGTGGCTAATCGCGTAAAGCAACTTCAAAAAAATTTAGATCAAAAAAGATGGTTCTATATCAATACGAAAAACAATCCAGCCGATTTAGCTAGCAGAGCTGTAATGCCCAAAACATTAATAAATTCTCATTTGTGGTGGAATGGTCCACAGTTTCTTTCTGAAGAAAAGGCAATATGGCCCAACCTTGAATTTTCCAATGACATAGAGATTCCAGAATTAAAATTAGTTACAAATGTGTCTGTAAAAGGCTTAAATTCTTCCTGGTTAATTAACAAATATTCATCATTAGTGAAATTAAATCGTGTATGTGCGTACATATTGCGGTTTATCCATAATTTAAAGACAAACGGTACAAAAATAGAAAAAAGAACTGGTCCGTTGTCAGTTACTGAATTGAGTGAAGCACTTATTAAACTTATTGTTTTAGCACAAGAAGACAATTTTATGACCGAAAAATATTTGTTAAAAAAGGAAAAACAAATTTCTAACAATAGTAAAATACTTGCGCTTGCTCCGTTTTTAGATAAAGATAATCTGATTAGAGTAGGTGGGAGGTTAAAGAATTCTGACTTACCGTACAATAGTAAGCATCCTATTTTACTTGATGGTAGGCATTATTTGACCTATTTAATATTTTTACATGAGCACAATAAATTATTACATGCAGGTCCACAGTTGATATTGTCGTCAGTTCGACAAACTTATTGGCCCACGTCAGGTATGAATATTGCTAAAAAAATAACTCGATCTTGTATTAAATGCTTTAAAGCAAAGCCCAGAACATTGGAAGCTATTATGGCTGATCTTCCTCAGTCCAGAGTTAATATAGCTAGTCCATTTAGCACTACCGGTGTTGATTACGCTGGACCTTATTTAATTCGCGACAAAAAAGGAAGAAATTTTAAATTAACAAAAGCATACATTTCTGTATTTATTTGTTTCTCGTACAAAGCTATTTACTTGGAGCTCGTAACTGACTGACATCAGAATGTTTTATTTCGGCTTTAAGACGATTTGTTTCAAGAAGAGGAAAACCCTCATATATTTACTCAGATAACGGGACAAACTTTACTGCATCTAATAAAGAGTTAAAATGTTTGTACGATTTTCTTCTAAAATCTAATAATGAGATTTCAGATATGTGTGTAAACGAAAATATTAGCTGGTGGTTCATTCCGCCCAAATCACCTCATTTTGGAGGTATTTGGGAAGCGGCTGTTAAAAGTGTCAAAATCTTATTAGTAAAGATCTTGAATAGCAATTATTTAACGTTTGAAGAGTTTTACATTTTGTTAGTACAAATCGAGGCTGTATTAAATTCCCGCCCGATGTATGCGATGTCCTTCGATCCAAACGATTACCAACCATTCACTCCATCCCATTTTTTAATTGGTAAACCTTTAATTTCACATGGTCACAAGAATATTTTTGCACGCTTCAGCAACGCAATAAATGGAAAAATAGCAATCAAGCCAGTATCAAAGTAGGAGCATTAGTACTACTCAAAAATGAAAATTTACCTTCTTGCAAATGGTCCATTCGAAGAGTAAGCGAAGTGTATAGTGGAAAAGACGGTGTAGTAAGAGTGGTATCGGTGAAAACTATGAATGGAATCTACAAGAGAGCAATAACACAAATTTGTTTATTGCCTTTACCTGAAAATGAAACTTGTAAAAATGTTTAAATTTTAATTTATATAATGTGTACTTACCTTTTAAGTTCAACGTGTATAATTATTTTGTTTGTTGTTTTTCATGTATTACTATGTTCAACTTATAATATTAATTTTTATTGAACGTATATTTGGACGTTCAATAGGGGGGAGTTTATGTTAAGAAATTTTTTCTTATGTTAAAAAAGATGCGTTAAAGTAGGGGTGCGCGAACTACATAAATTAGACCATTATTACGTTGTCGTTTTCGTTGCATGTATGTATAATGCAATTATTAAAAAGTATTATTAAGACAACGATCGTTTTATTATTTACTAAAAAAAATCTACAGTCCATTCTATCGAATTAACACATACCAAAAAATAAAAAAAAAACAGGAAGAAGCTATAGTTTAAATAATGCAGAAAATTCAATCCGTAAAGAAAAAACTACAAAAAAAAGTAGAAAACTGAAAACTGTTTCAAGTCCTATCAGGAAAGTTGATGCTTTAAATAAAAATATTCACGTACCTCCTGAAGTACGCAAACGACTTATATATGGCGAAGTATTGACTGAGCAATTGCAGGAAAAGGCTGATACTTTTCCAAAAAACTCAAAAGGGAGAGAAGCCTTTTATAAATGTATCAGTGGATCAATTTGCGAAAATACAAAATGCTATATATGGCCAATAAGATTTTACCAGCTAGACCAAAGAATATAAACTATAAATCAATTTTAAAGCCTGATGCCAAAGTTCGCAAAATTGTTTTAAAGCAAGAAGTTTGCGAAAATTACTTTTTTCGAACAAGAATATGTAAGTCGAATGTGCCCATCTAAGAAAGACTATGTGAAACATAATGGTGGTAAAAAGCAAAGACGCGTGCTCTTACGCACAGTTATAGACCTAGTGCCAAAATTTAAACTGGAATTGTCTTATCATACCCGACGCTATGGAGAGCGAAACTATTTTGGGTCGTAGCGCCAAAATCAAGGGATAAAGAAACATGCTTGTGTGTCAAGCATGCAAATTTTGAAGAAAAGTTCAATAAACTGAAATATGCAATAGAGCTAAAGCACGCGTCTATTGAAAAGTTTATTGAACCAATACACTTGTGATGGTTAAATCTCATGACTGCATGAATAGTTTATGTGAAAAATGCAAAATTCCAGAGTTTGAACTAAGAAATAATATAGATTCTTTGACATATTTTATAGAGAGGTCCGTTTAAGAAGATAAAATTGTAAGAGGTGTGAAAAAGACTTTTAAGATAGAAAAAAGGTTCTGATTTTAAGTACAGTCAAAAAATTAAAAATTGCTTTATTTGAAGATATTCCGGCTATGAAGAAACATTTATACGTCATTTATAGTTACAATAAACTGAAAAAAATCTGAAGGACAGTTTACATGAAAATGAGGTGATGATACAGATAGACTTTTCAGAGAACTATACTACGAAGTACGCAAATGAAATACAGCCGACACATTTTGCTAAGAAACAATTATCTATGCATACAGGCGTATATTATTTGCGAAGCTGTAGCGGTGATTTTTTTTACTACAGTAAGTGATAATTTAAATCACCAAATACATGCCGGATTGGCTCATATGAAGCCAATATTAAAAATTTTGAAAAACAAACATTCTATATTTACTCCGACGGACCAACATTGCAATACCGGAGCCGTACAAATGTAACTCTTTGGATACAAACATTGATTAATAATTTTCAACAAGCAAACAAATCTACTTAGACTTTTAGCGAGGCTGGGCATGATAAGAGTCCTACACACATGTGTTGATGGGTAATGACATTAAAACAGCCTCAGAATTCGCCGATTTGTTCAAAAACTATGCTATCGATGTAAAGCTAATCTCAAAAAACGACGTGATTAAAGATAAACATAACGTACCAAATTCTTTGGATGCAATTCCAGGCATAATGGACAGCACAAAAGTGTGCTGGTAAAAAGGGTTAGACGTTTTAATACAATTATATCCATACGAACATTTTCATAAAGAGCTAAAACTATCGAAGCTTTCTAGCCTTTGTAACGTAAGTGCAGTTGAACCTGAGGATGTTTTTATGTCTGTAATTGAATCTCCTGTTGACGAAAAGCCGATGATAACAGATAACTATTTGAAATTTAAGAATAGAGTAAGCATTTATAAATCTGTATACAACTCATCATCCTCGGAAATTGAAAATTTAATGGCAATATCTCTTCATCAGCAGATTAAAGATAAACAGATTATTGATGTTGAGGCAAGTACATCTTATGGTAAAGAAAATTTACATCTAAAGCTCGTATCCCCTGGGACATTCTTGCGTGTTAAAGTTCATACTGAGAAGCCAAATATTTGCTTCAGATATGTTACTACCTACCAGACATGTGTCGATGACGATGATTCGGAAATTTGAGTAAGAAATTCTAGTAACCTTTTTGAGATATGTGCGTAATAATATGAGAAAATTTAAACTAGAACCAAAGGATGTGTCATATATTAACTTTGAGCAAATAATCAGTATTATTCCAACACCATTGCTCAAAAAAAATTGTGTTTAAGGGTAATAATTATGATTTAGACCTTTGTTTTAATATTCTAAATTCATTACATCCTAACATTAAATTCACTTTTGAAAAAGAATCTAATAACGTTCTTAATTTTCTAGACTTATCTTTAAATAGAGTTAATAATTCTGTCAAAATTGGTATTCATCGTAAAAATACTACTACTGATCATGTCATTCCTTTTTCTTCTTTTCATCCTTTTTCACACAAAATGTCATCTTTTAGATTCTTTTTTAATCGTTTATACAAATTACAGTCGGACCTCCATTCAATGAACTCCTATTTAATGATTTTTTCTATTTAGTGATGTTTTTTTTAGGATATTGACCTTCGGGTTAAAATGCGTGTAAAAACACCTCTAAAATATGATGTTCAAATTCTATATTATGATCTTTTTCAAAGAAAATGTTACCCAACTACTTAAAGTTTTCTTGGAATCACGTATAATTTACTTTACTTTTACAATACCGCATTGTTAAATAGATAAGCGGATTATAAGACTTCTTAATTTACGCTATTATTAATGGTACTAAAAATTCTGTACATTTGTAAATGACATAAATGCATGAATTTTTTAGAGGATTATAAGATTTCCTTCGAGTTTTGAAATGCATTTTCATGTTATTGAACACGTTTCATTTGCAATTTTTTCGTTTCAAGTTGTTTAAGTGTAAAGTTGGTTAAAAATGACAAAACGAAAGTGTTTATAATTAATATGTATTTCTTATGTACGTTTAAATTTGTGTTTTATTTTTTAAGTATAAATTCTATACAATGAAGTTTCTATATAATGATGTTTTTGAAGGGAATTTTGAACATCACTATATAGGAGTTCGACGTACCTCTTCATAAATTTAATTTTAATAAAGAACTTAAATTTATTTATAGTTTAGCAAATAATAATAATTATTCTTTAGATATGATCAAAAAACTTCAAAATAAAATTTTTAATTCCATTAATATTAAAAACATTTCAACTCTTACTCCACTTTCAGATTACATTAAAAAAACATATTTTTCTCTTCCTTACATTGGTCGCTCTTCTTTTCAATTTCAAAATTTATTTAAAAAGCATAATATTAATATTTCTTTTTCATCTAAATTTAATTTAAAATCTTTACTTGTCAATAGTAAAGATAAAATTGATATTCTGAATAAATCTGGTGTTTACAAATTAAATTGTGGTAGCTGTAGCTCTTTTTATATTGGACAAACCGGCCGTAAATTTCGAACAAGAATAGCAGAACATTTTTCTTACATTAAAAACAATAATGTTGGTATTAATTTAAATAATAAATCTTCTTTCGCTAATCATATATTAGAATATAACCATTGTTTTGATTATAAAAGTAACTACAAAATTCTTCATATTTGCAATAAAAGCCTAAAATTAAATTTTTTGGAGATAAAAGAAATTGTTAAACATAAAAACTCAGACCCAGGTGCATGTTTAAATGAAATTGATAATTTTGAAAATGATTATCTTTTTCTTAAATAATATTTTTGTTTTTATTTAAATTATTTTTATATTTATTTAATTTTCTTGTTAATAATATTATTATTTTATATACCTTTCGCGATTAATTTATATTGTCATTTTGTTTAATTTATATGTCATTTTGACAGAAACTGTTCAATTTTAATTTATTCATTTATTTATTAATTGTAAGTTTATTAAGAATTTTAAGGTTGTGATTTTACTTTAATTGATAATTTTAGAGGCCTGATGATGACCGTTAGGTCGAAACATGTAGCCGCGAATAATTAATAAATAAAAAAACAGTTACGTATATGGGAAAGGCATTAAATCATTTAAAATTATTTTGTTAATGATATTGGTGTTTTCAAAAAATAATAAATTTTGTTTTGTATTTTAAATATTTTGTTGCTTTGTCACTTAGTTAATGTATTTTAAGTTATCTATTATGACGTATAACCACATTTTTGAATTATAGCACAGCATAAATAGCAAACAGTAGTGCAACTCTCGAGCGGCACCTTTGAAGTGGAAGACTTAAAATTATTGACCTTGTAGACGCCATTCGGGTATAGAACTTAAAATACATTAACTAATTGTGACAAAACAATTAGACTTATTTTTTTATGCAGAATATGCTTAATTCAGTTTGCAAAGTTGTGTGATGACGTAACTAATGCAGAAATTTAAACATATTTTTTGTATGACATTAAATATGTAATTGTTCAATTAATTTATACCGAAATTTCTTACTATAATACTTATAACAAAAAAAATTTGGTAGAATCAATTCAAATAAAGTAAATAATAGAATATAATTGTTATTAAACAGCTGATACTAACCGACACACATTTATAATGCTAAATAATAATAACAAATCGTAAGGACCAACCTGCTTAATTTCGCGGGAGTATAAACAGCTAGACTAAAATGGCGTATGCAGCGACGTAACTAGGCGATTTACCACCCGGGGCAAGAAGTCACTTTAGCGCCCTCTCCTCTCTGTATTCAACATACACCAATAAACCAAAAACTTTTCCAAATAATACATCTGATATTGTTACTAACATTTATTACACATTTCACCTTGAAAAACTGTTTAATTCCAATAGGCAGTAAATAATTGTTCAAAAACCAAACGGTTTATATATAAGTTACTTTATTTACACAATCTACATATACATTTTACAGTTTACACAATCTTTAAGAATTGTGACAAATTATATACAAACTAAAACTTAACTTTACGAGATTTTTTAGCCGCAAATGTGTTTACAATTTCCTCAAATTAATTTATTAAAACTTCTTTCGTTTGAGGCAACTGATACGGGTATTGTAAGAAAAATTCTTAACGCTGTAGCTATGTTGGGGTAGGCATCTTCAAGTCCGTTTTGGTATATTAACGTCAGAAGATCAGATGAAGTAGCCGTTTTCATATTAGATCCTAAATCTAAGACGTGATATTTAAAACTCTCCACTTCTATTGACAGTTCGTCCTTATATATATATATATATATATATATATATATATATATATATATATATATATATATATATATATATATATCTTCTGTATATGTGGTTGCTAACTCTATTGCCCGATTTTTTAATTCCTCTCCTTTCATTGATGTAAACCCAGTTCCATTGAGAAAACCAAATAATCTATTTATCTTTTGTATAGATTGAAACCTTTGACTTAGTTCGTTTAGAATCCGATCTATTACTTGCATCATCAATAATCTGAACTTTTTTTCCTCTGAAAAGTCATGGATTTCATCTTCACCCTTCTCATCAAAAATGCGCTTTTTTTTTCTTCTTGTTTCCTTAAAATAAGGATCTAAATTAAGCTTTGTAGCTATTTCTTTGGTTTCTTTCACTGCATTAGCTGTACAGTTTGACCTTTCCTCTATAAACTCGGAGATTAGTCTGCTAATATGTCCTGCTGATCTGTCGATAGTGGTGTCCTCTTTTTGTAACAGCTTGTTCACAATATCTATGCGGCTTATACCAGAAACATGAGAGGACAATAAATTCAAACCTTTTTACATTTTTTAGAAGAGAAGTTGCCTGTGTTTTTGTTTCAGCAGTTGTTATTTGGTTCGTCATAAGGTCATTTAGAGCATCTAAAATTTTTCCTAGATGTTTATATATTACTTTTAATGCCTCTCTCTTAGTAGACCATCTGGTATTGCTTTGCAGTTTGAGAGATAGGGGAACATGTTTTACTAGAACTTCTCATCTATTAGTGGAGGAAGCAAAGAAATTATAGAGGCAATTAAGTATGCCAAAGTACGACTCTGCCTCTCCTGGTAAGCTAGCAGCATTTGCACCAATTAAGTTTAGGGAATGTGCTGCACATGGCACAAAATACGTTAGACTGTTTGCTTCAAGAATTCGGGATTGAACGCCTTTGTACATGCCCGCCATATTTGAACCATTGTCATAGCATTGTCCTCTGCAGTTCCTTATGTCTAAGCCATCATTTTTTATTTTTTCTAGAATTTTCTGAGTAAGAGCACATCCAGTTTTCTCAATAACTGCCACAAAGTCAATGAAGCTTTCGACTATCTCTGAACCATTGTCGGTAACCTTAACATAACGAATAACTTGAGACATTTGTTCTGAATGACTTACATCAGGTGTGCAGTCAAACATAATGGAAAAGTATTTTGAAGCTTTGATGTCTAAAAATATGTTTTCTCTTATTTTTCCAGCAATTATGTCTAAAAATTCGTTCTGTATAGAAGGAGAGAAATAGTTTACTTGACCCTTACTATGATGAAGAATGTGCTCTTTTAATTGGGGGTGGTAATGAGACACTAGGTCTATAGTATTTAAAAACTTTCCACATCTTGGGTCACCAAAATCTAACTTTTCATTAGAGCCTCGTAATGAACTACCCTGTTTTGCTAAGTGTATTACCACATCAATGATAACATACAAAACCCCTCTCCAGTGCGCTTCCTCAAGTGCTATCTTGTGTTGAAGTTTTTTATCAATACCAGTACCTTTATTTAAAGATAACTGCAAAGTTTTCCAAGAGCAAAAACACTTTTTGTGGTTCAGTGAATTTTCGTGCTCAGGAATTCGTTCACTCAACTTCTTCCATTGAGTGAAACCTTCTTCCTTGGCCAAAACAGAAGCTTTTCTTTCTAAGTGAGAAAACAGTTTGCAAGGGACACAAAACAAAGCATTATTTAATTGGTTGTATATTAGCCACGTTCGGTGCACCTTTAAGCCACCAGGCAATTTTTTTGTAAACCAGTCTTTAGTTAAGTTTCTCCCATCTCTTAAGGTATTACTTAAATCAGGTTCTATTTTTCTTTCGTCTAATAATCCTGACACTATCAAGCATCTTTCTGCATCCGAAAGTGCTGCAGGCCACTTCCCTGGATCTCTAAGATCGAAATGAATAGTGGATTCACCCTCTGCTAAATCTATTTTCGCAATTGTTAAACCCTGATTAGATACTGCTTGAAACCCGCCTTCATCATCGTTAGTGCCATACGTAAATAGAACCTGATTTTCTTCCTGCTGGCTTATTTCTGTCTCAAAATTCGTCCCCGCTAAAATTTCTTCTTGAACTGCGCTTGAATGTTCTTCAAACATCATATTGGTACTACAATTGCTTGCCTCTAAAAACAAATAGTGTGTTAGGAATTTACTGTTTACGTGTATTTTAGTAAATAAATAATTTTATATTGTGTAATAAGTAGTAAAATTAGTGTATATATTACCTTTTTTATTTACTTCTTTAACATTTAACCATGACGACAAGAGAGACGAAGAATGACGAACTTCTATTTCTCTTTCTTTAGCTCTTTTTTGATATTCTGCACCAGAAGGTTTCTTCGACATGATTTTTATTTTATTAAATTAAGCAAAATCAAACAGCAAAACACAGTAACAACTATGATACACGTTCGAATCACAAAGAAGTTCGCTTAAAACACGGAGTAAGGAAAGACACACACTTAACAGTGACACTAGATACAATACAGCACACGCGTTTCAACTCTTAACTAACTTTTAAGTAACTCAAAAAATATTGAAGTGCAGAAAAAAGTGTAAATTCATCGCTTAACCAAGTTCATTGTAATGCGAAAAACTACGTAACATTTGCCTAAAGAACCGGAGCTGATGGTATTTGCATTTTTTTGCAATTTTTGTGCAAGTTTTAACAAAAATGCAAAACTTATTGTAATTTTCTTAAGAAAAATACAAATTATGAATACCTACCCAGCAAACAAATAAATACTGCAGACATAAAACATCTCAAAATAATTTTTCCATATTATGAATTGAAGTATGTTTTTATTTATGTTTGGATCACGTTCTTAGCGTTGGTTTTAGTTTTATATATTGTGTTAACTTTACCGATATAACATCACATTTTAAAATTGGGTCTCACGATGATGATATCACCATATTTACCTTATCCTTTCGTACGAGAGGAAAATAATTTTTTGTAAATGTGAAAAACGAGTTAGTCCATTGACACCCAAGTATGTAATATGCACATATTATGTAAGTGATTGTAAGATGCAAATTTAAGATTGTTTTTTTTTTTTATTATTTTATATTTTAATCGATGCAAATAATAACAATGCAGATGATAATAAAAATGCACCTCACAAAAAGGTAATTAAGGGCGTACAATTAATCAAAATCACAATTGCTAATAAGAGATAAACTAAATGTCAGGTAATAGTAAACATAACGATAATTGGTCACATTACCTTGTAAGTCATTTCATGATTAATAATTGGTCATAAAACCAAACATGGTTTGGAGATGGAGTGACGTGGCTGAACTGAATTCTCACCTTCTGCAAACTTAAACAAGAAAGTACGTTTGAGCATCCCGTTATCAATTCATTTACTACAATTAATTATTTGCTTTTGATAATAATGATCAATAAATAGATATCACACATATCTAAAATTCAAATGGAGCGATAATCAAATCATGCTGGATTATTACTGAAATCAAATATAAGAATCAGACCGCTTAGGTTCCTGACAACGCCACCCAATGTCAGCTCCAAGTGTTCAATGGGTGTACGACTACATTCCACCCACTCAGAGTGCTTCCGTCCGGGACCGTTATAACAAGCCAAATGCTCCGGTCCAAAAAGCGGGCCTAGGATGTGCAATAGGTGTACGACTACATTCCACCCGCCTAGAGATCCCCAAATGAGCGCAATGCTCCGGTTCCAAATGAACCATGATCGAACCGCGTTACCAAATAAAATAAATATCAGACCCCAGGTAGTGCAATGGGTGTACGACTACATTCCACCCGCCTAGAATCTCTGCAGAACCCTTTCGGTTCTAGTAACAAACGAATTCGACCATGTCGACACATACCAGCAAAACGTCAAACGGCCTTATCGACACAATTTAAACATTTAATTAAGCAAATCAACTATCAACTATTAAATTTAGATTCATAGACAATATTCATAACATAATTGACAACAACCAACATTTAATGACATCGCACTCCATTGTCTAATTAATGTAAACATTGAACGAATTGCGCAAGACGTCACCAATGCAACTTTTAAATTCATAATTATCATTTAACATTCAATAAAAACATTTATAACTGTCTATTAAAATATTGAGTCTCAAATTCATAAATTTAATTAAAACGGCTCAATAAAACTTCATAAATATTAACAGTAAATGATGCTCACATTCAAAAGAATGAATATTGAGTTAATAGATAATAGGAGAGCTCATTGAAAACTCGTAATTAAAAATAACATAATGATAGTAATAAAAATATAAGCAGTAAACTACAAGATAATAGGAAAAACTCAGTGAAACTCACCTTTAATTATCCACGATAAAACAAACACACTTCACTCTACGAAAGTTACAACGTAATTAAGAATTAGATCTTTGGCAAAACTATACATTCCTAATGGTAATAAATTAGGGTCGGTAGTGTTTTCACGGTCCAGGGAAACCAAATGCGGCCGCAATTTGATACTCTGGGAAGAAAAGTAAACGAAATTGCTGCATTTTAAAAATTTTATTACATTCGGCCAACCTGACAACAATCTCGTCCCGAGATTACAATAGATAAGACATCAAAATTTAAAAAAAAAAACAAAAACAAAAAAAAACGTATATATAAAAAAACTTATAAGATAAAAAAAAATTGTAAAAGTGAAATAGAAAATATCAAAACTTATTGATAGCTATCCTAAATACGGTACATCATCAGAACCACTGTCTGAATTTGTAGAGTCTGACACTCCACCTGGCGAAACCCAAGGTTTCATTTTGTCAACAGCAACAATGTTATTATACTTAGCTTTTCGGCTACGAATTGAGCATGGCAAATCTTCGATACAATATCTATCGTTTGGTAGTGTTTTCGTTACTACAAAAGGGCCTTTATATTTTGGTAGTAGTTTTCTACTAGACCCTTCTCCTGCACTGTTTGTCCAAACCAAAACTTGATCGCCGATTTTGTAACTACGAGATCGAGTTCTTTTTTTGTCAAAATAATGTTTTTGACGCTCTTGTTCCTTTTTTATTTTTTCATATACTTCTTCGCGCAGAATCGACAAGTCATGTGTGACGCTTGCATGTTCTGATATTATCGATGTAATTCCAGCAACTCGTGGTTGGTAACCCATTAAAATTTCGCTTGGTGTTTTTCCCGTTGTTTTGTTCACAGTGTTGTTGATTGCAAATTGTACATCTGCTACTAGTTCGTCCCAAGTATCTTCGCTTGTCTGTTTTGTAGCTAATGCATGTAATACAGATCGATTTAGTCTTTCAACTTGCCCATTCGCTCTAGGTGTAGAGACGGCATTAAGAATATGTTGAATTTGACGATTCGAGCAAAATTCTTTAAATGATTTAGATGTAAATGAGGTACCTCTATCAGAGACAAGACGACTAGGACTGCCATAAGTATTTATAATTTCAGACAAAAATTTAATTACATGCTTGGTCTTTGTAGATTTTACAGGTGTAAGTAAAACAAATTTGGTAAATCCATCAACTAAGATAATAATGTAAATATTTCCATGCTTAGATTTTACAAAAGGTCCTAAATGATCTATGTGCACTGTATAAAATGGAATAGGTTTTTTGTCAATCGGGTTTAGAAATCCTTGTCGGCGATTTGAAGATGATTTTTGGTACAAGCACGGTACGCAACAAGCAATATATTTCTCAACGTATGGTCGCATACGTGGAAACCAACATGTTGAACAAATTTTTTGTATTGTCTTTTCTACAGAGAAATGACCGCTGTCATCGTGCATTTGTTTTACTATTTCTCTGCGTAATCCGCGAGGTACTACCCACTGAATTCCGTTAATAGTAATTCGATAAATTCGTCCGTTACGTAAAGCATATTTTTTATAAATGGTTTTTTCATGTTCGGTACGTGGAGGTTTACTCAGAATTTGTTTAATCTCGGTTATTTTCCTATCAGCCATTTGTGTTGACAAAATCCAATCATCAACAGTAATGTGTAAGATTCGTTCTGGAGGCTTATCGTCGCCTGGATTGCGACTTAAAGCATCTGCATGTTCCATACGTCTTCCCGGTCGATATTCAACATTAAAGGTGTACTCTTGTAGTTGTAACCACCATCTCCCTATACGTGGAATTAAGTCTCTTTTTGTCCCAGCTGTTTTAAGGGCATTGCAGTCGGTAACTACTGTAAAAGAAATTCCTAGTAGATAAACTCGAAATTTGAGAACACTTTCAACTACAGCCAACATCTCCAATTCGTAAGAATGATAGTTTTTCTCCGCGGTGTTCATCTGGCGACTATAGTATGCAACCGGATGTAGTTTTTTATCATGAGTTTGAAGAAGAATTCCACCAATCCCCATTTGACTGGCATCTGTGTGTACTTCAGTGTGCACGTGCGGATCGTATAGTGCCAAAAGAGGTCGTTCTGATAATTTATTTTTTAATGTGATATAAGCTTCTTCTTGAGCTTCATTCCATGTCCACGTGTTACCCTTTTTCGTCAACCTAGTTAAAGGTTCAGCAAGAGAGGCAAAATTACAAATAAATTTTCTAAAATAACTAGTTAAACCTAAAAATTGTCTAATCTGGTGTAAATTTTGCGGTCTTGGGAAATCAGAGACAGTTTTGATTTTTTGTTTTCCCGGTCTGATTAGTCCAGATGTGATTTCGTATCCTAAATATTGAATCGTAGTGTTTAAAAATGAACATTTTGCTAAATTTAATGTCAATCCTTCTTCTTTTAGTGTTTTCAGAATGATTTCAAGATTTTGTAAATTTTCTTGAGTTGTAGTACTTGGGACTAAAATATCGTCTAAATAAACAAGAGCAATACTCTGGTATGGAAGTAAAATCTTATTCATCAAACGGGTAAACGTAGCTGGAGCATTAGCTAAACCAAGAGGCATACGGTTAAAAGTATACTGAGCATCTGGAGTTACAAAAGCGGTGCATTGCTTGGCTGCTTCGTCTAAAGGCACTTGATAATATCCTGAAGAACAGTCCAATGAAGTGAAATACAAATGACCTTGTAATCTATTCAACTGATCATCTATCCTGGGCAGCGGATACTTGTCTTTTACGGTTAGGCGATTCAGTTTACGATAGTCGATACACATTCTATCTTCCCCATTTTTCTTTTTGACTAACAAAATTGGCGAGGCATAGGGTGATTGACATTCTTCCACGATATTGTTCTCCATTATTTCTTGAATAATATTGCGGACCTTGTTTTTCTCTAATTCGGCCATTGTGTACGGTCGATAAGTAAAAGGTGATTTATCGGTTAATTTAATTTCCATTCGGGTAGATTTTGCAAGTCTAATTTCGGAAAGTCCTTTTGCAAAGCAATCTCGATATGTATTTAAGAGATTTACTAAAGCTTGCTTAACTTTAGGTTCGACAGGACCTATTTGAATTTCTTCCTCTTTTAAGAGTGGACTTTTATTGGTTCTTACTAAATTAATTCGGTGAAGTTTTTCTGTAGCAGTTTCGGGTTTACATGGAATTGCGCGTACAAGTACTGATTTTGTGTTTAATACTATGTCGTTATCAGATAGGTTGAATATCGGAATAATACAAGAACCATCAGCAAAAATCGTCGTGACTGTTCGCGGTATAATATATTCTTGGCCAGGCTTATGTCTAAAACTAACTTCTGGATACACGTCACCTACGTAGCTACCTTTTGACCGTGTTTGAATATTGGCTAGATGATTTTTTGGAATGATTGTGTCAGTTTGCGAAAACAGTACAACTTTCTTAGGCTGTTCTTGAACTGTGCTGATTTTATCAAAAAATTCTAAGGTGGTGTGAGTTTTAAGTACTCCAACTGAAGAATTTTCGGTAAATGGTTGTCCAATCAATAAATCGACATCCTGAGCGTTGTCCGGTACCACGTACGCTGTGATGTCCCGAACCACTTTATCAATACAAAGTTGGATATTAGTTTCGCTAAAAATTTTGGTTATGTGTCCACCAAACCCTTTGAGGGAAACATGAGGTATTACCGTTGCCGATAAACTCAATAAATGCACAACAAAATTTTTAAGAGTGTTACAAGTACTACCAAAATCAACGTAAGCGGTAAAAGGTTTATTGTTGACTAAAACAGTTTTATAAAATTTATTGTTTGTAGTAGTGGGGCTTCTTAGTCATGCTATTGTTTTTGTTGCTTCTACTACGTTGGATGATTTATTTTTTCTGTAGCATTGAGCTTCTCTATGGCCAATACGATGACAGTAGGTACACTTAACTTTGATATTTCGAGGACATGCTTGATATCTGTGACCAACAGCGTTACACTTGAAGCATTTTATGTTTGCACCACTACTTGGTACAATAGATTTAAATTTGCCGTGGTTAGACTTTGAAGAATTATTTTGATTGAATTTGCGCGATGTCCCTGGCATACCATCTAGGCTGCTGAGGTAACGATACAATGACTCCGAATCTTGATGGTCGCCTGCTTTTGCTCCTGTCTTTACAATAAGGTCGTCTATTCCTCCGATAATGCACGACACTGCGTCTGTCCCGGAAATTTTGCACACGTTAAGAAGAGAGACTTTTTCAAAATAATACTTGGCATAGCTTTCATCAGGGTACTTTTTACGCTGCATCATTTTTCTCAAATCGAAGCAGAAGTCTCTTCTTGTTGGAAACGCTAACTTAAGTTTTACTTTCCATTCTTCCCATGAAAACTTTACGCTCTGCAATCCTCGATACCACGTTTCAGCTAATCCCCGCAATTTAGATAACGCAAAATAAATAACAGCGTCTTCGGACCACCCAAAAATTTCGCGTAATTCGTCAACCTTACGACACCACATCTCGACATCCAAATCTCGGATTTCCGGATTAAAGATCGGTACAGCATCACCTTTTGCCGACGCTCCTATAGATTTTTCTGACGTTTGCCGAATAAACGCAGTCATAGCTTCAGTAAGCCTATCCAACGACTCGTTAGTTTGACGACTAGTGCTACTATCGCGCCGATGGGTTAAAATAGTTTCTTCTTCTGGAGTTATAGGACGTTCCTGTACGCGTTTGCGTTGTGATCGCATTTTGATCCTCCTTTTAACCAAAAGAAACAAAATCACCTATTAGATCTATGTTGGCTTAATGCGCCCCGACATCTCCACTCCAAATTAATTGAAACTAGTTGTTTGACAAAACTGTTTGAGTATTATAAATTAGCTCTAGTGACCAATACCGCAGTTTAATACTGAAATTGAATTCAAATCATATTAAATTTGAAATACCGTAAAACTGTAGATTTTTTTTTTGAACAAAAAAAAAATAAAGATAGAAAAAAAATCATTGTTGAAGTAATCGAGAAGACAACAATATTCGGTCAAAACTCGGATGTTGTAGGATTTATTGATTATTATTCAGTTTGAAAGAAAAGAAAAAACGAAACAAAGTGCAACAGGCAAAAAGAAACCACATAAGAAACATATTTTGGTTAGATCTGTCGAATTCAGAAAATTGTAAAATATCATTGCTCTGTTTTTGGAATGGTCGAACAATTTATGATAAGAAATATAGTAGATATCCCACTTCTGAAATTTTTGTAAGATGCAAATTTAAGATTGTTTTTTTTTTTATTATTTTATATTTTAATCGATGCAAATAATAACAATGCAGATGATAATAAAAATGCACCTCACAAAAAGGTAATTAAGGGCGTACAATTAATCAAAATCACAATTGCTAATAAGTGATAAACTAAATGTCAGGTAATAGTAAACATAACGATAATTGGTCACATTACCTTGTAAGTCATTTCATGATTAATAATTGGTCATAAAACCAAACATGGTTTGGAGATGGAGTGACGTGGCTGAACTGAATTCTCACCTTCTGCAAACTTAAACAAGAAAGTACGTTTGAGCATCCCGTTATCAATTCATTTACTACAATTAATTATTTGCTTTTGATAATAATGATCAATAAATAGATATCACACATATCTAAAATTCAAATGGAGCGATAATCAAATCATGCTGGATTATTACTGAAATCAAATATAAGAATCAGACCGCTTAGGTTCCTGACAACGCCACCCAATGTCAGCTCCAAGTGTTCAATGGGTGTACGACTACATTCCACCCACTCAGAGTGCTTCCGTCCGGGACCGTTATAACAAGCCAAATGCTCCGGTCCAAAAAGCGGGCCTAGGATGTGCAATAGGTGTACGACTACATTCCACCCGCCTAGAGATCCCCAAATGAGCGCAATGCTCCGGTTCCAAATGAACCATGATCGAACCGCGTTACCAAATAAAATAAATATCAGACCCCAGGTAGTGCAATGGGTGTACGACTACATTCCACCCGCCTAGAATCTCTGCAGAACCCTTTCGGTTCTAGTAACAAACGAATTCGACCATGTCGACACACACCAGCAAAACGTCAAACGGCCTTATCGACACAATTTAAACATTTAATTAAGCAAATCAACTATCAACTATTAAATTTAGATTCATAGATAATATTCAAAACATAATTGACAACAACCAACATTTATTGACATCGCACTCCATTGTCTAATTAATGTAAACATTGAACGAATTGCGCAAGACGTCACCAATGCAACTTTTAAATTCATAATTATCATTTAACATTCAATAAAAACATTTATAACTGTCTATTAAAATATTGAGTCTCAAATTCATAAATTTAATTAAAACGGCTCAATAAAACTTCATAAATATTAACAGTAAATGATGCTCACATTCAAAAGAATGAATATTGAGTTACTAGATAATAGGAGAGCTCATTGAAAACTCGTAATTAAAAATAACATAATGATAGTAATAAAAATATAAGCAGTAAACTACAAGATAATAGGAAAAACTCAGTGAAACTCACCTTTAATTATCCACGATAAAACAAACACACTTCACTCTACGAAAGTTACAACGTAATTAAGAATTAGATCTTTGGCAAAACTATACATTCCTAATGGTAATAAATTAGGGTCGGTAGTGTTTTCACGGTCCAGGGAAACCAAATGCGGCCGCAATTTAATACTCTGGGAAGAAAAGTAAACGAAATTGCTGCATTTTAAAAATTTTATTACATGATAGAGGACTTAATTTTACTGAAGATAATTTAGCAATATACATTGTGATAAATTACCACCGTAATAATTTATAGTTAACAATAACTTATGTATTTGTATTTTTTTTCGTTCATTTAGACTTTTTAAAATTTTTATAACTATGAGTAATGGGTACAAAATACGAACTCATATCAATTTCTTTAATTTTGATTTTCTTTTATACTGCTAGGTACTTCTTTAGTTTTTTATGAAATTTTCGAACATTTTAAATACAATTTATGGCGCAATTTTTGGGGATTTCTATTGCAACAAGCATGTTTTTGTCCGTCGATTGTGTACTTTGTACTTTCCCGGAAGCCGGCTTATCTTACATAATGCTGATGCGAAGAAACAGCAAAGCATAGAGCAAGTTCATTCTAAGAAAAACGATTAAGAGTAGATGTAAAAATTCCGCTTATAGATTTTGTTGAAATTTGCACCCGTTGATTTTTTTAATTACCTATTAACAAGCATCGTAAGTCAATGGTAAAAATCTATTTAAAGATTTAAACTCGACTCGACGGCGTGTATCCACTCTGGCTGATATCTTTGATTTCTGCTGCGGTACTCACTTCGTTAGTTCAGAATCCAATAATACATTGCATTTGCGTTTTCTTTCTCTCGTATTATTAATTTTAGCATCTATTGTATCTATATAAATAACGCGCCCAGCTTTACACTCTGACATCGATTTTCTAGTGCAGCTTAGTGTCTTCCGATATTAATCGTACTCTACTACTAAATAACTGCAGTAACTTATTTATTTTTTTTAACAATTACAATTCAAAGAAAGTTAATTAGTTCAATATTAAATTTGTATAGGTATCCGGTGTAGCTCAACAGGTTGTATATTCTTGGCGTCAACTTTTAATTAACTAACCTGGTTATATACAAGCTTGTAATTACAATAAATATAATTATATGGCGGTGTTTCACTGTTTGTTGACTAGGGAAGGTCCACTAGATAACTTAACTTTGGTATCTGTCAGTACCAACTGTATAAATTGTTCATTCATTAGTACAAAATGAAATGGCGATGTTAATTTTAGAAATGACATAATTGGTATTAATTAGGATCAACAGGAGATAACTAAAGTAGAAGTGCGTTTGATTTGATTTACTTCAAGTAGCTGTTAAGACAAGAGTTATGTTAATAGCTTCAACAAATTAATAGCATGTTGATAGTTGGATGTGCTACCAGAGAGAACTAGTGTACAGCCGTTTTACCCTTTTAGGGATCATCAGCACTACGAAATTTTCTCTGATGTATTGCCACAATTATTTCTATAGCACCTATGTGTTAAATTTTATACGTGGGATCATAAACCACGAAATGACGTCGATAAGTTATAGCAATATATTAGTATAATTGTGGAAATACATAAGAGAGTATTTCCAATTGCTGATGATCCCCAAAATAAACTGCCGTACACTAGTTCTCTCTGGTAATAATTTTTGCAATTGTACTGATATAGTTACTTTTTACTATATTTGTTGGTGGATTGCAATCGTGTATTATTCGGTACATTTTTGAATTTTCGCAGTTAGTAAATTCAACTACCGACTTTTTACGATCCCTATAGCACTAATTTATTATATTTTTATTTAGTAATCCAAAATTATAGGTACTGGAGTACTAAACATTTGCAATAAATGTTTTATTTAATATCAAAATACAGTAAACGTGTGGACTGGAATACTAAGTGGTTGCATTATTGGACCATATTTTTGACCACATTGTTTGAATAATGTAGATTATTTCAATTTATTTAAAAAAATTGTTGAGCTAGCTGAATGTCTACGAATTAGTTGCTATCAGTTAGTAAACATAAGAAGGAAGTTCTGTGATCGATTGGGGTACTGCTTGGGAGGTACTGGGGATTTATTTGAGCAATTAATTTAATTTTTTAAATATTATTTAATTGATTATATGTATTTTTTTCTGTCACTTATTAATTTATTTTGATTACATTTAATGTAATTTTAAACCTAGTGCCCGTGTTGCTAGTTTGTTTTACATTTTATTTATTTAAACCAATAATTAATTGGTAGTCTAGAGCAAAACCTACAAATGTTTCTTCTTCTATATTTCTTTTAAAGAACATTTACCGTCTGTAGGTAAGTAGATAATACAGCTTTAAATAAGGGAGCTAATCTTCTCAATTATTTACTTTTACTTGTAAATTTTCTATATATGGCTATCCAATTCTACCCGGTATTTTAAAAAACAATCATATTTTTATTGAGCAAGTTGATTAAAACACTATAATCTGTGCTGATAAAATATTTTACAAAACTTATTTTAATTTATATAATACCGTCTGTATATTCAACAAGTTCTACATTACAATTTTATTACAACTACAGTTGTATGAGCAAGTACGGTGAAATCAAAGAGAGATAAAAAAATGTAAATTAATCGAAACTGACCGTGTGAGTATAGGCAAGAAACGTAGAATTATTACAAGAGCTTCATAATTTATACTTAACCGTGATGCATTTACGTAGAATTATTAATTAATAGTTTAATATTTTTATTATACCTTATAATTGATTTAAAAATATCAATAAAGCTTTAAATAAATTTGCCTGCAGTCAACTAGTAACACCACTACTACCTCTCACTCGATATCCAGTCCATGTATTATGTCTATGCATACATTAAACAAACATTTTTAGTGTAATCTTATAAGAACTATAAGAATTACATAGAGTTAAAATATAATGTTTTAATTAACTATATATACTAATAAGTTTCCAAATTTTATTCTATAATTATAATAAGTTTTGGATTCCACGCCATTGTCTGCGTTATTCGCATTTATAAAGAAGCGCCTTACCGTTTGAATTATCGGTTTAACGCTTTATCACTTCTATTAATATATTAGTAGTTTTTTTAATTTTTAATTTTGTACATTAAACTCTTGAGGCACTTTATTTTTTGCTTTATTTGTATCTACTATCTTAATTATATATCGTGCGTTTCAACTTTTCATTTACCTAAGATTGATCAATCGGACGCGGTATTACATTATTTAAGCAGTATTCTAGAAATACAATTTATTAAATGAATTTTTGTGTTACCAAAAATATCTTTATATTTATTTTTTAGAAATTGGTTTTTGGTGTGGCATTCGATGTTACTTTTGAACGTATCATCGCAGTGGCGGCTTCTCTATTAGATGGTCAGTGAACCTCTAGAAAAATAAGTATAGAACTGTATTTGATTTACTTTAAAATTACAGAAAATTTGCCAGCTGATTCGTGCTTATAGGCTTTTGCAGCAGACGTCTAATTTTGAAATATGGTTTGAGGGTTTAATACATTTGTATTTGAAAGAATCTAGTTAAACTGGACATGTATATACTGGGTAACCAAGACCAGATAAGAATTCAAAGTGCTGTATCTCGGAAACTATTCGTCGTAGAGACTTGCGGTAATAAATAATATTATTAAAGTGACGAAAAGAAAATCCTGGAGATTTTTTTCAGGTTTCCAAGAGACGTAACAGCTATCTAAAACTTTCAAAGTGATGTTTCACTAAAGTGAACCTACTAAATGTACCAAAAAAATATATGCTTTTTAAAACTAAGTTTTATTTTAGTAATTTTTGACGTATCTATTAAAATAAAGTGGTGAGGAGTGATTCAATGTTTTTTGTAAATAAACAGCTCCTAAACGACTGAACCGATTTTAAAAAACTCTGTTTCGTTGGAAACAACGTTTATTTCTGCATCAAACTCAGCTTACCTGTGATATGTATGATTTTTAATGATACTCCTGGAGCGCGTTTTTTAATACAATAACGGAAAATTTAAAAATTCTATGAAAAAAATAAATGCAATAATGTGACTTTTTTCCATACAAATGTAGTGAAATGATACCTCAATAGGCTAGTAACAACCGTATCTCAATATCTTAATCCTACCTAAAATAAAGAAAAAAGAAAATTTAGTTATCATAAAATTTTAAAAAGACGCTATTTCACCGGTATGTATTTTTATTTATTTGTATTTTTTTTAAGAATCGAATTAATGATGAAATTTCATAATTATATAATTTTTAAATAGTATTATTCTTAGTTCAAAAAAATTTTTAAGCTACTACGTGTAAGGGCATAATAATCAATGCATATAATATGCAAGTGCAAGGTAAGCAAAATATTTAAAAAAAATCAACAAATATTAAAATTATAGTATAGAGGCAGTGTAATTAGTGTTTGTTATACACACAAGTAAAGCTTTAAAACAATTAAAATACCTTTTACAAATGATAAAGCTGTTGATATGATTGCGGTATGTTTTGAATGTCTTTAAAATGCGGCATTGGTTCAAAGAGTATAAAAAGCTCGATATCCAAATCGTCAAGTATTTTTCCGCGTTTAGTGCGAAATTTGCGTAATACTGGCAGCTTTCGACCTAAATTGCAAAAACAGTCGGCTAGAACAACGGAAGACAATATTGTTAATGTCTTAGCATACGTGGAATTGAATCCCCACGTTAGTACAAGAGCAATGTCTTTTGCGTTGGGTGTATCACGTACTACTATTATAACATTATAACATTTTAAAGAATTATAGATAAGTTTTTATGTCACTAAAAATATTGCTTTACTTATAGATAACTTTTGAATGTTTTATGTGGTTAAAACGTTAAAAAACGTAAAAAAACGTTAAAAAACAAACACTGTGGTTTTATTCTCAACGAGAAGTTATACTTTACTTGTTTCACGATATGTTCGTTATTTCAAATTGTTAGACTGTATCCATATCATATGGTTTAATATCAAGCCTTAAATGGCAAAGTCTTTAACCTATAGAACAGTAGGGAAAATATTCCGATTTTTTTTGGACAGATGAGGCCATTTTTGGAAATGACGAAAACGTTAATTTGCATAATATGCATTACTGGTCTGACAACAATCCCCACTGGCTGCGCGACGTCCAACATCAAGGCACTGGAGTCTTAATGTGTGGTGTGCCATTCTGGGCAGAACTATTATTAGTCCCTATTTTTTTGATCAACCACTAAATGGTACTGCGTTTATTGATTTTCTGGTAAACTAATTGCCTATTTCATTAGAAAATGTGGCTTTACAATTACGGCAAAATATGTAATTGCAACTAGACAGTTGCGCAGCACAGTTTTTAATAAATGTGCGAGAACATTTAGATCTAATATATCACCAGAGGTGGATTAGACAAGGAAGTCTTTTTCTTTAACTACCCCGATCCCAGACTTAACCTGTTTGGACTTTTATCTATCGAGTCGGTAAAAAGATATTGTTTATCAAATTCCACCAACGACGAGAGAGGACATAAAAATACAAATACAAGATGTTATTTGTAGCCTGTCATGAGCAGATTCAAGCTGCTGTAATGTCTACACATAAGCGACTTCAACAATGCATCGAGTGTGATAGGAGACAGCTCGAACATTTAAGAAAGCATTAGTTTTATTTCAAAATCGGTCTTTTTTGCTTATTCTGTCCCTACGTGTTTTTTTTAATTTTTGTAACTGAAAATAATACTATTTAAAAATTATAAAATTTCATTGATTCTTGAAAGAAGACAAATAAATGAGAATAAATACCGGTGTTATAACATCTCTTTAAAATTTCATAATAACTATAATCTTTTTTGTTATTTTAAGAATAAGAAAACAAAAATTATTCGAAAAAAGTTTACTTTTAAAAAACATATATTTTTTGGAACATTAGTAGGTGTATTTTAATGCAAAATTACTTGAACTAATTACGTCCCTTGGCGGCCATCTTGGAAACCTAAAATTAATTTTTGGGATTTTCTTTTGACCACTTTAGTCACATGATTTTTACCGTAAGTCTATACAACAAATAGTTTCTTAGATATAACACTTTGCATACTTATCTGGCTAGCCAGTATAGGTAGAAATTAATGTCTAACAAATAAACCCAACTTATGAGCGTGCAATAAACATTTTAATCTTTCAGGTAAATAGATAAAGCGCAGTGGGGGCTGGTCTATAATGGCTCTAGAGCGCAAGCCCTCCAAACGTTTATTAAAACAAATAAGCGATACAAATTATTATGAATTAAAATATTTAAACATATTTATAGGATATAAGTATCATACTTTTTATTACTCAAAAATATTAATTTAATATAGTTGTCATTCAAGGCAACGTATATTACATAGATAATTTGTTTATGTTGAGGCTACAATTATTTGAGCCCATAGCTGTATATGCTGTAGAGCATTCCAACGTCGCGTTACTGTATTAAGATTTTAAATGAAAAACAATTTTTTTATTATATTATTTAACTTTTACATAAAAAAATAATTAACGTGCAACATCCACTATTAATAAAATTGTATATTGAAATCAAAATAAACAGAACTACTAATGCAAACTGGAAAAACTTATTCGAGCATCTAGAACTCTTCGGAGCAGTTTTTGTTAGCCGTAATTGCAATTTTATAAGTGTCAGCATGGGTGACAGTTATTCTAAGGAAGTGTTCATCGCAATAGTTGCAGAATTGCTCATCAATTATTTTTAATTCCACGATTTTTTCTTTACACACAATTTTCTAGAGACATGCTATTTTCTCCGCAGTTTTAATTTTCATCGAGTATTTGCAGTCAATGCTGATGAGTGATGAGGTTTGCGAAAAAACATCTAAAAAACAAAGAAAAAACAATACCTTATTAAAAACTACGTATTAATCTATACCTTTCGAGCATTTAGCTGAAGTCGTTGATAAATCTAAATAATCGGGTTGTACTTGTAACTTAAAAAAGGAACTTTAAAGTAATAAACTACGTACCCTACGTCTCACCCTTAATTGTAGAACTTGATGTGTGTATTAATTGATTCGTTTGTTCCATAGGTTTTGAAACTGAAAGAAAGCGTTTTATATGTACACGATTGGTTTTTAAAAAGAGCCTATATATCAATGATAATTGTGTTAATTTTAAAACTTACGGCAGTCCGTTCCCGTTCCGTCCCGTCTCATTTTAATCGATTTTTCAGCAATGTCGAAAACATCCCATCTTCAAAACTCCTGCTACATATTTTGACTTGGTTGTAACAATAGTTACCATCTTTTGTCATCAAATTTGTACGATGTGATTAAAATTATCACATAGTAAATTTATACTATGAGATGGCTCTGCCATCAAACACTTTTGAATGGTAACTTTGTCGTACTTAATTATAAAGCTATAAGGGGCGTCAATGCAATTGTGGGAACAACATTAGAGTATATCTCCTACTACTGATGAGCCCCAAAAGGGCGAAACAGCTGTCTAGTAGTTCACTCTAGTGGCGTTTACACAATTGCATTGACATTGCTCACCCCCAATGTCCTTTTACGTTGTGGTTTTATCCCGACGAATTTTTCAAAGCTTATTTTGAATTTCGCGGGTGTTAAACTAACTCAACGTATTTACCATCGTTTATAGCTATCTACAGTTAATTTTAATCACATAGTAAATTTATACTATGAGATGGCTCTGCCATCAAACACTTTTGAACAGAAATATAATGTTGGTACTACATTTATTACTAAATCTGTCAAATTTGACATTAACTTTAACATCGTTTTTATTCAATTTTAACTGCATTTCAAGATTTTTAAAATGATTTTTCCACCTGTCGCATACTTGTTTTAATATAATAATTGACTTTGAACACTTCATTTTATGTGGATTCCTAGTTTTCATTTTGCCACACTAGAGCTTTTTTCGTTCATTACGTAACTACACTAACGAAAGAATATTGACGTTTGCGATGTTGGCAACACAAAAAATATATTTACATTTCATTAGAAGAAAGTCACTAAATGTCAACGTTTACGAATATAACCTAAAATATGTAATTTATAAACCACACTATTTATGCTATAAAACTAATACAATACCTTTTACATGACCCTCAATGATTTTGTTTTCAAATTTTATAATTTGTGATGCAGGAAATATTTGTAAAAGTCTTCTAAATTATGTTTTTGTAATTCATTATCCTGTACGTTAATAGGTTTGACCTGTACGGAAATGACTTTGACCTGTACAGAAATGAAATTACACAATCACAATGCACAACGTTGCCTAATCGCAATGTGTGAAATATATTTGATTGTTTTTGTCGTTTCTGATTTTTGACATATGCGCTTTGGTCTGTTTGAAAGATGTCAGGATTGTCACGATTTTTGTTTCCTTTTTAGTACGTTTTTCTTTTTCTTTAATAAGGTCTAATAAGCAAAAGTGTATTTTGATTTTATGTAAACCTAGAAGTTCTGATATTACGGAGTTTTTAAATTCTGTATCCTTAGCAGCAATAATTTGTTTAGGTACACCATGATGAGAGAAAAAGTTTATTAAATTGTTTACTATTTTTGTACTGGAGATGAAATTTAGATGATATGCTTGGGCGTACTTGGAAAAGCTATCAATGATTGTCAAAAATTTATTTTGTTCCAGAGTAAAGGTGTCTACGTGTACAATTTTAAAAGGTTTAACTGCAGTAGGGGTTATGTTCATTTTAATGTTAACAGGGTTCCGTTCATATTTGCTTTGTTGACATATTTCACAATCATTTATGTACCAACCAAGTCAGATTCTAAACTACGTAGAAGTGACTTAAGAAGAAATAGTCTCCGTATTTAAAGGAAAAAGATCGTCACGGATGGTTAAGCTCGATCCTGATTAGAATCTGGCTTGGTTCACAAGTTGATAACCTAACTTTTGAGAAGTTCTTCGTTAGATTTTGGTTGCTTGTTTGAGTTTTTCGATTTATCTCACGCCCTGATGAAGCCCCTTACTAAAGTGGGCAAAACGTTGGCAACTTTGGTTACAACAACAATAACACGGTCCAAACCCGGAAGACATTCTAATGTTAGTATAGATTCCGGCTGTGGAAGCCTTTGCTATTACAATTGCCGAAAATGGTTCATATAAATCTAGATTTTCAGAATATAGATGATACTGGGTATTACGATTGATACAGTTTTTAATGAAATCAATGACATCCCTTTCGAGATTATTTTGTGATAATTGAAGGCTTATGCGTTTTCGTTTTTCGAAAAGAATTGTCGTAGAACTGAGTTTATGATGATTTGATTTTGATCGTAATTGACAGCTGTAGATATGATTAGAATTTAAAAATTAAGATATGATCCTGCAATGGAATGTCATCAATTAAGTTATTGTTTTGATTTTGTTCAATAATTATTGCGGGTAGGTCGAATGCAGTTTGGTTGTCAAAATCTGGTTGAACTAAGATGGAAATATTGTCTATGTCTTCGTTTAAGTCTAAAATTTAGTTTTGAGGTTGTAGGGTGCGAGTTGGGCTATCAATTGAGTTTGTTGGTTTGGGATAATTTTTGTTAGAAAAGTTATGGAAGTAGTGAATGTTGTCTTATTACGTATTGGAGGGCTTCACTTAGATTTTGGGGTTTTATACAACGAATAGTAGTGCGGTCTTAATTTCGCGAGGCGTAATGCCACAATTATTAATATCACCTAATTTATGGTGAAAAGACCTATCGTTTCAGAAAAAGAATTATCAAATATTTATCCACCTAAACTATTAACGGAGTTACGGGAAATTAAAAGAATAGTACTAGTAACATGTTTTCAGTTAGATATATTTTCTAGATTTTCAAAATTAAGAACTCTAGTTAATGTTTTGTCTTATATTTATAGATTTTATTATAGAATCAAATATAAAAAAGTAGATGTTATTTCAAGATTTATCAAAAAAAAATTAATAGGAAAATACCCTTTTAAAATTAATTGAAACAGCACAATTAACTGAATTTCATGAAGAAATAAAAACACTAGTCAAAAATAAACTAATAAAATATAATTAAAATTTCTTAGGTTTAAATCCATTTGTAGATTCTAATGGGTTATTGTGCGTAGAGGGAAAATTACAGTTTTCTTGTTTAAATTATCAAAACAAAAAATCAAAACATCAAGTTATATTGCCAAAGAATCATAAACTAACGGTATTAATAGATATAATCAAACCGTGCATATTCAACAGCATTTTACAGTCTTTTTTACAGTTCACTCAATAGGACTTTTTTTGCACTTTTTTAAAGTCTTTTTTACGTCTTACACTTTTAATAGTCGGTTACCTACTTCTTGCCAGGTTTGTCGTTGACGGTTTGATTTCCAGTTCAAAAATAATCTTAATTTAAGTTTATTTTCTTGCTTACGTTTCATTTGTTTTTACTCGTCAATAACTATAACAGTTCTTTAGAGACAAGACAATCAATCTTTTGTTTTTGTAGATGTATTCTGCCAGGCATGGTGTTTTTAGCAAGGGATCAGCATTACAATGACTGCTTTGGACGCCATGTTCTGTGTTGTAGTCATACTTTTGCAATCTTTTGATTCGTTTTGCTACTTATGCTTTGAGATTACCAAACTGCAAGTTTTGTTACGGTCGGATTTTCTTTACGTACGCTTGTGTTGTTACGGACGAAATTTTCAGTAGGTACGCCTATGTACTTTTGACTTGAAATTAGTTTATGGTTGGGACGCCCCCTACCGATCCTTTCTCGTGACTGTCATTCGATCAAGTAGACGTTAAGCTGTAAACCACAGTAACGGTCCGGTGTCGAGGTTTTCGAATTGATTCTTAAATTTTTAAGAACATCACGTGTGATGAACATAAATTTATAAATCGAGGTAGAAGGTTTTACGATTATTTCGGCACGGGGTAAGTTATTTTGTCTTAAATCTATTCTTTCTTTCGTAATTTCTATATTCATATGACAGCCGGTTCCGACCACGTTGTCTACCATTTTGGAATTAAATCAACAATTGGGATGCATAACTACTATTAAGAAATAAATCAGCCGAGCCTATCAGCTGTCGTGAGGGCTTGCTACTTAAACAACATCGGGGTCCAGTCGCACGTTGTGTCGGGGATGTTGATTTGAAAATTTGAAGTCGAATGTGTATTCAACCTGTCTTGAATTGCTACTTACATCGTTCTATATCTTGGGGTTCAATGATATGATTAATGAAGAAATCGAATGTGTTATCAGTCACTTGTGTTAAGACTATTTCTTACAGTACACGATACAACGGGTTTTTATATGCCATTTAATTATTTATTAATACTATCTTTTGTAGCTTTTGTTCTGTGTGAACTCGATTATGATCCGATTTGTGTTTCACAATTGATTACAGGCCACTGACGAGAAAACGTTTTCGACGTGTAAGTGGAAACTTTATTAGGTGAGTTATTTATTTGATTCTTTATATCGAGATCACAAAGTTGTGCACAGAATTATATTTAAATGTTAATGATTGTCACTGCGTTATTGCTTATATACCAATAAGGTAATTTTAATCATGTCATACTTGTATCGCATGCTGTGAGGGAAACTTAGTTATTCGGTGACTTTGTATGCTGGTCTATTCGATATAATCTTTTTCTGTGATGTGTGTTGCCGATGTTACAGGCATCTATGTATGAGGATTGTGATATAATCTAGAAAATTTTATGTACTCATTAAATCAAAGTTTCTCATAATTATTAATGCAAACTGTGATAAGTATTAATTCTACCTGCTAATAGTAAATCTCATATCTTCGACTATTATCCAACGTTAAACTATTAAATCGATTATACTTGTTAATCTTTCTTTTTATCTTTCCTGCTCCTGTGATTATCGTTAACTATTACTTACTTTGACTACTCGAACAGCTGAGTAGAGGAATTACGAACTTAACATAGTGTTACAAGGTTTATACCGTACTGTCCTGAGCAAGACAGAGAATTACTTTGGGATAGGCTCTGGCGCCCTGCAACATCTTTTCTATATTTAGTGTGGACCTCCCCTCTCTCCGATTATTGCGAGTTGGCCGTGCAGGTTCGTAAAACCGAAAAACTTGTAGCAAATTGGCGCCCAACGTGGGGCTTCGATTTTCTCACATCGAATTTCTCACTTCACTATATTTCTTTTAGCTATTTTCTTTAAGTGTGATTAGTGTAGGATTACTAGCAGGAATAGGTAGTTTATATTGTTGACTTTCCCCCGATTTCGTGTGTACGATCATCATTTTTCTAGATTGATTGATTCTTTTATTTTACCTTAGTCTCCCGTGGGTTCGAGTTACTTCACTAGTTTGTAATTTTTTCTCTCTCTCTCTCTTGGGACTGCGGGTTGACTTGATAGTAGTAATTGGTTTAGGTTTCTTGTAAGTATACTGGTGGTTGGATGTCAGGATTTTTTTTTTTTTTTGATTAACTTGACTACGTCAGTTAATTTTTTCTTATTACTTGTATTGTTATTAGGGTTTAGTCGTACAGTTTTACGTCACGATTAGGTTAGTTTCTTGCAGATTTTGTCGTACTTTTGGGAAACGTGATTAGAACTGTACCACTATTTGATTTTTGACTTTTCTTTTTTTCTCTCGTTCATTAGGAAAACTCGTCACTAAAATGGCTACTTGGCGATTAGAAGTGAATAGACTTAGGAAGCAGGAGCTTCAATATGAATTAGTTTCTCGTGGGTTTGATCCTACAGTAGTCGTTTCTACATTAAGGGGTGCGGTACGTAGTGCTTTACAATTGGAAAAAGAAGCATCATTTCGTATGGATACTGTTACTTCAGTTTTTGAGGATGATAAGTTAGCTGTCGAACAAGCTATTGGGGAATTGCAAACGCTATTAAGCGAATTTGATGGGAATTTTTCTTCGACTATTTTCAAACGAGCTAGTACCTTGTGGGTACACATTCATCGTCGTTGTGTAAAGATGTCACCTGATGGAGAAGATGAAGAAAAATTGCATCGTCAATTTGGACTTACGCTACAAACCCTTCGTAATGAATTCACAGCTAAAGGGAAAAAGGCTACTAGAACTACATCGGTTTCTTTTGCTAATTTACCTTCGTCTAGTCCTAAACAGGCGGCGGTAGAATCACTACTTCAGGATGAAGAACCACCTCTTCTTACTTCTTCAGATTCCGATGCTGAAATGGATGTATCTGTTCCGACTACTTCTGCTCTTTCAAAGACTACTGTTACTAATGTGTCACTAGCTAAGTGGAATTTGACTTTTTCGGGCGAGGGTTCGTTTTCACTCACCGAATTCTTGATGCGAGTTGATGAGTTGTGTTTGTCGCGTGGTGTCTCACCACAAAATTTGTTTAATTCGGCTGCTGAAATTTTAACTGGGAAAGCTTTGTGTCTCTTTAGGGTAAATCGAGATTCTTTACGTTCTTGGCAAGATGTAGTTACTTTGTTAAAATCAGAATTCTTACCACCTGATTACGACGATCGTTTATGGGATGAGATTCGAAGTCGAACTATGGGACCTCAAGAATCGATCGGCATGTATGTGACGATGATGCGCAGTCTCTTCCAACGTTTATCGTTGCCCGCTTCGGAAGAAACTCAGCTCAAGACGATACGACGCAACTTAACACCATACTACCAATCTGCCTTAGGTTTAGCACAGATTTCTACTTTGACCCAGTTGATCGATTATGGCAAGCGGTTGGAGTTAACAAAAATTTCAGTGGATAACTATAAACCACCTCCTTCGCGGCGTACCACTCGACTTTTGGAACCTGCTTTGGCTTATGTGAGCGACACCTCGGTTTCTTCGATTGCTTCTACTTCTAAGAATCGTTCAGTACGATTCGAAGAAAATAATATTAATTCTAATTCTCCTCGACGTGGTTTTCTTAATTCTTCTCGCGTTACTTGTTGGAATTGTCGTCAGATAGGACATGTCTCTCCGAATTGTGACAAACCTCCTACTCTTCACTGTTATGGATGTGGACAGGCAGGAGTTAGTCGTCGCAACTGCACTAAGTGCAATACTGTTTCGGGAAACTAGGACACGAGTCTACGGACCGAGTCGTAGATTCTACGTTATCTTTAATCTCGGATTCTATCTTCGACTTGCCTGACAAACAACGTATTCTTTTGGACTTTATATTTGCCAGTGTTCGTGATGATGAGCGTCCTTATCTTAAGGTTAATGTATTAGGTCTCTCTTTCTTTGGTCTTTTGGATACCGGTGCTTCTCGAACCATTCTGGGTGGTCCGGGATGGCAACTTTTTCAGTCCTTGAATATTCGTCTCTCTCCTTCTTCTGTGTCTTCATGTAATTTAGCTAATGACGTTAAGTGTACCGTATTGGGATCAGTTCTTCTACCATTTTCTCTAGAGGGTAAAGTAAAAACGCTTAATACCTTGGTTATTCCGGAAGTTTCACAACAATTGATTTTAGGCATTGATTTCTGGAAAGCTATGAATTTTATACCTGATTTTCGGCAGGGACTGTGGAATTTTAATGCTAACCTTCCTTCGATTGATACTGTCTCTTCGGATTCTATTGGGGCTATCTCAGAACTACTTCCATACCAACAACAACTCTTAGACAACGTTGTTGCGGACTCTTTTTCGAAACAATCCTCAGGACTTGGTCACACCTCTCTCGTTCAGCACCAGATACGTACGACTGCTGAACCCATCAAACAGCGCTATTATCCGCTATCACCAGCGTTACAAAAGGTTGCTAATGAGGAGTTGGACTCGATGCTGAGTATGGGTGTTGTGGAGCCATCAAGTAGTCCGTGGTCGAATCCTATTGTCTTAGTGAGGAAGAAGGATAATACTTATCGGTTCTGTGTCGATTTTCGAAAGGTGAACCAGGTAACTCAAAAGGATGCGTACCCACTACCGTACATTACCTCTATTCTAGATCGATTGAGAGATGCTAGATTTTTGTCCAGTTTGGATATTCGGTCTGCCTACTGGCAGATTCCGCTGTCAGAAGACTCCAAAGCTGTGACTGCTTTTACTGTTCCTTCTCGTGGTCTTTTTCAGTTCACGCGCATGCCATTCGGTCTGCATAATGCGCCTGCTACTTTTCAGAGATTGATTGATAGGGTGTTGGGTGTAGATTTGGAACCTTATTGCTTCGCTTACCTTGACGACATTATCATCGCTACTCCAACGTTCGATGAACATATTCGAGTGCTAGAAAAGGTGTTAGAACGTCTAATTTCTGCTGGACTTACCTTACGGCGAGACAAATGTAACTTTTGTTTGTCTGAATTGAAGTACCTCGGATACGTAGTCAACAAGAATGGTCTGTTGGTAGACCCGGACAAGGTAACAGCGATACTCAATATTCCTACTCCTTCGAATGTCACTGATATCAGACGATTTATTGGTATGACTAGTTGGTACCGTCGCTTTATTCCTAATTTCTCTTCTCTTACTTCTCCACTTTCGGCTCTTACTCGTAAAAATGTTTCTTTTATTTGGACAGATGAATGTCAGGTCGCTTTTGATTCTCTTAAAAACAGCTTAGTTGCTGCTCCTATTCTGTCGTGTCCTGATTTTTCGCTTCCTTTTGTGGTACAGACTGACGCTTCGGACTTTGGTTTAGGTGCTGTGTTGAGTCAAACTACTGCGGATGGTGAAAAGGTTGTTAGTTATCTTAGTAGATCGCTCACGAAGGCGGAGCGACATTATTCGACTACGGAGAAAGAATGTCTGGCTGTGTTATGGGCTATAGAGAAGTTCCGTCCTTATGTGGAAGGATCTCATTTCACAGTAATAACTGATCATCATTCGTTGTTGTGGTTGAACCGTTTACAGAGTCCTTCAGGACGATTGGCTCGGTGGTCTATTAGACTACAACAATACGATTTCTCGATAATCCATCGAAAAGGAAAAGATCATGTCGTTCCTGATGCACTATCTCGCTCAGTTCCTGTATTAGAAACTATCCATCTGTCTGAAATTCCTTCTACTTTGCTTAATTTGCCGACTCTTGATCCTTGGTATAATAATCTTCTTAAACGTGTCTTGGATGCTCCTCATAAGTTTCTGAAATGGTCTGTTAGAGATAATGTTCTTTATCGTCGTGTTGTTACTTCTTTCTCTTCTGATTCTACGGATGATTGGAAAATAGTGGTTCCTACGGAACAGCGTTCGGAAATGATTCGTAACCATCATGATCCTCCGGTTGCTGGACATTGTGGTGTTTCGAAAACTACGGCAAGGATTTTACAACGTTATTATTGGCCCTGCTTACGTGCCGATGTTGCTCGTTATATTCGGCGTTGTCGGGTATGTGCAGCGCACAAGGTGGAACAAGTGGCTCCTCCTGGTGTATTCGCTCCTCGCGCTAAGCCATCACACCCTTGGCAAGTTCTTTGTTGTGATATCGTGGGTCCTCTGCCTCGCTCTTCGAAAGGCCATAGTTATGTTTTGGTAATCGCTGACTATTTTACTAAGTTTCCTTTGTTCTTTCCGTTGCGTTCAGCTCTTGCTACCTCTATTTGTAAAATCATCGAAGAACATATTTTCCTTCTTTTTGGTGCTCCTCAATATCTTATTACCGACAATGGTGTACAGTTTCGGAGTAAAGAATTTGATAAACTTTGCGCTACTTATGGGACAACGATACTCTTTACCGCCAAATACCATCCTAGAGCTAATCCCGCAGAACGAATAAATCGTGTCTTAAAAACCATGATCTCTTCTTATGTTAAAGAAAACCATAGGCATTGGGATGTAAATCTCTCGAAGATTGGTTGCGCCATTCGTACTGCGAAACACGAGGTCATTGACTGTACTCCTTTCTTTGCAATGTTCGGACGTGAACACGTTATCTCTGGAAATTTCTTTGGTCCTTCTTCTTCTGATGTTATTATCTCTGAATCCAAGGTTACTCACTCAGTGTCTCATTATGAAGCTATTCGTACGCATATCTTGAAACAACTGTCGAAAGCGTACACAAAGACACACAATAGATATAATCTTCGCCGTCGACACGTGCGATATAAAATTGGGGATTCGGTATGGCGACGTAACTATACTCTTTCGGACGCCACTAGGCATTTTTATGCCAAGTTAGCTCCTAAGTTTCTGGGACCTTTTATTATTAAAACGGTTAAATCTCCTTGGACATATGAGTTAGTCACCACTACTGGACAATCGATGGGTGTCTGGCATGTTAAAGATCTTAAACCAGATCAAGGCTCTTCGGATTCCGATTCGAATGAGACTCCACACCAGGTAAATCGTCGATCGGTCAACGTGTCGTTACTGTATCCTCGTCGGCGTAAGCGGCGTAAATTACGTGCTAGAGTATCTATTGCTTCTCTGGATGACTAATCTTGCTTTCGACTTATTACTATTTTCTTCGGTTCTTTTGAATTCTACAATTAATGTTAGGCAAATGTAATGTCCCTCGGTGTTAGTGTCTATTAGGTCTACGTAGATTCATAGTGGAAAACTATGGTTGGGGGTCACTTTAGTCTTTGGCTTGGGGTTTAGTGACTGATCGGGCTGCTGGTTCATTTCTTTACTCAGTCAGGGTAATACGACTTAGTCGACTGTAACCAGAGTCCTTTCTAATGATATTCCTTCGTTGGCTTTAGTTTGGTGTTGGGTGGTCTATGTCAGACCTCTCCAAAATTTTGGTTTATTATTCTTTTTGGGGTTTAGTATTTTGGGGACTTTTTAGTTAGTTCGCCTAAGAAGGGCTACCCGTAGAGGGTTATTATTATTTTGGGTTTCGTTCTATTTTTGGGGAAGGATATCATACCGTCTTTTGACGACTTAACAGCACTATATCTCCATCCAAGTCTAGTGTGAGTGAGTTCTTCATACTATGTCTCGACGTTTCGGATTTCTTTGTTTACTTGTTTTCTTACTGCATATGGGCGGTTGGTTGGGCAATAGAGTAGGTCACTCGGAGTCGGCTATCTAAGGAGAGATAGTCGAGCCGTACATCATCGTACTCTCTTTTTTCGTTTTGTCTTCCTGTCTTTCTTTCTCTTCTTTCGATCTGTCACCATGAGTGGGGGGGCGTCTGTTGTGGGAACCTGACGGCTATGCGTCCGGGAAGGTTGACTGTCTCCGACCCGGTAGCCCCAAGCTCTGGACCAGGCATTATACCTTTCGGGGGCCGTACGGCGGACTTGGTGGAGCTTGGCGGGGGTGGCCAATTCTTCTTAACCGGCGCATAGGATGTTGTGGTTGTACAGCAGGCACCGCTTCCGGCTACAGTCACGCAATTGCGGGCTGTAGTCCTTTATATTTGGATTTTTGGGCAAAATTATGGGATGCTTCATTTCTTTCTTCTTTTATCTACTTTCAGGGTGGGGGGGCTTTCCTGGGTCTTGTTCCCTCTGGTCGCGGATCAGAATCCATCCGGGGTGGGAGGAAGACTATTGTGGGCAAGCGAGTACTGGTTGCGGTGACGTGCGCTTGTGTGGGCTAACGTTGGGGGGCCCAACGACGCGCTTTAACATCTGACGCGAGGGCTTGAGGTGGGATTAAGACTTCGACGCCACACAATCGTCCGGCACTCCAACGAGGAAACCTTAGTCTGAGATAGGATTCCTAGGGTGTTTCCTAGTCTCGGGGTTATGGGTACCGTTCCTTTTCCATTTTCCTATGATACCTTAGTCCTTTTCCTGAGGGGCTTCCTAGGGGTTTATATTCAGGGTTGGATTTGCATTCAGGGGTTAGGGTTTCAAGGGATTTTAGGGCGTTGTCCTTGACCGTGGTCTAAACTTCTTTTCTTTCCTATCATTCTTCTTTTTCTCTCGGTTTGTTTGGTACTGTCGATCCGTAAGGTCTATGGGACTGCGTTGCTTTCTGGCTTTTTAGCGTAACGACTGTTGTCGACTGTCAACGAGTACCTGTGCTGATACTTCGATTCTGTTAGTTGAGTTTCTGGTTCTTTGAAGTATCATTCCGCTTCATGCGACTTGTGGACCCATCTGGTTGATGATGCTTAGTAAACTGAGAAAATCTCTTTCATCTACGTTTCTTCTGGGGTTGGGCGTTATTGTGTTTTGGGGTTGGTTTTGGATTTTAGGGTTCTGTCCTTGGCGTATGCCTAAATTTCTGTCTTCATTTTAGCTTTTGTCTTCGTTGTTCTCGCTCCACGCTTTCATCTTGCTGGGGGGGAATCTGTTACGGTCGGATTTTCTTTACGTACGCTTGTGTTGTTACGGACGAAATTTTCAGTAGGTACGCCTATGTACTTTTGACTTGAAATTAGTTTATGGTTGGGACGCCCCCTACCGATCCTTTCTCGTGACTGTCATTCGATCAAGTAGACGTTAAGCTGTAAACCACAGTAACGGTCCGGTGTCGAGGTTTTCGAATTGATTCTTAAATTTTTAAGAACATCACGTGTGATGAACATAAATTTATAAATCGAGGTAGAAGGTTTTACGATTATTTCGGCACGGGGTAAGTTATTTTGTCTTAAATCTATTCTTTCTTTCGTAATTTCTATATTCATATGACAGCCAGTTCCGACCACGTTGTCTACCATTTTGGAATTAAATCAACAATTGGGATGCATAACTACTATTAAGAAATAAATCAGCCGAGCCTATCAGCTGTCGTGAGGGCTTGCTACTTAAACAACATCGGGGTCCAGTCGCACGTTGTGTCGGGGATGTTGATTTGAAAATTTTGAAGTCGAATGTGTATTCAACCTGTCTTGAATTGCTACCTACATCGTTCTATATCTTGGGGTTCAATGATATGATTAATGAAGAAATCGAATGTGTTATCAGTCACTTGTGTTAAGACTATTTCTTACAGTACACGATACAACGGGTTTTTATATGCCATTTAATTATTTATTAATACTATCTTTTGTAGCTTTTGTTCTGTGTGAACTCGATTATGATCCGATTTGTGTTTCACAATTGATTACAGGCCACTGACGAGAAAACGTTTTCGACGTGTAAGTGGAAACTTTATTAGGTGAGTTATTTATTTGATTCTTTATATCGAGATCACAAAAGTTGTGCACAGAATTATATTTAAATGTTAATGATTGTCACTGCGTTATTGCTTATATACCAATAAGGTAATTTTAATCATGTCATACTTGTATCGCATGCTGTGAGGGAAACTTAGTTATTCGGTGACTTTGTATGCTGGTCTATTCGATATAATCTTTTTCTGTGATGTGTGTTGCCGATGTTACAGGCATCTATGTATGAGGATTGTGATATAATCTAGAAAATTTTATGTACTCATTTAATCAAAGTTTCTCATAATTATTAATGCAAACTGTGATAAGTATTAATTCTACTTGCTAATAGTAAATCTCATATCTTCGACTATTATCCAACGTTAAACTATTAAATCGATTATACTTGTTAATCTTTCTTTTTATCTTTCCTGCTCCTGTGATTATCGTTAACTATTACTTACTTTGACTACTCGAACAGCTGAGTAGAGGAATTACGAACTTAACATAGTGTTACAAGGTTTATACCGTACTGTCCTGAGCAAGACAGAGAATTACTTTGGGATAGGCTCTGGCGCCCTGCAACATCTTTTCTATATTTAGTGTGGACCTCCCCTCTCTCCGATTATTGCGAGTTGGCCGTGCAGGTTCGTAAAACCGAAAAACTTGTAACAGTTTTTTCAACGCGGTGTGGTCTGTTGTGAATAAAAATTAACGTCTCTTCAAGTAATTGTAAGTGTTCTATGGACTTGATGACTGTTTTGTTCAAGTAATTTTTTTAAGGCGACGTTTTGTAAATCTTGAGTGTCTAATTCATCAAGGCAACTAAATGTATTTTAAGAGAACAACATAAGTAAATAAGCAGTAACAATAAAATTATACTATTAAACTTATAGTATACTTTTTTAAACCGTTACTCAAATATATAAGTTTAAATTTAAGTTCAACTAAAAACTAAAAAAAAAACTACTAAAACATATAGTAAAACTACTTTCACAAAACTAAGAACAAGTAGAGTGGCCCGCAAACGTCAGTAAATAAAATACTAATAAACAACAAAAAAAGACACTTAATGTAACTTACAAAATAAAACTTGTACTTTTTATTTTTATTTTATCGCAATTCTGCTTTTTTGTCAATTTTGGCAAATCCGAGTACAAATCGTCGATAATAAGTGCACAACCTAAGAAACCTTTAAACCTAAAGCTTGTCGATTGGTGTTTAAATGTTCGAATTTTGTCTAGGTCAGTTTTCTCTCTATCTCTGGGTACTATGCGTCTATAGTTTGCATTCTATTCTTAAACACGTAACATTTCTTTGAGTTCAATTTCAGATCTGCCTCATGACGTCGTTAGAACACTTAATTTAGGTTGTTCAAATGTTTTACGACCTTTCAACTACAATCACGTCGTCAAAGTAAACTAAGCACATTTTTCAAAACATTTTTTGCAAGATGATCTTTATTAAATGCTTGAAAGTCGCAGGAGCGTTACATATGCCAAAGAGCGTAACAGTTATTAAACTCCCAATTACTAGTTCCGATCGTAAACGTTGTCTTTTCATAGTTCTTCGTTTCCATTTCTACCTGACAGTAATCATTTTTTAAATCCAACGCGGAAAACTACTGGGATCCTGACGAGTATCTCAATTTTTGCTAAAGAGTAACTGTTTTTTTGTCACTTTGTTAAGCTATCTGTAGTCTACGCAAAATTTTGTTAATCCATTATTCTGTTCCCATTTAGTACTTTTTTTAACTAAGTCGCTTCCAATTGGTTCAATAGCGCAAATGTAACTTTTACGAAGATTTCTATCCAGGCGTACCATTACCACACTCATCTTCTAGATAGAGTAATGTCTTCATTTGACAAGATTTGCAGAACTGTTTTCATTGACAAATATAAATTAATTTCTTAACTGTCAATTTTAAAGGAATTATTTTTCAGATGTACATAGAACCCATACTTCTTTATTACATATATTTCCATTATAACTTTTTCCGAGATGTCGATTAGTAGTACTTGGTTATCGAATTGTTTATTTTCTAAACTAATAGTAAGTATTTCTTTGCAAGGGGCTATTCAAAGTCGTACTGTATACTATTTTAGGCTAAAACGTTCTAGGTCGAGCTAAATAAGAGTCGGATGCTGACTTAAAGTTTGTCTAAAAGTTTTGAATATACAATTGGGAATTTGAAAAAAAAAAAATTATTGATTTTTCTTATGTATTTTAAAACTTTATTATTAATAATATTGATATTTAATGAAAAAAACTTAAAAATTTTTTTTTAAATTAATTATAAACGATTAAAAAATTGATAAAATTTAAAAAAATCACGTGACTAGAAACGCGCCATGATTGGTCGCCATCGGTGTGACGTTATAATGTTATAGCTATTTAATAACAGTACAGCGTTTACACGTTATTACACGTAACTAGACAATAATATTGAAAATTTATTGCTAAAAAACGAGTTGTTAGTTGATTCCGATTAGCTATGTGTGATAAGAGGATTTATAAAGGCAAAGTCTGATAATATTCCTGACGCTGATATATTTATGATAACCATTTTTAAAAAATGACGTTCAGTTTAATTCTGCTGAAGTTCGAGGTGCCAAGACATCAGAGCTGGGCAGTAGTTAAGCTACTAATCTAACTACTTTATTGTTGACGTTAGTTGGATTCTACATATTCAAGTTACTTTAATTTCATAATGTAACTGTAGTTAGAATAAGTTACTTTTTGGTGTAATTGTATTTAAAAAGTAGTTAGCTACCCTTTTTAACTACAAAAATAGTTAAACTACATTGATAATAGCTAACTACTTTACTAGTAATTAAACTACTTTATTAGCGGCTTCAATTATATGGAAACAATTATTCAGCTTGCATTGCAGTTTTGCAGGTAAACGTGTCATTCAAGTGATAAACGCTAACGCAGAAATAAACATGGATGTAAAGACTATTCAAAAAAATTGTTGTAAATGCAGCAAACCCTTTAAATTGTTAAATGCCACTGATCTAAACGTAAACAGCTGATTACAAAATGAAGATTTTTTTGATTTTGATGAACGTGGTTTTGTAAAAAGACATATTTCTTTTTTTGATACTGAGAATGAACATGCTCCACAAAGAACAGAACTAGAACTGAAAACCTGGAAGATAACAGAAGAATAACTAGAACTGTTAAAACATGTAGAATTCATATATCTATGTAAGATGATGATAAGATTATTAAATAAATGTTCATTGGACACAGTATAATTTTAATTTAATTTTAATCGGCGCTGTCGAGCGATTATTTTCGTTTTCCACTCATAAATTCGCCCAAAAGAAATGCATTGGCTGATGCTCTTTTTTGGAAAGATAGTTTTATGAAAAGGAAATGAATATCGAATACCACAATCAGTTTATTACTTTAAGTTCTGTTTTTTAAAGGTTTATTTTATTAATTTTTTTGAGAATTTGTAATAAAATACATGATAATAGGTTTTATTGTTTTCGTGTGAGCGTGATTAATTTACTTTGTCTTCTTTAATGTAATAATAATTCAGTGTCTATAGGTACTTATGTTTATATGACTAAAAGTGGTATAACATAAATCGTCTCAGAACTTTTTCTTCAAGTAGTTGAAAAAAATAACTTATATTTTAGAATACAGCCGTTGAGTAGTTAGTAACCTAACTACTTTTCGATTTATGGTAGTTAGTAGTTAGTAACTTACACTACTTTTAAAAAATAGTAACTTTAGTTAGTAGTTAACTACTTTTACAAAGTAACTTGCCCAGCTCTGCAAGACATCAAGCTAAGTCTGTCAAAAAAATAATATAATAAATGAAAATATTTAATTTTAAGTATTTATTCTCCATTATATTAAATATAATTATTTATTTCATAAATAGTAGAGCATCGCGTGAGAGTTACGACGACAAAGCTATAGGTTATAATTCAACTAAGTCGTAAAAATAATATTTGTATTGTAAAAGGATGGGTATGTCCAGAACACCGAGTTCGGAGTAAAGCTTATTTGAATATTTAACAATGACAACAGAATTAAATATATCAAAACACTGTACTTATTATTTCTGTATCAACTGCAATGAGTACAAACTAACATTATGACGTCACATGCGCTTGGGTTTGTTCGGGAACTGTCGGCGTGTCTTCGGTACTGGATTCAAAAATTAGTTTTTATTTTGAAATCCCTTTTGAATTATTACGAAAAAAAAATAGTTTTGTTATAAAACTTATATATGATCTTTCCATTTATCACAAAAAAATTTTTTTTTCAAAAACCCAATTGTTTCAGAAAGCTATCTAGCGCAGTAAAATATTATTATAGTTACAGCTTTCTGTTTGTTGCTCCGACCATTCGTTGCAGCCGCGTGCACAAATTGATTGTAGTATGTTTCCTATCAAAATTTGCAAGTACAACTTTAAATTTGGCAGTGATTTCTTCTTGATGGTCCATTAGCAACTTTTTACTGCTGACACTTTTTCACCCTGACAGTTAAGTTATTTTACTATCTTTTCAAGAAATTGCATTTTTTTTCTTAATTGTGACTCTTATTTGTATTCTGTTTTAATTTGTCTTATGCTTCTTCTATTTTGTCTTCTACTGCTTCTTTTAAATTCAAAATATTTGTTTAATTTCTCTGTAAACACTTTTAATCTGGTTGAAAACTTTAATTGCAAATATCACTTTAGTCCAAACCAGAAAAAAAATTTATGCCAAAAGAAAACTTTTCTTCAAATTTGTAGTCGTTTATTAGAATTATTGTGTATTTCTTATTTTCAAATTAATAATTAGATAATTAATTAAAAGTAATTATGAATTTGGGTTAATTCATAAATTTTTTATTACACCTACGTACAGACATGAATCACATCTGATTTGGTATACTAGACGACGCGTCGTCTCTTCACTTCAGTTCGAAGGTATGAGATAATCTATGCTAGGAGTTGAGTAATTATTTCTATACATGTAACACGTGCGGAGTACGTGTTTCAAAGCTATAAACTACTTTTGCGGAAAGTGCAAGAAAGGGTTTGAAAAAACTTAAAAATCAAGTCAAACCTGTATCCAGAAACATCAAACTGGCTTTAAAAAAAAAAAAATTTTTAAACTCAAACTAAGTTTTTACCTTTCAAGCAGAGCTACTTGGCTTGGTGAATCTCTATAATGCATTCAGCATTAGTAACGTCTATGGTCTTGGGCTTGAAATTGTTGAAGATCATAATAACAGTCAGAGAAGCAGAGATACAAAAAAAGACCAAATATTTAGGGATGCAACTAATATCACACTAGGTACAGAAATTTACATTGAGTGAGCTATCTTTATACTATATTATCTTTGCTTCTATGGAATTGGAATCTAGTTTGGTTTTTAAGTTGATTACTTACTTACTTACTCTTAAGAGGTTTTTAGTAGAATTTTGGTTGCTTCTTTAAATTATTTGAGTTCTTTCATGCATTGATTAAGTTCTTTACAAAACTGAGCAAAATAGCGTCAACTTAAGTTTCAAGATAGATCTAGTCCAAACCCGGAAGACGTTTTTATCTTTATATTTTTTTTTCTTATGATAAGAAACATTAACAGGATTAATATTTATCTTAATAATTTTCTTAAACGGATTGATAAGAAAAATAATTTGTTTCTGCAATAGATAATTTTGTTGATTTGACAATCAAACAATAATAGTACTTGGTACTAAACAACAATTTTAATAAAAACAGTTCTTTTTTTAAAATAAATTTAATTGACAACATTTTTTTGCATTGGCATTGTTTACTTAAAATAAATTTAAAAAACAAATTTTTTTTTATATTTGTCAAAAAAATTAAATCAAGATTCAAATAAAACAAATTCTTTGAACAACAAAGCAAGACGTTGCAAAGGTACTGGTTTACAAAATTATCTAAACTTGTAGTTTAGTAATTAAATCACTTTCTGAAATTAGAACTTATAGTTATTGTATGACAAGTACAATATACCTCAATTTCACAGAAAATTAATTTGTAATGATTAACTTGTCTTGTGTTATAGTTTACTACAAAAATATTTATCCTCTTTTATTGTCAGACTTACAATTTAACAATTCAAAACTTTCATTTTCTAAAAAAATTAAAATAATTGTCATTTAAAAAAAAATTATTACTTCTGAAACCATATGGTTACTTACTCATAAGTGAATTGATGAGTAATCCTGAGCAAGATACTAACAATATGTTAGATAATCAATACACATTAGTTTTAGATTTTAATATGATGTTAATAGACTATACAACGTGTGCAAAAACCAACAACGCAGAAAAATATAATTAGCACACAGCTTTTCTGTATCGTCGTATTTTATAACTTTAGAGACACTTGTACTACAACGCTCTTAATAATCTCAACATTCTTATGTTTCTCATATTGTAAAACTGCTTACTTGTAAAGCAATTATGCAATTAGTATTTTAATTATTTATAAAGCAATGTAAACAATTAGCAATAATCAACATTTATTTACACCAAAATCATCTGCTTTCAAATTGTGTAAGTCAAATACTAATTAGAAATTCTATTACGTGCAAACAGGATAAATTACAAGATATGTAAGATGTGTGAAAATTAACACTATCTAATAGCAAACATTTACATATGCGGAAGACTGATTCAGTTTCAACTGTATCTATTACATTGTCATAACTAAAGAGCGGAAGTTGTGGCAGTAAAAATCTTCAAAAATTGCGCCATAAATTGCATATAAAATTTTCTAAAATTGCATTAAAAACTAGAAAGATTGCAGTATAAAAGATAATAAAATGAAATCAATTGGTGTATGTGTTTTGTACTAGTATACATTATTTTCCCATCATTTACATAAATTTCACTGTTAGTGCTATATGTTTTAATTTATATATTTACTTGTAATTGATGCAGTTAACTATCAGGTAATATTATAAAAATAATATGAAATTTTTATATTTTAAACAAATAAAATATTAAATATTAGAAAATATAGCATTCTGAAAGAATTTAACTTTGTTTATAGTCCAGCAAGTGTTAAAAGATTTTTTTTAATTACTTTATACAATTTAGGGTAAAAAAAAGCGAAATGGCCAACCGCATATAAATAATGGTTACAACTGCACGACAAAGACGGATTCTTTTTTATCGATTTACTTATTGCAGTGCCAGAAATATCTAAATTAAGTTTAGAATTCTTGATAAAATTCTTAATTCTATTCTATTCTAATCTATTGCAACAAAATTTCTTTAATTCTTAACTTAGGAGGGGCATGAAAAACCACTTTATACTATTTTTAAGACTACGTTTCGTGCTACACGTGAGCACTTCATGAGGCCATTAAAATGTTTTAAAACCTTGTAAGTCTAAGATAACATAAGATGTAAACCCTAACTAATACAATATATTTCTAGCATAACAGAACTTACACAAATAGATTATAGCGGCATTATCCAACAAATCCTGAACATGAGCAATTACGTAATAACATATAACGAAATAATCACATAAAAATGAAACATAAAAATGTCAATCTATAAAGTTTAAAAATAAGCAGAGACATGAAACGTTTAACAAATACTTGACAAGTAATGTATAATCAAAAATTATTGAATGTCAAGGCAACAGAAGATAAGGATTAAGATAAACTAAAATAATGTTTTAAAACGCAAGTGTTAATAGTGGTACTATATGCAAACAAAAAACAATAAGACATTAAAAGGATTTAGAAAAAAAAATCTAGTATGTGAAAAGTTTACATTAAAAAAACTACAAGATATTAAACAAATATATAAAGATTAATTTAAAACACAAAAGGAAAGAAATAATATATTAAAAGAGCTTCTAACTTTAGTAAACACAAAAATGTACTTAACAAATAATTTTTTATAGCATGTAATCTGTTATACTTGTAATAAAAAATACATTTTAATAAAATAGAGTACGTTGTAGAATATAAAATGTAAATGCATTAAATCGTTGACATTTCAAAAGTTACAAATATAAGTTAAGCCCTTGACTGGGCAACACGTCGCACATCAAGCGACCTAATGGGTCTAACTTTTACGGTTAATAAAGGAATGACTTTACTTTCTTAAGTTAAATTACAAGAATACGAAAATCAAAGTGCACCAGATAAGTATGTGACACACAAAAAAAGTTTAACATTAATTGTGATTACAACTCCAATGTAAAATTTTCAGTCAATTGCAATATAAGCAACTTATTAAACATTTTATTGGAGTTTACTCCTTAAGAATCGATTTGCATATATAAGGGGCCCGGTATGAGAAAAAATTGGGGAGTAAAATCTATCGATGAATGACCTCGTTACGTTTTTGGTGCGCATCCTATGTCGCGCAACTCAGTGTCGACATACTTATATTGCTGTTTTTATTATAAATATCGATAATTAATATTGTTATTGTGAAGTTTTAATCTTTATCATTGTGTTCCGCTAAAGTGAACTGAAAGTATTTTCAAATAACTATGGCAGAAAGAGGTGTAGATGATATTGCCGGAACATAATTATATTATAATTCATGTATTATATGTATGAGCATGTGCAATTTGTATTTATTAAATATTTTAATAATTATCGATGTAGTTCATATAAATATATATTTGAGAACAACACATAAAATTAGATAATTAACCCAATATGAATTATCGAGCGCATCCACATAAAATAGAAAATTTCTAACCTAACCAAAAATTAATTTTTTTGTCGATGTCTATAAATTCTTCCAGGTTATTATGATTTATTTTATAAATAATTTTTAAATATTAACAATTCTAGTCAATAATTTGATAATATTATCAGAAAAATCGACAATATTTTTTCATTATAATGTTTTCATAAAATTTTCTTTCGAAAAGTTATTTTTTAGCTTATTTAAATAATTTTCATGTACTATTTATTATTGTACGTAAAAGATTTAGTGACATAATTATCTTTTTATAACCATTTTTGTTAATTATTAAGATAATATTATATTTTAAATAACAAATTTATTATAATAATTTTAAAAAAATGTTTATAAAAACATTTTTTTATCAATTTTCTTAAAGTTGGTAAATAAACTCTTTTTGCGTCTGGTTAGACTATCGAACTTAAGGAGTAAACTCCAGTCGTGCGTCGGAGCTGACACACACAATTTTTTTTTTAGCACTCGAGAAGTAGCGGCCTCTAGAAAAATTAACAATCATTTTAAAGAAAGATACAGTTACCTATAAGTTTTCTATAAAGTTTATTTCATAAATATGATGCACGTATTTATCTCCACTAGTTGCAACATGAGACGTGTTTTGAAAAGATATGGATTACACTTTAGATAAAAAAATGTTTTAAACATTCATGTGTAGTGTCTAAGAATGCTTCGCATTTTTTTTTAATGTAATTTAGTTTAGTTGTAATGTACGATTATATTATGTCAACACTATATGATTGTGTTTGTCGGATTACGTTTACGTGTAACCGAACCGGTGTAGCTAATTATACGCGTAGTAGCTTTAGTTTCCAAAGATAATTAATAGGTATAACATCCTTGGTTTTTAGTCAAGGTTTTTACCAAGTTTTAACTATATTATGCAATTCAAAATAATTTTAGCTTTAAAAATTGTGAAATTAAAATTTTCAAAATATTACTCTAATGCTATGCAGCATTATTAAAAAACTGCAGATGAAGACACCTTCAATTTATTCATTTAACAGAATCAATAGCATAAATATTGTACTAAAGCACAGGGGCGGCTTTGTCATTAGGGCATTTGCTCAATGACCTTACTGACACCAAAGAAATACTAAAAATCGTATTACTATTAACGATGTATACAACACACAACAATATTTATCCATGATCTTCAGACAACATTGCTAGTTTTCGAGTGAGTAGTTTGAATTAAAGATATACATTATCTTGCAAAAAACGTTTTTTTTTTCTGTGTTTTTTTCATTAAAAACCCGTTTTTTATTCTGAAAAAAAAACACTTGCGGGTTTTTTCTACCGCTAGAGCGTTGTTTAAAATTCCTATCAACGAAATTGGTATTAGATTCTTTTGTTATTATTAGCAAGCATAGGCGTGTGATTGTGAAAACATACTAAAGATACATGGATGAGCGCGATCGCCGTTTAGGTCGCAGTTTACATCGATGTTCATTGTTGGGATGTGATTCAGCTACACAAAAAGAAATATGTTAAGTTCTACATCGCGATGAAAAACACAAATAATACCAGTAATATTATTTACAAAAATTATTTATTACATTTATGTTAAATTAAGTTTAATTCTTTAATTTATTACCTACTAAAAATAGTTGTTCTACCTACGATTTTTAAATTTAAATAGATAAACAAGTTAAAAACTACTGCAAAATTAAAATACATGTTCAATTTGTAGCTGAATCACATCCCGCTAATGGACACCGTTGTAAGCCGCGACCACGACCTAAACAGCGATCGCGACCTAAACATGAACCTGAATCGCGACGTAAACGGCCACCGCGCTCATCGATGTATCTTTGGTATGTTCATGTTCACACCCCAAGAAGGATCATTTGATTGAAAAAAAGGTCCTGGCGTTAACAAGACAATTATTTTTTTACTAAAGTTGCATAACGGTAATTTGTCATTTATTTTAGTAAACTGAGAGTTACTACTAATAGCACAATGCAAGTGAAATACATTTTAAAAAATTTAATCGTGACGATCTGTTAGACACGTTTTAATATTGGTCAAATTATTTTAGTAACACAAATAGTTTGTTTTTTTACTGAACGGTAGTAGATAAGATTTTGTATTTATTACAAGTGTGATAAATACATGTTATCGCACTTTTACGATTAAAGAATACGTACGCTCAGACCTTTGTAGGTTTTACATCTACATAGCATAATTATAAATAACTTCGAATTTTTTTATACTTTTTCAAAACTGGCAGGTTTTCTTTCATTAACCTACTGTTTTATTGAAAAAATAAGAGATATATTATATTGGGCATTATGTTTCTTATGGAATAAATAACGTGTATCATATTAAATTCATTTACTATTTCCCATTCAGAAAAAAACAGTAATTGGAAATAAACTGCAAGTAATGGTTTTCATTGTTACTTCACAATTACGTGCAGTAGATTATATGACTACTATCCCCTCATTTTTAAATAAAAATAACGAAAATTAGTCCGTTTAAATAAATAAATAAAGTGTAAATTAAATATTCATTCCATATTGCAAATTAAAATGCCGCTAAAAGATTAGTCTAAACCTAAACAAAGATAATAAAACGAATCTAACAGGATGCAAAAAAATATCTTAACGTTACTGATAACAAAAAATCATTTAAACGTTATTGCAATATCACCTACAATATGATTGCGTTAGTTAATTTTTGAAATTGTATGTTATAACAAATAGCTAAAATAATTAAAACTCACATTCCTTATTGCTTATAGAACACTTATAGTATTCAATTTTTATTTATTCGAATTTTAATATTCGTATTATTTAAAATGAATGTTTCATGCTATATTTTAAATTGGAATCTTATTATACACGTAGGAAGTTGTAAAAATTATTGCTGTCATAGCTGTGAATCAAATTAGTGTTTCTTGCAGTTCAATTTTTAGTCATAACTTTTTTCCCGAAAAATGAACGATTGGTTAAACTGCATTTCTCAAGTGCAACGTGCAACAATTTTTTGCAAATTGGTTTAGTTTGACGAATTCGTGTGCGTTCGTATAATTCTATGTATTCAGAAAAGTTGGACACCAACTTCCTTTGTGCCATCTACGTACTGTGTCCAAAATTACAATAAAAATTGTCGTTACAATTGTCATAAGGATGCGTAACTATTCTATATAAAAACAATGCTAGTATGTACGGATAGCCATTCTAACAATCAACATGACCAACGAACTAGTACTCGTATAATTAAAAGATGCAATACGTGTTGCACAAGACATTGCCGAAAGAAGAATGAAAATCGCGCTTTTGTACATTTGACAATCGACCACGAAAACTGGGCGTGTCGAGGACAAATTTTATACTCGAAAAATTTTAACCTATTAACTTCTTAACATAACAAGTTTTGATTACTGTATTTTCACAAATGTGCACAGTTACTAGATATTCTCTATTATTTGGTTTTGTTTTTGAGTGGCAACATTTATATTACCATATATAAATTTTAAACCCTCACTTGCATTAACATCATCTGTATAGAACGTTTCCATCACCAATGAGTATCTAAAATACACAGTAAAAATTATTAATATTTATTATTATTTTATATACGTTTGTTGCGTATTCGTCACTGAATTAGAAAGAAATAACCATGTAAATAGTATTAAGAAGTAATATTGAATCAATTTATGTCTAGTCTAGCGATGAACCAATTAAGATTGATACAATTGTATGTAGTTATTAATCTAACATGTAATAAAACTAACATGAAGATCATCAAACGTCTAAAGAGGTTGCAGTGGTATTTAAAAAGAAGTTTGGACGGATAGATGAACTACGAAAACAGCTTTACTCACGTGCAAATCCGTTATACGAAAAACTGTGCCGAACATTATGGAATCTCAAGAGAGAAATGGAGTTCTACCATATTAAGAAATTGACAATACAATAAGCTTGGTTGTGGCTTAAATCAACTGAATTGGAGGACACTTCAAAATATGTTGGAAGTCGTTTTCCGAGGAACAGACGTTCAAGTGTTGGTTTGCAGTTACTATCCAAATAGAATATCAGGTCAGAAAAAGTTCATTGACTGCTACTACTTTTATGCTCAAGAAAGTTGCCAAAATGGAGAGAGATGCTGCTATCGCCAAGATCTTTTCTACCGGTGTCGCATCCAGTTTCCTGTTCTAGAACAGAACAGTCTTAAAAAAAGGCAGTGAAACGTTCTCAAAGTTATTGTCAACTTCGAGACAATGACCGAAGAAAGCTGAACCTTCTGGACACAAGTAATAGAAATATATAAAAACTATTCAAAAGAAACTGATGTAAGTTTTTCAAATTCAATTGCAAGAAGACTTTGTCGGTTTAAATAAATTAAGTAATTAACTTATGTGTGTGTGTGTGTTATGTGTATAAATAAATAAAGTGCCCGTACTAGTAAAAATAAATACGGCATGTTAAGTATACGTCCTTTTAATATAAAGAAATACCGTTTTAGAACAGAAGTTATCTGCGGACATTATTTTTCTAATGATAGTAATATATAAATTAATGTAAATGTTATCTTAAATATCGTTAGATTTAATTAGTTACGTGCAGTTCTTCGTGTAAATATTTCGTTTATAAATAAATTATAAATAAAAATAAATTATAAATAAAAAATAAATTACATATTGTAACAATAATTTACACTCATTATTATGTAGTGAATGCTATTCCCTAATAGTAGTTTGTGAGATACTCACAAGATGATAATGTGTCGCTAACACAATAACACTTCGACTGACCAATCATACCAATTTGCTTACTTTACAAATAACCGATTTTAGCTTCACTTTTATATATACATCTGGTGTTTGTTAGCGATCCATTAGATTATTAGTAAAAATAAACATTCTTGACTAATTTATAATACTAATAGTAGAAAAATGGTTCTTTTTACACGAGATGGCATTTACCAAGATTTTTACGAATACTAAAATCGTATCACATTTACATAAATAATTGGTATATAACATAATTAATTTTTTTTGTGTTAGTTACTGAATCTTACAATAGTTTTTAATACCTATATATTTTTGTTAAATATTTCTATCTACAGTTTACAAATTAATGTTTTTTATTGTATGACATAAACTAAATTTAAAAAAATAATTTGTGGACTTAAATAAAAATGTAGATTGGTTAGAGTATATAATATGCACTAAAAACATCTAGAAAATGATTAAAGAACAATAAAATGTTTTTAACAATATAGTTGTTTATTGTTTGATTTTACCTATGCTGCCTGTTGTTTGTTCATTCAAAAGAAATTATGATCTAAATTTAGTCAAGCTTGTGAAAATCGTGTTCAACCTTTAAGATTTTAGTTTTTCTTTATATTTATATTTGATTGTAAATACAGTTTTAAATAGTAATATAATTTAAATTGTTCGTTAATTTTTAATTAATTATATTATTTACTAAGAAAGTAAATTTGTGGAATATTTTTAATTTTATAGGTGTTTATTTTATTGTTTTTAAACTGCACACTAATAATATGTTAATGACACTTTAATCTTAGTGATAGTTACAGATATAGTTTCAATCAGAACATTATATTATTTCGAATTACCGGGTACAAAGTCCGTTCATTTTTTTTTAAACTGTACAAAAAAATGGTTCTTATTATTATTAGGATTGATGAAAGCAAATGGAGATATTGATTTGGATCTTGGTTTAGACGTAGTTACTTTTATACCAAAAAGATTAGGAATAAAATGCATAAAAAATCATAAACACGAACTGGATAAATGCGAAAAATCTTATGAAACGGTAAAATGTTGTATGAACGACATTGCCGTATAATACATAAGTTTATTGATACAATATTTCTAATTAATGCTTTTAACTGTATTTTTAATATCAATATGTTAATTAGTTTATGTTTACATACATAATACGTTTAATTCTGTTTTATTTTGAGAATTGTTTAAGTTATTGCACTTTTTTTGATATTTTTTTACCGTTTTTAAACTCAGAATTAAATATACATATATTATATAGTTATTACTTTATGTAAGATTGTGTACAAAAAATGAATATCTTTAAAGATAACAAATATTTTGTAAAAATTTTCCTTTTTCATGTATAATGATTGGTTAAGAATTAATCGTGTTAGAAATCATTCTGTTTAAATAATGTTTATTTTATTCGCATCAATAATTACAACGATTTAGTTGACAAACTGTTAGATATAACTAAATAATAGATTAAACATATAACATTTCCGACCTTAGAAATATTATTTTAATGTAAACAGAATTAATGTGGTTATCACATATCACATATATGTAAACCGTTACACACAGTCAAAGACCCACGCTTTTAACTCTGAATTTAGTGATTTTGTTTATAATTATATATTATTGCTCTGAATTTAATAACTTTGTTTGTAATTATAAATTATTTTCTTCTTTTTAGTTCGATTATTTATAAAAGCGTGTTTTTTTAGTTTTTTTTTAATTTTTACTGACGCCTTCGATTCATGAATTGTACAAGTAATGTAGTAAAAACATTTTCAGAAAAAAAAAAGCTAAAACAAGACCACCTAATTTTATTGAAATAGTAGTTGAAAGCAACATTTTGTGCATTTAAAATATTCCGTGTCATATTACTGAGAGTGCCACTACTTAAATTTAAAAGTAGTTTTTCTTTTAAAAAATGTGTATGTACAAGTTATTTCCACTTAGCAAGTTTTATAAAAGTATTTTAAATTTTAAGTTTTAGTTGATTATTTATTATCCAACAGTGTACTGTACACAATAGAGCAATAAATTGTCTCAAAACTTTATAGTTAAAAAAACGTTCTAAAGTTTCAGGAGATACCTTGGATAAAACAAAGTGTAACGTATTAAACGCGTTTTTTAAATCTAGGAAAAAAACTCCTGAAAAAATTCTCACGGAAAAAACATTAAAGAAAATTTAACATATTTTCTAAATGTTGAAGATTTACTAGTATAGTATTGAACTACTTAAATGTGCATTATCTACAGTTAGGTATTAGTTTAACAAATGCTTACTCTAATTAAATTTTTACAATGTGTGTCAACGATATTTACTTATTAGAACATTCAATCTAAAAATACTATATAAGGGTATTTGGTACTGTGTAGGGACAGTTGCAATTCACTAGATGGCAGCTAAACAGAAAAATTATTTGTATCGTTCAAGACACGCCTTAAAGCGTGTACTCAGGTAAAAAGTACTTATTAAATAAGGATAAGACGTTATTGCTGTATTCGTCATAACTGCATAGAAGTTTTCACTGTGGAACGTTTAAAAACGATATATCTCTGATGCAGTTTTATTAGAATATCTTCAAATTATTCATTTATGTCTTAGTGGTTAAATTAAACTATAATAAAATTTAAGTACTCTATTAAGTTAATGATTTTAATATTATTACTTTCGTAGGTTTTATTACCAAAATTCCTGACGTAATTGCTATTGTTAAGAGATAAATACTTCTTAAAATTTGCTCTTCAAGGAACGCATTCAAAAAAAGAAATTATAAAACAAAACTAAAAATATTAGAATACATGTCATCCGCCCTCGATAACAAGTAAATACTTGTTAGATAATTTGCACGATTAATTATTGTTTAAACATTTCTAAAGGTGTCATTTATACATATTTCCTCAAAATGAAACAAAAGAATTGCATCGTTTAATAATAACCATGACGCACAACTTATAATGAAAATACACAGAGAGAGTAAGTAGATCAAAATAAAATTGTTTCCAGTTTGTCTGTTTGGTTTATAAGGCTAGAACTTTAATTATTTTTTTAATTGCTGTTAAAATCATAGTGAAAAGTCATGGCAAAAGTAAAGTGCTTCCTTTGCGAGTAGCAAAAACCTTATATATATATATAAGTCATATTTAGAAGCATTTGTACAGCTTTTATAAATGTTTTATTTTGTATCTGTAGGTATATGTCGCTGGTAGCAAAATGTACTAAGGGCAAACGTGTAAATTACACGCGAAGACTTTCTTATACAGCACGTGTGTACGCTGCTGAAATAAGTCACCTTAATAGACCTGGATGACACATGCATGTTTGGAAAGGACTTTGCTTTACTACACTTCAAAAAGTTTGTTTAAGCAAGACAAATACCTTTAAAAAGAGAAAAAAGTTTGAAAAGAGACCAAGCAAGAAAAAAGCTAATAGGGCTGGACCAGATTTTCATTATGGTCCCAATATTATAAAACCCGACATAACTGAAACAGAATTAGAAAGTCGATCTAATGATTTGAACTGTTAAAACTGATTTAGACAAAAATTCTGTAAACTAATATGTACCTATTTCAAGTACGATTTTTTGCGTGTAAAATACTAAACATTGTTTAATTGAATTAACTTTAAGTATTTTGGTTTTTGTGCCCTTAAAGAAAATAAAATAAATGTATTGATGAAATATGTTTTATTATTAGTAGACAATATTTTTGATACTTTTGGGAACATTCTATAGATGTATTTTAGTTGTGTAAATGACTGTCAATGACGTCAATAAAAGTGCCTAAATAGAAAAAACAAGTATAAATACATTAACATGACTACCAAAATAGGCATAGTTAACCTACAGGTCATTTGAACCCAAAGTTTATATAACTTTTACAGACGGAATTATGAATCATTTTTATGGATTTTTAAAAGTGCAGGTACACAGTTTTTTTACAAAATTTACCCTTAGGTAAAAAAATGCAATTGCGTGTCGCATTATCTTAATTCAGTTTCAATTACAATATAAAAAACGATATCATATGAAATGTTACATTTTTGTATCCCTAATTATATCTATAGAATGACGAAGCTCAAAACAAACTTTTCAACTAATTTAGTATCAAAACTTAAGTTTCTAGAAACTGAGAACTTTTAACCTATTTTTTATGAAAACGTAAATATTTTTTAACAAAATCTCTTTGTCAAGTTGTGGATAATGTTTACATTTACTTCTGTGGCAAAATTGGTACAAATCAGTTGACTCGTTTTAGAGGTGTAGTTGAAGTCGTTTTTCGTTATAAGCTTATGGACAGAATCGAGTAGCATACAGTCACTCTTTTCAATTGAAACATTTTTGTTTTCACTTTTAACTTTTTATCTCGTTTTAACTTATACGGTTATCATATCATTATTGTTGTTTTTATTAAAATTACAAAGCATTTTGTTTTTGTTTAGTTATACATTTTAATCAAGACCTGTTAGTTGAAATGTTTTATACTCTTGGCCAGCAGTATAACGAAAACGGTTATAGAAGATCAATTTAATAATATTGTTATTGCAGTTTAAAAAAACAGCACATCATTCCTATGTTGTCTAAAAAATTAATTTTATTTGTATACGGTAAAACAATGTTGTTTAAGTAGAGTATTTCTTAAAATAAAACCAAGCTGCTTAATTAAGTGTAAAATGCATATTTTTTTTATAGGATTAAATTGTTGTCAACAGTTTTTTTACAGTTCAATAACTTTTTTTAATTGTTGAAAGTCTTTTTATTTAAGATTTTTATCTTGTTTTTTTTCGGGTTTTTCTTTTGAAAAAATTGTATCAGATTGGTTTAAATTATATACGTTATGTCCAAACTTTGTCAAAAGCTCCAAGCGCAAAAAAATACACAATTTATTGCAGTCATAATATTTCTACAATATTTTCAAATTTAAATAAAATAAACTTTAAAATATTTAAATAAACAAGAAAAGCAATAAATAAATACTTAGCAAAAACAATAGACACCTCGGCAGGTATAAAAACATAATAGAATACACCGAATGAATACAAATTTAAAAGCAATATCCTTAGTTTTTGTTTTTTTTTTATATTAGTGCACGTATATCAAATCTTTACATTATTGTAGTTTTATATTATTGAATTTAAATAAATTTAAACAAACAAATTGTATGACAAATGTGTGTAATATTTGTTTACAAAAGGTTTATTTTTTAATTTTAGATGTGAAACAACGCGTTTACTTCAACATTTGTTTATATATTTTAGAATTAAAAAAATTAGTTTTAACTATGAATCATTAATAAAAAATAAATCCTGCAAGCTTCTAAACGTGCATCTATGTAAAAGTAGATGTTTATGCTTAAAATACTTTCAATTTGCTTACTGTAAACTAGACAAACTAAAGCTTTATATGTTAATAAAAAAAAATTAGTGAAATTATGTTACAAAAAACTATATGATACATTTCTTAGATATTACTTAATAAATAAAAAATCTATTTGACTTCAAACCAAAATTAGGCATTTTTATTGTAGTTTGTATGTATTATAATGTTACCGGCGATTATCTTACGCGTGTTAGAATAGCTCAAGACAATCTAGTTTAGTCTAAATATTTGTTCGCTTAAACACTTTAGGCTTAATTTTTTACCTCTCCCCTCTTCTCCCACAAGAAAGAGAAGTTTGTGAAAGTAATAAATTTCCACCCCCCAAACAAGAACATTGAAATGTTAAATAAACTGTTAAAGCTTTTTTTGTCACAACTACCAAACAAACGCTAATTATTACTAAACTAAAACCTTACTAAAAAATGTATTTGTTTACATTATGTAAAAACGAGAATAAGAATTAAACATTGATAATTTTAGAGTATTGAAATCAGATTGTATTTGTCAATGTTTAAAATTAATTAAAACTTTATATATCAAGTGTAACACTAGAGCGTACTTTTTATGTGTTTAAAAAGGGCAAACTTACTTACGCAGTTTGATATCTCTTATTAGTTAAAGGTTCATCACTTAGTTATTCAAACTTAACGCCACTTAGCTACAAAAAAAATATTTCAGATAAGTTCAAATAGTTTTTTGTCAACTCATAGAGAACGTACAGTGTCTACTTACAAAATGTTTGAAGAAAAACAAAACCTGTCTCACTAAGAAGAGGAGTGAGACAAAGAAATATTCTTTTTCCAAAACCTTTTGCATTTGCAACGAAATACACATATTTAAACAGATGAACTGAACTGAGAAAGGAATCAACACTGAAGCATTTTATATAATTATAATTTAAAAAAAATAATCAAACTAAAATTAGAAATAAGCTTTTTGTTTCCTAATTGCAAGATATAACATGTTAATTTTTTTCTTACAAAGTGTACTATGGTGGCATTTTAAATTACACGAATACATTTTTTTACACTAGCTCTTATTTGTAGCACGGTTTCTAGTACAGTTGCATTTCATAAAATCATTGTCTGGTGGCTGCAGTCTTTATTAAGATTTGAACATCTTGATTGACATTACTTTCTTCAAAAAATCTTTTGAGTACAGACAGTTCCGTTTTTAGGCATGAGCCAGCTGGGTTCGGGCCCAGGGCCCCCGATGGCCTGGAGCATCCAAAGCCACGTTTCCCGTCCGTCGGGGCGGGAAATGGCATATTCCGCTCTGAGTGATGAAAAAACATCAACGGTGGTAATATTGAGTTCGGTAGCACGGGCTGCTTTTCAATCGACAAAAGTCTGTCGCTGAACGCAAAGTTTAGTCAGAGGTCGCTTTTTAAAAACGAAAGCAAAGTGGGATTCTAAAATGTTTGTAGCATTTCACGGAAATACATGCTACAGTCGTTCAAATCAAAGGTAAGAATAATGACAAATCACAATACTTTAATGTTTACCTACAAACAAATTTTAAATGCCGAATTCAACATATATTTTGGCATATTAATTTTCGTCGGAAATTCGAAAAATAAAAATGTGATTGTTGCGATAGTTACTGATTAACGTTCCTGATAACCACGTTTTGCGTAAATTTTATAAAAAACAAAACTGCACCCAAAAAATTAGCAAACAATGTGTGCAACGACCAGACTGCTAGTGCTCTTACAATTTCATAAAAACTGCACATATTTTTACAAGATTTATATAAAATTTGCATAATTTTTGCAGCAAACATGCATAAATTTTTCATGAAATTATGTAAATATATGATTTTCACGAAAAAATGTGCGAAAGTTTTTTTTAATACATGAAAATTGTATGTTACATTAGCTTGGTTATCAAGAGTGTCTTTTGTTAGTTTAGCTATGTGTAAAACTAGTTATGGACTTGTAACAGTGTAAATTAAAAAAAAATCATTTTACAATTTTAAGATTTCCAATTTTCAATTATCGCGGACATAATATAATATTTAGGTTCACTAATATTTATTTTAACAGAGGTCCGATTGAATCAACTTAAGAGGTGGTCGAATAGGAGTTATCAGAGTGGCGCGGCAAAAAGAAAAAAAGCTGCGGAAGAAAAGCAGAAAATTGCGAAATTGCCCAAGCTGTCTCAATTCTTCACACTAAAAGTTCAGGAACCTGCAGCTTTGACTTTGCCAGATAGTGCAGCAACGAGTCACCATAAAGAGCTCGAACGGTCCCCAGCACCCGTTGCTAAAGACGATACGACTTCATCGACGTCGATCGATTTTACAGCTCCGGAGATTCTTCGTCTGACCTGTGCAGCATTGCAGCCCCCATCAATGGAAGACCGCTAGACACTCATCAGATTTTAGAAACCGTTTCTAATGATCCTGCAGTCTGGTCGCTAGTCACCAAGAAAGAGCGTATTGTTTGGATCAGGATTAGTTTTATACAATATGAGAAATGGCATCTTACTGTTTATTGTACTACACTGAAAACAATCCGTGTATACATTTAAGATTACATGTCTGTAATAGTAAAAAAATAATAATTACAATACTTCATTCATGTTTTCTGCAGTAATATTTAATCATAAATGTAAAGTTACCTAAGTAAAAATTGTAATGCGTAATTTTTTTTACCTCGTTTTTTTATAAATATTTTTGTAGTAACCTGTATTTATATATATATTTTTTGCGTTTACGAATTTCATGAAAATGACAATATGTTTTACTTTCTGCTCTCGTTCCGTTACATTTACTTACAAATCTCAGGAACTACTAAACAGAACAATTTAAATTTTGTCATATAGCTTTTTCGACCACAAATATTGTGGTCATCTTCCAAGTCGTTGGCTCTGAATTATTAATAATAAATGTTTTTCTAGAAGGAGATTTAATTTTGTTCTGTAGTTTTTAAAGGAAACGAAACTTTCACTACAAACATTAAGTTCAAAAACCCCAATTGGCGTAATAATATACTAAAAAGTTTCGCTTTATTAAAAACTTTATACAAAACTAAAATTCCTTCTAAGAACACGTTTATTGTCAATTGTTCTAAAATCCATTACTTGAAAGATTACTACAATAGTAAGCAAATATTTGTGAGTACTTGCTAAAACGTGATTAATAATATCGACGCGCGTTCCAGAGTTGTAGGTCGACTGAAACCTCGCCTTAATGTGTTCAAATTTTTTGCCAGAAATTTGAAATATAAATCTCTATTTTAAACTATTTAGTTTGTCGTTTGAGTTTACAGATACAGAGACTATATTGGTTCAAATTTTTTATAGTTATTGTAAGCAAAGCTGCATGGTTTTTTCTTACCTAATGATGGCATCTATTAGAAACCAACAATTTCTGTGCCACATCAACGCACTGCACAGAGCAATCGAGCTTACTATAGAAAAAGAGCAAAATGGAAATCTACTTTTCTTAGACGTGAAGAGACCCCAAAAGGAAAGCTACAACTTGCAGTATAAAGAAAAAACATGCACCTTAAAAAAGTACTTAGAAGGAGCTGTTACAGAGACACCAACATAAAGAAAGCTACGAAGGAAAGTGGATTTTGTAAACAGAATCACCAAGAGGGATAACTTGTACTGTATCCAAAGACTGTATCTACAAATCTTACATTTCCCAAACTGTGGTACAACACTAGTGATACTCAAAAGTATGAAACTAAATTTTTTTTCTGATGATTCTAAAAATATTTAAAATCAAGAAAAAAAACAATTTTTTGTTTCATAAAATCTACATATAAAATGAAATAACAATTATTTTACACATACTGAGCACAATTTAGCACACTAGTAATTTTTGATTGATAGTTTCCGTAAAATAAATAAGGAAAAAAAGAAATTGTTTTTAGGGCACAATCCCAGTAAACACAAAATTGATAATGTTTAGTAACAGTTTCAAAACAAAAAATTTATGATTCACTCTTGTTTCAAACATAAAAGAAACCTAACTGCAATAAAATAGCTCCATCGCTGTTTCACTTATTTGAATCAGTATAGTTTCGGTATTTTAAATTCAAATCTGTTGCAAAATAAATGTTGCATTCGGTTTACGTTTTAAAAGTTTCGTTCTTGAAGTGATGCTAAATGATCAATTAATATATGATTTTCTTGTTTCTATAATGAACTAAAACAGTTTCAATAATATAATAATACATTTTCAAATGCACGTTTCAAATTTTATTGCACAATACATTTTTTTAAATACAATATCACATTGAGTTTTTTACATATTGCAACTTTCTTTGATGTGGTGTGTTCATGAAAGCCTCGAAAACTGCATCAGTTACTGTTGGGTAGCAACTTTTAACCGCATCTGTAACATAGAAATTAAATTTCATTTATATACATACATAATCATAGAGTTACACAAAATTAATTACATTTTTTTAATCAAAAACAACACGAACTTAATATAAATATCACTTTAGCAATCGTAAGAAAGCTATAAAAACACTGTGAATACCTTTAGCTGTACATAATCGTATAGAAAACTTGAAGAATTGAATTGTAATTATAAATACCAAAGTATCATCAGATTTACGCAATAATCTACCTTAACGCAACCATGTGTGTTAATTTACATTTTTTTAGTACAAATTAAAACATGATACATAAAAAACAGAAATGATAATAATATTGATTACATTTATGGATTCTAATAAAATGTTTCGATTTACCGTTTATTGTTCCATTTCGTAATTGTACATACAGCATCACTTATCAAACTACAACCGAACAAGTGAAAGGATATCAATTTGCAGCGCAAGCGTTGACGACAGTAATCAAAAGTATAGCAACGACTAATGCTGACTAATCACAAAGTACTCGTTTTTACTAAAACGATTCCACTGTTTTGAAATTAATTCAATCTTATTTAATCGATCTTCAAACAATTCTAGTTATTCAAAAAATATTCGGTTTCAATAAATCCGTTTTTAGACGGTTGCTGATTATGGGAAAAAATTACAAGTACTAAAACGGTTTAAAACTGATTGTGAAAAATTGGAACTCTTTCAGTTTATTCACTATCAGTTACATGTAATTGATATAAAAATGGAACTAACACGAAACAACGTAATGAAACAATTGTTTTAATTTTGTGACTGAAACAGTTTCAATCCGTGTTTACTGGGAAGATAGCACATACTGAACACAATTCAGCACAATAGTAATTTTTTAGTTTATCAAAAAAAAGTGGGGCTAACAACAAGCAAGTAATAGATATTTGCATATCTAGTATATTAACTTCTAAAAAAAATTTAGAAAATGAAAGTGATAGCGTGGAATAATTTGAACAGGAAATTACCATTTCAACATTTCAAGAAATCTTGTATATCGAAAAAATAAAAACTTTATTGAATCAAGAGGAAATGCGCTAAATACGTGTTTTCTTATTATAACGTTTTTACTAGTAAATTAATGACAATAAATTATTTTTTCAAAAATTAACAAATTGTTCCGATATAATTATACATTTTTTAACATTTCTGTAACTTTCTTAGATTTAATTTGATTATCATTTATATATACATTCTTGTTAAATTATGTAAGAATTATAATTTTATAACTTGAAGCACCTTAGGTAAAATGCGTATTTGTCATCATAAAATAAGGAGCGTAAAAAAAATCGTGTGTTCACTTTCCTGCAATTGTACGTGCTCCTTGTACAAACAAATGCTGAAAGCGCATTCCATATACATACTTACAACATAACGAAAAATAAGAGATAAGACTGTCACAATAATTATAATTTAACGATATACTATACATACAAATATTTAGTCATCTGCAAACTAATAGATGTACCATAGTTACAAAATCTCTACAATTCATGTTCTGACTATTCTTTGGGTAGCGCTATTACGGCGCTAATCTCACAAGTGTGTTGCCGCCAAACTAATTTCATTTGGCCGCCAGAAAAGTACCGTCCAATTTAATGCATGGCTATCTGTATACCTTATTTATCTGTGTTACTACAAAAAAGCAACACCATCTTAGAATTAAACACAGTTGGGTAGATAACTAATAAAATTCAGTTTGGTTTCTGACCCAACTTGCTGCGACACACAGACACAAAAAAATTAATTCGCGTTGTAAAAAAATCGAAATGAATTTACCTATTGATAGCAAGGATGGTCCACGATACTTAAAATGTAGAAATCAATGGGTATAGCATTGTATACTGACGTGCTGTTTCCTTAATGTTAGAAATGGAAATGATAACCATAGATAATAACCTCCACCTCGTAAATGACACCGACTTCAAAAAAAAAATTAACACAGGAACACGCGCGACAAGCATTTAAATCATATAAATTGTATAAAGTAATAAATTTATGAATTTGATGTAATTTAAAGATTATTTTTTACTTTTTAGAGCATTTAAATAAAAACTTAAAAAAACCTTTTTATTATTAATTCTTTTTATTAATAGGTATTATGTGAGTTTTTGAGTAAAAATCTTACGAAGCATTTTTCTGTACGAATTCAATTTCCTTTCAGCGATTTTAATGTAGTATCCAATGGAAATGAACGGTACTATAATGACCGTATTACATTTAGCAAACATTGCACCTGCAATTGCAATTTCCAATAAATAGCAGCAATAACTTCAACAAAAATATTTTTGTATTTTACACCAGAGCAATATTCACATTCAACTTATCTTAGGGATTTTAACTTTAGTGTGCACATTGCTAACAAAAGAATGACTTTTATTAAATAAGAATTAACAGACATTTGTAAATTTCAATATTTTTTCTGAATATTAATAGCAAATAGTCAATATGAATGGAATAAGAAAACCTGTAGCAGCGACATTAGTTATTTCTGCTGGATTAATGTTTTACCATACCGTAAATTTAAAACACGTAGGTGGTTGGTAAAACCATAGATTTCTAGAAGAAATGAAACAGACAACTTACACCTCGTAGATGAGGAATTAAAAATACAACAGACCAAGCGTGTTATAAAAACTTAATTAGAATTGATAGTGAGTGTTTTGAAACTCTCTTGGAACTTATTAAACCGTGCATTTTTTATATATTGTTTATTGTTATATTTTCGAGTCCTATATCAATGAACTTTTTTTGAGTTTTGAGTAATGCTTGATTTCTTTTAGTTTTATTGTGGTAATTAAGACCCGTCGTGCGATCAAGTGACCGCTCACTTTTCCATAATATAATTAACATTTTAACATGTTCGTTAAGTCCCAACATTGTCATTTTAGTTTTATGAAAAATAAAACTAATTTGTACTTAATTTGCATTTGCATGTGATATCTATTCTTAGTTGCACTTTTTATTTTTCTTTTGCAGTTTTGCGAATAACAATAAAAAACGAACTGGTCTACGTTGGCAACACAGTAATATATTGAAATCCCCTAAAGTTACAAAACTTTGCAGAAACTTAGTTCTAATTGAAGCAACTGAATTGCGGAAACGCGTTGCAACTGCAATTACTGTCTTACACTATGCAATATTGCTGAAATTTATTGCAAAATGCAATGCAGGTGCAATTATTGCCAATTGTAATATTGGCTTAACAATATTAAAGAGTTTATTACATTTAATATAACACAATTTGGTTTAAATACTTACCGCATCGCGTCCGACTACTTTTTTACGTAATTATTTAGTTTATTTTTAAAAGAAATTTTTGACAAACTTATTGTTTCTAGATAATATTTTAAAATAATGTCGTATTTGTAATGTTGAACTGAACTGTTTTTTTATTAAAAAAGACTACATATAAAACTTTTAGTAGTACAATTAAATATTTCATAATATTTTTTTTTGGTAAGTTAAAAGAATTTTTTTGGTTTCTTTTTTTCGGCCATTAATTTTTTTTTGGATATTTATTCTCAATATTAAAATTAAAGTATACGTTATTACTCTCTTTCATATATTAATATAATTAAAGTTTTATGTAGTAATTCTTATACGAATCTATGCTTAAATTTGATAGGTATTATTTTTATTTTTATTGTGGAATATTTTCAAGTTTTAATGTTATTTAAAACGCCAAGAATCTACTAATTAGTTTTTAATAATCTAAAGTGATAGTAAAAGCTCATAATGTTAAATTAGTTTTAAACGGTAAGTCCAATGTCCGTTAACCACTTGTATATAAAAAAAGTTAATTCTTTAGTTCTGCAGACAATAATAAAAGAAACATGAAACTGTATATTTTATTCGGACTTTGTTTTATACTAGTGGCTGGCAAAAAAGTGACTCAAAATTTTATTATTTAATTTACGTTTAAATAAACATTGTATATTTTTAGATTCCTCAAGAACATTTAAAGGAATGGGGTGAAGTTATAAAAAGTATTAACGACGTATGCATTGAAAGTAACAAAACAGATAAAAAATTAATAAAAGAAATGTTGGGCGAATTAAAATATTCGGAAGATAAAGCACTCAAATGCTACTGGAGATGTTTGCATGAAAAATTAGGATTGTTCAAACCAAATGGAGATATTGATTTAGATCTTGTTCTTAAAGTAGTTACTTTTATACCAAAAGAATTAGGAATTAAATGCATAGAAAATCAGAAACATGAAATGGATAAATGTGAAAAATCTTATAAATTAGCAAAATGCGTTATTGATGAAATCTCGGTCTAATACATTTGCTATTAGAACATGTTCAACTACTGCAGCAATTTACAATTGTTTACTTTTATATTGACTGTTATGTATTAACAATTAATTTACATGTGCAATTCTTTAAAATCAATTATTTAATTATATGTTTTGTGTACTGGCGGGTTGGAATCATTGCGCATTCTTCCCAAAATAAATTTCATGGGGACACCATTTTGATAGTGAAGTTGAATTTCTTAAAATAATTAAGTGCAGTGCGTCCGATAAATTTGGCAATGTTGCATTAAGAATCAATGATTAACAGCAAGCGCATTTTTGTCGAATATCGCGTCTACAGCGTGTGAACTGTTTTAATATGTTTTGTTCTTTTTTATACGAAGCAAAACATCAAACTAAAACAAAACTTATTAAATCAAGATCATTTATTTTCTAATACATTCCCCTATTCCCAACTTATGCATAATTAAAGTCTTAATTAAATAATTCTCATTCACTTGTTAAGATACACCATTGTGTAAATCACTAAAAAATTTTTTTGTTTTGATTTCTGCAGGCGTTTCTTCCGAATTTCCATTCAAAACTCTATGAGTTTAATTAAGCAATTCGTAACCAACATTATTTTTCAAAACAAACTTCATTTTATCTGCAGCTGATGCTGCTAAAGATCAAGTCTTCCATAATACGAAAATTTTCAGTCAATTTGAATGAAATTTTTTTAATAGTGTATTTCTCCAAAAAAAGTTTAAACTTCGGTATTTCTAAGTTATACCATGGAATATTTGCCACCACTAAAGTTTTGCATAAATTTTTGATATACGATTTTTAGGTATTTCTGTGCATAGCCGATTTTACGAACAGCTCCAAAACTTTCTAGTTGCAGATACTTGTTTGTTACAAACGTTACAAAAAAACCACTTCACCATTAGTCGTGTAACCCTCCCTCACACTAGTTTTCGGCGTTATTTAATTATAACCCGCGTCAAATAATATACTGAATAAAAACCTTTACAAACGAAATTATTTGCAATTGTTTGGGGGAAGAAAAAGGTTAATGAGTCAATTTATTAAACGTAATTAGTCAGGTATCTAACGCATATCAGATATTTTAAAACAAAAAGTGATTAAGCAAATTTATGCTTCTTAATCCTTAATCCTTAGACTTATCGAACAATAATGCTTACAGGAGTTTTGTTTCAAGGTATTTTTATTTTTATTTACTTTTAATAACAATGTAATTGACCTTTTTATTTGCAGAGCTATCTCTCTCTGTTATGTATAACAATTTAACGGGAAGGACTTTACTGTGCGTTTCTTATGGAAAATTTCATTTATTAAATTTAAAATTACAAGTTAATTATTCTAACGTTTGTTTGAATGTATTAAACAATCATTTACGAAGAGGGGAGTAGTAAAATCTCTAATCGACAGAGCGTACAGGTTGTGCAACACAGAGAAAGGGCTACGAGAAGAAATCAAAAACATTAGAAACGATCTAAGGCAGAATGGTTATCCAGACAAGACTTTAGGAGAGCTTTTACAGAAAAAGCAATTGAACACTAAGGAACAACCTAAAACAGAAGAACTGCCAAATTCACTGCTGAGCATCCCATATGTCAAAGGTTTATCAGAATCAATAAAACGTATAGGGAAAAGCTACAACTTAAATTCAGTGTTCAAATCATCGACCACCATTAAGAGTATAATTTCCAACACAAAGCCACAAACAAGTCGAGATTCCCAAAACTGTATTTACCAAGTTCCATGTGAATGTGGCAAGTCATACGTGGGGGAAACCAAAAGACCACTTGACATCAAACTGAAAGAACATCAGACGCACACACAGAGAGGAGAAACTTCTAAGTCCGGCATCGCGCAACATTCGTGGGATAACCAACATCGAATGAAATGGTCGGAAGCAAGAATCATACACAGAGAAGAACATTGGTACAAACGGAAATTTAAAGAAGCGGCAATTATCAACAACAACAAAGAAATTTTTAGCCAGCCAAGTGTCGAGATAAGCATCATATGGAAACTACTAATCGAACCTCTAAAACAACTTAAACTTCACTAAGTAATTTTGTTAATTAATCTGTTACGCTAAATTGATTTTCTACGCTTGGACGCTTCATCGAACATGTCTTTAGTATATAAGGTCCAGTAGTTTCTAAGTTTGTTAGTATTCACCTAATGACGATTGCAGATACCACAGCAATCGAAACGTTGTGTATATTCGTTTCAAAATAACAAACAATGAAAGTTCAGCAGAATGTTATTACTTTGCATTAATTATTCTAGTTCCAAAAAAAATTATGTAATAAAATTATTGGTTTTTGATTGTAGTTTTTAAAAAAATACATTTAAAAATGGGACTTGTGTGTATTTAATTTATTAAACAGGTTAAATTTTTACTTTGAGTACAAGTGTAATAAAACTAGCGCTATTATTCTTTGTTTTTTAAACAGGTCAATTACAAGTTTTAACTTGTACAAATGAATGAGAAAAATATTGATGGCGGATTGATAGTACAAAAGTAATCCGTTCTAAAAATTCCTGAATTGAATGAAAAGATAAAAATCACAGAAATATCTTAAGGCAGTTTTTGGAATGATTTAAAATACAAATCCCATATGATAATTTTAACAAAGATATAAAATAAATATAACATTTTTAAATAAAATTCACTTTCTACTTAAATATGAAAGGAATCCCAAAATATGACGAAATATGCATTTTTATAAGTCTTCATATAATTCTGAACTCTAGGTATATTATCTACAATGTTATTTTAAGTAGTTTTTTAGCTTACGTTTATTAACAAAATACATTAAACGTTTTTTTTTTAAATTTGCTATTTAAAGCAGAGTGGCTTTAAAAAACAAAAAAGCTCAACACATGCAATTGTTTGATTTGACAAAATATTTGTTAATTGATAAAGACCTTAACAGTAATTAACTTTAACAAATATTTACTAATCAATTTATTGTTACGCAGTATAGTAATACCAAAGTAATACCAAATCTTGAGATAAATTTTAATCTAACATTTCATTATATCAAGTAAATTACGGAAAATTGTTTTATACGATGTCTACTTTCTTAACAACATTTCACTACTAAGCGTCGAATATAGTAATCAAAACGTTTTAATTGAATAGTAATACAGTAATGCAGTGGTGATTTTTGGCTATTTCACATGGAGGGTAATGAAGAATATGGTTACGACCATTAAGTGATACTTAGAAAGTCCGTTTTTATTAATCTTAAAGAATAATATAATTAATACTTACATGTTCTTTCTAGAATTAAAAATTTTTAATCCTACACCTAAAGTCATGTAGATTTTCGATAGAAATTCAATATGCGAACTCTTTAATAAACATTTAAAAGTTTTGTTTATACAGACACATTATATAAAAATTATTAACACTAAATTTTTTTTTGATTTTTAAGTTGACTACATTTTCTTGAATAGTTTTAAACTTCTATTTTTGGATTTTAATTATTTGCATTATAAGTTTGTAAAAATTTAGCACATTTTCTATTTTTAGAATAGCCTGGCTTAGTAATATTTTTAATTTTAAATGATTTATGACTGGAAAAACTTTTTTAATTAATTTTCAGATGTATTTTAGAAAATTTCTTTTGTACTCTTTAAAGAAATTACTACAAAACAATGGTGCCATTATGAAATGACCACTAAAACTAAATCGTTCGATAGTTTCAAAAATGATTATGTCGCACACTTCCAGAGATATACGACGTTTAGAATTGACAACTCTGAATTTTTTAGCACTAGCAATAGAAGATGTACTAGGTATTTGGGAAAACAAACTGTCAGCAGTGTAATTTTTTATTTTTTTAAGACACTACGTTGTTTTTAATAGTTATAACATTAGTAGAATGTTTTTTAAGTTGACTAAACATAATTTCACTGATAGGCATTATTAGATGAAAGAAATTTAACCAGTATAAAAAATCTTCGTTGCGTAAGAAATATTTTAATGATTGATTCAGAGTTTCAGAATCTTCCTCAGTATCAATATTTTTTCTAATCACGCTAGGATGTCAGTCTGATATAAATATACAGTCCTGATACAACTAATGTTTCACCTAGTCGGTGCAGCTCTAAGCAAACGAACGACTAATACTATATTTCCTAAAATGCTTGCTGATAGTTTTCCAAAAAAAAAAATATTAATATGTAAGTATGTTTGATACACGTTATTTAAAATGTCACCCACAAAAACATTTAATCAAAGTGTGCTCAAGAAAAATGCGTGAGTTGTCGAAAAACTAAATTAATTGGTTTCTCAAAAATTAGATCAATACAAACGGTTACACTAAAAATTAAAAGAACAATTAATGAGAACATTGGTTGTATTCAAGTAATTATTAAAGATTTTGTAGTCAAACTATACTTACTCTGTAGTTATATAAAAATATGTTACTATTGCGAATAATAATTTTGTTAATTTTTTTATATTACAAAAAAGTTAATGTTTGGTAATTAATCAACTTATCTTCGCTCCGCACTTGATGTCAAACGATATGAAAATAATCCTACAAATGATTACGTTTTAATTAAGCGATTACAAGTCATATGATACATACGTTGTATGACTTACACAAATCTGGCAACTGTGCAGACGTACTATGTACAACAATGTAAAAGTGAATATACAACAAGGACGGCAGAAAGCGGAAATAAATAACTGTGTATATTAAGGACTTCATAATAACGAAATGCTAAAAGGACGTCATATACATGTTCAGTGTTGTAAATTATCTATATAAATGTATATAGATAAATTAATCTAGATTCATATTTTTTATCTATTTATATGTATCTATATACTATCTAAAATATATAAGTTAAATGTATCTGTATATATATAATTTTTTATTTAAATTATTTAAATAAAATTTATAAAAATCCAGTGTTCCGTAAAATTCAAGTTCAATATGTATGTTTTTCTTCAGTAATTTTCCAAATTCTATAGTATAGTTCTTCAAATGAACTCCATCTATCGTTATTACTACCTAGATTATTTCATCTATTATCTGTTATCTATATAAAGTTTAAATAGTTTATCTATTATCTAATACTAGATAATTCTTGCAAGAAAAAAAATGTATCTGTATCCATATAATTTAAAAATTATCTATTTACAACACTGTACATGTTATAATGGAAACTGTAATACAAATGCAAATTAAGTTAACGAAGGTTATGTAGCACATGCATCGACAAAGGTCGTAAAACCGATTCTGTAATAACTGAATATATGTAGTTCTGTTTGGTGGACGCAATGTTACAGGTCTGATAAAAGGATGCCACAATAATAGAAAGATGTATATATATATATATTATGTTTGATGTTTTCACGAGTAAAATTATTATTATAAATTAAAACAGATTTTCGGATTTCTTCTCGTGTTTTATTATTATTTAAACGATGTTTCAGCAAAATCTCATTTGCCATTATCATTATTTAAAAGCAAAAACATTTTGACAGTGACAACTTCATTTAATTGTAATTTGTAAAACTTTAATTTTGCATTTAACTTGATAATGGCAAATGAGATTTTGCTGAAACATCGTTTAAATAATAATAAAACACGAGAAGAAATCCGAAAATCTGTTTTAATTTATAATAATATATATATATATATATATATATATATATATATATATCTGTTTTTGTATCAAGTCTAGATCCGACTAAAATCATGATAACCCGAGATCCGCCACAAGAAAAAAATATAAGAAATTTTTTTTTGCCTTAATACGTTTATGTCAAGCAACTGAACCATTTTTCCCTCAGAGGGGAAAAGATTTTGCAAATTGATAAACCAGTTACAAAACTAGATCCTTTAGAATAAGAGTTAAGTCAACGTATATGTTTGTTTATTTAGAGATACATGAGTGAACATGAGATCCAGCAGCGTTGTCAACTTCTAGGATCTCACGTTGAACATAATTCAACTACAGTAAGATACGAATAATGACGGCGCAATTTAATTCTATTAATAGACCTCTTATTATACAGAATCTGTTGTGTGACCTTGCAACAAGTTTCAGTTCAGTTTGATTACAATATTGTATTAAGTTACTTCCTATTAAACAAAGTTATCTCTCGTTTTGAATTAATTTTGTTGTCCAACTTAGCAGCAGGTTGAATTTTACAACGTTTTCAGTAATGTAAAATACAATTTAAAATCAAACTTTCCAAGTTTACATCGACATGAAATTTTATAGTGATTTTTTCTGTTTGCTAATATGTTTTTTTTTTAGTTTTTAATTAAAGACACTTAGGACATAATGGTTTGGTGTGTTTTATGTAGTTGTAATAGTAGAAAAAGTGTAAATAAGAAGGTTTAATTGAATAGTACAATCACATGTATGTTCATACATTGACACTTCAATTAGCCTTACATTTGTTATTAAGAATCTTTTTCAATTAAACCTAAATAATAAATCACTGTTTTTTTAATTTACTTTATTTGATTTGTCACATATCTGTTATTGACATTTTTATTTCAAATGTTGATGTTTTACGTATAATGAAACTAAAACTTCTAGTTTTTTAATCGAAAGAACTGTATATTTAGTATATTACAACTTATCAGAAAGTAAACAATAGTTTCCAACGAGTTTCATAAAAATTGTTACTAAATTAACTATAAGTCTTAGTCTAAAAAATGTCTTCTTTACTTTAAACTAATGAAGTTGTTAAAAAAATTAAAGTAAATATTGCTTAATTGCGTAGATCCACAATTCTCGAAAAATAGTTTTTTTTAGCAAATTACAGTATTTTAACATTATAATTATGATTGTACGTCTAAAACATTGAAATTAGAGCAGTTACAATTTTTTTTAAGAATAACTTTAAGTAACTTGATAAATCATTTTAAGTTTGTAAATTAACATATAACTTGTTGATCTCAAAAATTTTCAATGTACGAATAATCTCAGAACTTCAATTTTTACTTAATTCAGGCCTAGCAAAGTTTCGATCTTGTAGTACACTAAGCCACGGCTAGTGGTTCCACTTTATACATAGAAGATAGATGCTTTATGTTATTTCAAACGGATAATTTAAGAGTCGATATAAAAGCTTTTGTTAAGGTAATTTCAAAAGTAAATTATGTGTTTGGCCTGTTTTTTCTTTGTTTGGATTATTAGCGACTTGCGGCTTAGAACGCGTTGTAATGAAACCATTTTGAATTTATAGGTTTGATCCTAGTTTATTTTTGTCAACCAAAAGAAAAAGCTGTATTTGACTTTTGCAACTTTGTTGTTTGTGAACTCAAACAAACTGACGTTTTAGAAGACATCCAGGCTTGCAACTTCAGAGTGCTAATTGCCATTGATGAAACTGAAAATGTCAGTTGCGGACGGACAAGTTTAACTTATTAGGAACCATCAAAGTTTAATAGTCTGGTTGTTCTATTAAGTTAGACGAAAATCGCTTATAATCAAATCAAGAACAGTCAATGGTCAATTACAAATCCTTAACCTATATAATTATTTACAAAATAAAGTACTGGTATTTTACGATAAATTGTTTTTGACAAAAATCAGTATTTCTTTTACACAGCGCTTTAAATCATATTTTTTGTAGTACAAAGCATTTCAAATACAATCGTAACTTTAGTTTATTATACTATGTAGCTAAAAAACTAATACAATTTTTGAATAATTAGTAAAGAATTATGTCATGTACATACATATAGTTAAAAATTTGTGTAAAACTAGAAAAATTTTTAGAGCTGTTATGTTAATTTGTAAATGTGTGCAAAATACAGCAGCTTGTGTATGTACAAACTTATTTATTTTTTTATTTTGACTTATTTCTATATCTCAATTACAGAGTTTACATAAATGGCAAATCTTTTATGCAACCGCAACACTCCTATAAAAAACGTTATCAACTCTAATTGTGTATTAATTTTCTAATAGTATAAAAAACAGAAAGTGTAAAACTGTCTTAACATATTTTGTTATGCATATGCCTGTTTTCTTCTTCTTAAGCAAAGTTGGAATATCAATAATATTGTATGAAAGTTGTATTATGATTATTTCGGCTTAAAACTAAACAACCAATATAAATGATTGGCATTACATAAAATATGCCATGCACGTGTTGAGCATCCTAAAAAATAAAAGCGTGTTTGTTAGTTGTTTGTTTTTACACTTTGGTGGAAATCAGTAAATAATGCTAAATGTTTCTTTGGTGCCACGTTAAAGTTACAAAATACCATCTTTCTAAATCTAATGAATCGAATCCAATAAAGTAAAAACTCATTAAATTAGAAATGTATAATGTGATCAACTAAGAAGTATTTTAAAGTCGCAGCAATAAACTCAAGCTTAATAAAACAATTTAATGTAAATTTAACTCTTCTAAAGGATTCCGCTGAAATTCTGAAATCTTGGTTTCAGAGATTAACATCTTGACCGCTACGTGTTACAATAATTTTTCTTATATAGCTTAGCTGTAATGTTTAAGTTATCAAAAATCGCGCGAATTCTGTAGCAAATGTAATTCAACACACCATCTAAAACTTCGTTTTATTAGTTAATTAGAAAAAGTACCTACGTTGAAAACAGAAACCAACATAAATATTTAATAGAAGCATCCGTTGTTTTTTTTTTTTGTTAAATTGAGACTCCATTTATGCCGTACATTTATATGAGTTTTATTTTATTACGCACGTCTATTACTCAGTAAAAAGTAAGATAACATAAAAATTTATTGGTAAGTTTTTGCTCTTGGTAATAATTAAGTAATTGTGTTACACCTTCAGGTAGGAAAAGCAAAAAACTCACACTTGGTAGAGTTTTACAGACGACGTTTCGTGGCGTTATTGTGCGCATTTCATCATGTCCAATAAAAAACTAGCTCAAGATGAACTGTCCAATGAACTAGTCATAAAATGAAAATTCAATAATAAAGCAAACAATGACATTGACAGTTAGTGTAGAGATAAAAATATAATAAATTACAAACAGAAAACCACTACACAGACAAACATCATCTAACTTATTTATAGTTAGTTGTAATGGTTTGTTCATTTATTGAATTTCAATTTTGTGACTAGTTCATCGAACAGCTCATCTTGGGGCCGTTTTTTATTGACCATCATGAAGTGCGCTCAACAGCGCTACGAAACGTCGCCTGTAAAAATCTACCAAGAGTGAGTTTTTGGCCTTTCCTACGTGAAGGTGTAATACAACTACTTAATAAAAATTTATCTTACCACAGAATAATTATTGAAAAAATGTGTAAAACACATTCCTTGCGAATTATACACTATACTTTTTCTACAACTACAATCTGTTTAATTAAATTAAACTTTTTACAAGAACAAATAACGCAAAAAATAAATAATCTGAATTTAAAAATTTGTGTTGGTAGTATACCTGCATTAATACCTAAAATGACAATTAAAAATTATATGTCCAAACTGTATTTATTTTATGTCAATTTGTCAGTGTCTATGTAACAAATTATAAGTGTAACTATTATTTGAGTTTAGCTTTTTACCTCTATTTAAAAAAAATTATAATTATAACTTGCTTTAAATACATTTTAGTTAACTTTATAGATCATTTACTTTTTTAATTTTTTTAATACATTGATTTTAAGCAAACGTTAATATGAATGAGCTGAGTCAGTTTAAAAAATATCGATTGTTTACAACATTTTGCTTTTACAGCTAGTAAATAAAAGAAATGTATTTATGAGAAATGTAAATGTTATTTCTTACAAGCTATAAAGAATAAGATGTGAATATGACAAAGCAAATAAGGTAAACTTGTAAATATTTAGAAATAATTTGTAATGAATGGGTGTTATTATTAGGATTGGAGATTCACAAACTAAAAAAGTAATAAAAAACTTAGCGGTTTTAATAGCATAATTTTGGAGTAAAAACTGTTTTAACCTTTTTATAACGAACATATAAAAAATGCAAGAAAAAGTTAATTACCGCAATGAATCGAATATGCTACAAAAATCTACTGTGAATTTAAATATAAGAAATATTGCAATAAATAGAAATTTTAAACATAACAAATTAATTGCAGCTTAGCAATCTCGTTACTTAGAAAAATGATACTAAAGAAAAAACAAGAGGACAATTACAAAAGTGAAGATAACAGTGATTGTTTTCGTTAATAATTACTTTTAAATACGTAATTTTTTCAATGTATAACCCAGTGATTTGTACTAGTTTTGTAACCATTGATTGTTCTTGTAGAATTTATCTTATGAAGAAAGGTTTTACTGTAATTTTTAGTCTAAATGTTTATAAACTTTCACAAACAACTCGATTACAATTTTGTTTTATCTAAGTGAACATGTGTAACTTAAACGCACATCGACTCGGTAAGAATGTATACAAGATAAAAATAATGCTATCTTTGCGTATAAATAGCTTTAAAACACATATAACACGAGATCCGACAGGTTGCCAAATATACCGGATCTCGACTTAAGTCTAAAATCTAAATTGAAGTTATATACAATAAAATTACTAAGGCGCCCTCTTCAGCTTAAACAGTTAAACTGCTCGTGTATAAAATTGGTCAAAAAGGGTAAAAAGTGAGCTCCAGGCAAAAATTTGGAATTTTACTCTACATCAAATGTCTTCTTGAAAAAACATTATATACACATAGATACAAGGTGAGATCCAAAATCGGATCTCACCTTACAAAACGGATCTAGTGTTGTTCAGTTTATAAGACAGACGGATCTGACCTTGTTACAAAAATACATATATATATATATATATATATATATATATATGTATTTTTGTAACAAGGTCAGATCCGTTCGTCTTATAAACTAAACAACACTAGATCCGTTTTGTAAGGTGAGATCCGATTTTGGATCTCACCTTGTATCTATGTGTATATAATGTTTTTTCAAGAAGACATTTGATGTAGAGTAAAATTCCAAATTTTTGCCTGAGCTCACTTTTACCCTTTTTCACCAATGTTATACACGAGCAGTTCAACTGTTTAAGCTGAAGAGGGCGCCCTAGTAATTTTATTGTATATAACTTCAATTTAGATTTTAGACTTAAGTCGAGATCCGGTATATTTGGCAACCTGTCGGATCTGGTTTTATATGTGTTTTAAAGCTATTTATACGCAAAGATAGCATTATTTTTATCTTGCATACATTCCTACAGAGTCGATGTGCGTTTAAGTTACACATGTTCACTTAGATAAAACAAAATTGTAATCGAGTTGATTGTGAAAGTTTATAAGCATTTAGACTAAACATTACAGTAAAACCTTTCTTCATAAGATAAATTCTACAAGAACAATCAATGGTTACAAAACTAGTACAAATCACTGGGTTATACATTGAAAAAATTACGTATTTAAAAGTAATTATTACCGAAAACAATCACTGTTATCTTCACTTTTGTAACTGTCTTCTTGTTTTTTCTTTAGTATCATTTTTCTAAGTAACGAGATTGCTAAGCTGCAATAGATTTGTTATGTTTAAAGTTTCTATTTATTGCAATATTTCTTATATTTAAATTCACATTAGATTTTTGTAGCATATTCGATTCATTGCGGTAATTAACTTTTTCTTGCATTTTCTAAATGTTCGTTATAAAAAGATTAAAACAGTTTTTACTCCAAAACAATGCTATTAAAACCACTAATTTTCTTATTATTTTTTTAGTTTGTGAATCTCCAATCCTAATAATAACACTCATTAATTATAAATTATTTCTAAATATTTACAAATTTACCTTATTTGCTTTATCATATTCACATCTTATTCTTTATAGCTTGAAAGAAATAACATTTACATTTCTCATAAATACATTTCTTTTATTTACTAGCTGCAAAAGCAAATTGTTGTAAACAATCGATATTTTTTAAACTGACTCAGCTGATTCATATTAACGTTTGCTTAAAATCAATGTATTAAATAGCTAAAACTCAAATAATAGTTACACTTATAATTTGTTAAATTGACACTGACAAATTGACATAAAATAAATACAGTTTGGACTGGTTTCGACATATAATTTTTAATTGTCGTTTTAGGTATTACTGCAGGTATACTACCAACATAAATTTTTAATTTCAGATTATTTATTTTTTGCGTTATTTGTTCTTGTAAAAAGTTTAATTTGACTTTGATTAATAATTAAACAGATTATAGTTGTAGAAAAAGTATAGCATATAATTCGTAAGGAATGTGTTTTACAAATTCTTTCAATAATTATTCTGTGGTAAAATACATTTTTATTTAGTAGTTGTATTACACTTTCAGGTAGGAGAGGCAAAAAAGTCACTTTTGGTAGATTTTTATAGGCGACGTTTCGTAGCGTTATTGAGCGCATTTCATCATGGTCAATAAAAAACGGACCCAAGATGAGCTAATCGATAAGCTAGTCACAAAATTAATATTCAATAAATAAATAAACAATTGGAACTAACTATAAATAAGTTAGATGATGTTTGTCTATGTAAATGTTTTCTGTTTGTAATTTATTATATTTTTATCTCTACACCAACTGTTAATGTCATTGTTTGTTTATTTATTGAATTTTAATTTTGTGACTAGTTCATCGGACAGTTCCCCTTGGGCTCGTTTTTTATTGGCCATGATGAAATGCGCACAATAACGCCACGAAACGTCGCCTGCAAAAATCTACTAAGGAAGGGTTTTTCTGCTTCTCCTACCTGAAGGTGTAACACAACTACTTAATTATTACTAAGACAAAAACGTTACTAATAAATTTTTATGTTATCTTTTCACTTTTCACTGAGTAATAGACGTGCGTGATAAAATAAAACTATGATTATAAGCGACTTTCGGCTTAGACCGCGTCGTAGTAAAACACCCAGACTTAAGCTTGGTCATAGTCTCTTTTTGAGAGCCAAAACAATAAAGTAGAACTTGGCCTTCGTTCGAAATTAGTCAAGCGGTAACGGAAACATAACGTTCGTTAATCACGCTAATCGCTATTGGTATGAATATCGTCATTTATACTTTTTCTTTCAGTGACATTTACCACTCTGAAGATGCAAGCTGCAATGTCTTGCAAAACATCAGTTTGTTTGGGTTCACGAACGACAATACGGCAAAGGCCAAGTTCTACTTCTTGTTTTGGCTCTCAAGAAGAGACTATGACCAAGCCTAAGTCTGAGTGTTTTACTACGACGCGGTCTAAGCCGAAAGTTGTTTATAATCATAAACATATCAACCGCGAAAGTTTAAGAATTTAAAATAAAACTCATATAAATGTACGTCATAAATGCAGTTTCAATTTAACCAAAAAAAAACCACGGATTCTTCTATTAAACATTTATATTAGTTTCTTTTTTCAACGTCGCTATTTTTCCTAATTAACTAATAAAACGAAGTTGATGGTGTGTTGAATTACATTTGTTACAGAATTTGCGCAATTTTTGATAACTTAACATTAAAGCTAAGGTATATAAAAAAATTACTGTAACACGTAACGGTCAAGATGTTAATCTCTCTCTCCAAGATCTCAAAATTTCAGCGGAAACCTTTAGAATAGTTAAATTTACATTAAATTGTTTTATTAAGCTTCAGTTTAGTGCTGCGACTTTAAAACACTTCTTGTTTGGTCACATTATACATTTCTAATTTTATGAGATTTTACTTTATTGGACTAGATTTATTAGATTTAGAAAGATGGTATTTTGTAACTTTAACGTGGCACCAAAGAAGCATTTGGCATTATTTACTGATTTCCACCAAAGTGTAAAAACAAACAAATAACAAACACGCTTTTATTTTTTAGGATGCTCAATACGTGCATGGCATATTTTATGTAATGCCCATCATTTATATATGTTGTTTAGTTTTAAGCCGAAATAATCATAATACAACGTTCATACAATATTAGTGAGATTCCAACTTTGCTCAAGAAAAAGAAATCAGGCCTATGCGTAACAAAATATGTTAAGACAGTTTTACACTTTCTGTTCGTTATACTATTAAAAAATTAAGACACAATTAGAGTTCATAACGTTTTTTATACGAATGTTGCGGCTGCATAAAAGATATGCCATTTATGTAAACTCTGTAATTGAAACATAGAAACAAGTCAAAGTACTCTAAAAAAAAGTTTGGACATACACAAGTTGTTGTATTTTGCACGAATTTACAAATTATCATAACAGCTCTAAAAAATTTTCTAGTTTTACAAAAAATTTTAACTATATGTATGTACATGACATAATTCTTTGTTAATTATTCAAAAATTGTATTACTTTTTTAGCTACACAGTATAACAAATTGAAGTTACGATTGTATTTGAAATGTTTTGTACTACAAAAAATATGATTTAAAGCTCTGTGTAAAAGAAATATTGATTTTTGTCAAAAAGAATTTATCTTAAAATACCAGTACTTTATTTTGTAAATAATTGTATAGGTTAAATATTTGTAATTGACCATTGACTGTTCTTGATTTGATTATAAGTGATTTTCGTCTAACTTAATAGAACAACCAGACTATTAAACTTTGATGGTTCCTAATAAGTTAAACTTGTCCGTCCATCACTAAAATTTTCAGTTTCATCAATGGCAATTAGCACTCTGAAGTTGCAAGCTGGAATGTCTTCTAAAACGTCAGTTTGTTTGAGCTCACAAACAACAAAGACGCAAAAGTCAAGTTCAGTTTTTTTCTTTTGGTTGACAAAAATAAACTAGGATCAAACCTATAAATTCAAAATGGTTTCACTACAACGCGTTTTAAGCTGCAAGAAAAAACAAAAAAGGAAACACATAATGTACTTTTTAAATTACCTTAACAAAAGCTTTTATATCGACTCTTAAATCATCAGTTGGAGATAACATAAAGCATCTATTTTCTATGTATAAAGTGAAACTACTAGCCGTGACTTAGTTTGCTATCAAGAATTACGTAATAATTAAAGTTGTGACATTATTCGTACATTGAAAATTTTTGAGATCAACAAGTTATATGTTAATTTACAAACGTACAATAATTTATCAAGTTACTTGAAGTTATCCTTAGAAAAAAATTGTAACTGCTCTAATTTCAATGTTTCAAACATACAATCATAATTATAATGTTAAAATACTGTAACTTGCTAAAAAAACTATTTTTGGATAATTGTGGATCTACGCAAGTAAGCAATATTTACTTTAATTTTTTTAACAACTTCATTAATCTAAAGTAAAGATGACATTTTTTAGACTAAGACTAGTTAATTTGGTAACAATTTTTATGAAACTCGTTGGAAACTATTGTTTACTTTATGATCAGTTGTAATATACTATAAACAGTTCTTTCGATTAAAAAACTTCGAAATTTAAGTTCCATTATATGTAAAACATCAACATTTGAAATCAATGTATGTACTTATGGCCAGAAATTGTAGAAGAAAATAATGTGCAAAATAAAGATAAAAAGTTATCTAAATGGTTTAATCAATAAACTTTAAAAATGTTAATAAAAGATATGTGACAAATCAAATAAAGTAAATTAAAAAACAGTGATTTAAAATTTAGGTTTAATTCAAAAAGATTCTTAATATCAAATGTAAGGCTAATGGAAGTGTCAATGTAGGTACATACATGTAAATGTATTACTCAATTAAACCTTCTTATTTACACTTTTTCTACTATTACAACTACATAAAACACACCAAACCATTATGTCCTAAGTGTCTTTAATTAAAAACTAAAAAAAACATATAAACAAACAGAAAAATCACTATAAAATTTCATATCGATGTAAACTTGAAAGTTTGATTTTAAATTGTATTTTACATTACTGACTTATTTCTTATCTTAATAGTACAAAACTAATAGTTTTTATATTTCGAATGTTTTTACTATATTACTATAACGTAAAACAATAAGTATTTATTTTCAACTTGAGTTATTAACATTTGTGTACTAACGTTAATTTTAATAAAATCCACTATTGAAAACGCTGTAAAATTCAACCTGCTGCTAAGTTAGACAACAAAATTAATTCAAAACGAAAGATAACTTTGTTTAATAAGAAGTAACTTAATACAATATTGTAATCACAGTGAACTGAAACTTGTTGCAAGGTCACAGAGTGGATTCTGTATAATAAGAGGTCTATTATTAGAATTAACTTGCGCCGTCATTATTTGTATCTTATTGTAGTTGAATTTTGCTCAACGTGAGATCCCAGAAGTTGACAACGCTGCTGGATCTCACGTTCACTCATGTATCTCTAAATAAACAAACATATACGTTGACTTAACTCTTATTCTAAAGGATCTAGTTTTGTTACTGGTTTATCAATTTGCAAAATCTTTTCCCCTCTGAGGGAAAAATGGTTCAGTTGCTTGACATAAACGTATTAAGGCAGAAAAAAAATTCTTATATTTTTTCCTTGTGGCGGATCTCGGGTTGTCATGATTTTCCTCGGATCTAGACTTGATACAGAAACAGATATATATATATATATATATATATATATATATGCATTTAGTACTCATACACCTCCGAATGCTATATGAATAGATCGATTTCGCCTCCGTTTTTACGTGTTTGCCTCCGTTTTCGGAGCCGAAGACGTTTTTCCTATTTTTCATCTGTATTATCTTTCTTGAGACATTCTCTATCGTTTGACGATTTTTTTGTCGGAGGTGAAAACGATCTAAATATCCATACAAAAATACAAAACAGTTCCACTACTTATTCACTAGGGGCGCTGCTGTTTTATATTCATGATGTATTTAGTTCCAAACCACCTCCTTATGCTACTAGTACGTATTTGCCTCATCATATTGGCAACAACGCTAGAGGCAAAAACGATACAAAGATATATGTACATGACGTATATGGATATAATTACTTTTCTAGATTTAGTCGTACCTACATACTTCGTATTTTCTTCTAGTCAATTTTTGTTTAATTTGCTTATATTACAGTTTAGTAAGGTAAGTATGATATTGATATGAACTAATATAAAACAAGTCATTATACATATATATATAGTATATCTCCAGATCAAATTTACAAGAGGATAAACTATTTAATTTTACGAAAAAGTTTACTGTGACACCTAGAAAAAAATAAAAAAGTTTAAATGAAAAGATGCCATTATCTACAGAATAAAATCTTTATACAAAAATAAATAATATTAATTAATTGTTAGATCTGGGACACAGTTTTGGACTTTGAACGAAACGTTGGCAACTTCGGTTTCTACTTTAAAACGGTTTAAACCCAAAAAAACGTTTTCACTTTACTTCGGCCATGGAAGCCTCTGATCTTATATTTAAATTCATTTTATTTTGTAGAAATGTTTTAATTACATTATTAAAAAAAATTAATTTTGTTTTAGGTAGCTGTTTAGTTACAATTAAATAAATAACACGCAGTTATAAAGTTTATTTAACAAAGATTATAAAAGTAATAAAATGAAAACAATACAATACAAATAATAAAATAATGACATTATGTCAAAATGACTACGTATTTTTATTTTTCTGCTGTTGTGTATATATGATAAACAAAAGCCTTCACTTTCTGTTGGTTTATAAGCTCACACACCCAAGCATTTTTAGAGCTTACTTCTTTTTAGTATGCTGTTTAAAGTGACGATACCAATTTTTTCTATTTTTCTGTTCTAACTATTCTGCTTCTTTTCTATTTTTGCAACATTTTAGAACTTGATAAACTGCAACTTTTTTCTCTTGCACAGTCTTTTGTAGTCGAAGGTTTGTTTTTATGTACGGGTGCCGGTGGTGAGTTCGGTAGAATGCCCTCTTCATCAGAATCAATATTAATGACAGTTAATGCCTTGTTTTTGTATTCAATTTGGTCCCCTTTGTCAAATAATGTTGCAACCTTAACCGTTTAGTACGCTTTTTAACTTATTTCGTAAAATTCATGGTGAGTCTTGACTGTGTGGCCCATGAATTTGGCAAATTGGACACTTTGATGTTTACCAGCTGCATCAGAGTTGCAAATAAACAAATATTTGTTTTTTTGCGGCATCATTTCACTTCTTAATTCAAGTAACAAGTTTATAAATTCTTGTACAATTGGCGGAAACAAAGAGTTATAAGTCTAAAAAGGCATCTACTTATGAAGCCTGTAGTGGACGACTAAATCAAAATGCTGATAGCGTGATTTTAAATGTAAGCAGCAATGCGGTAGGGATTTACCACTCTGTCGTTTGCAAATTTGTAAGTAGTAAAAAAACAATTTTTTAAATCTTTTTTCCAATATTTATACTTTGCTATAAATTTACATTTTTTAAAATATAACTTTAAAAAGGAAAATAAAAAATAACTGCTGCACGACACAGATGTTAGTTATGTTTTGGCCAATTAATCAAGCTTTAATTTAAAAAAAATAAAAAAAAAACGACACTAAACTTGTTTTAGCATTAGCTACAATAAGAGAAAAAATATTGAAAATTTTTACAAACCGTGAGAACAAAGCTATAAATTAAATGAGCGACGTGAGAGAACTACCTTAATTTTTTTTTTAGGTATGAGAAATGTGTTTTTAGCTTGGGAAGTAATTTTACAAAAATGAACTTTGTCCAAAAAACAAGAATAAATGCAAAATGCATTTTTCCGTTCTTTAGTAATAATGCTTAATTAGTTGGTCTATGCACTTAGAAAGGGCTATTTTATCTGCAACATTGTTTGCTTTTAAAGAAAAATTTTTGATTAGTAGATTATTCACTAAAGTTGGTTTTAAGCGCAGCTTTTCTAGATGAAAGGTAGGATCTTCATTGTTGTGGCTGCAGTAAAACGGATCTAACAATTCATAGCCGGTAGAGCCTAGAAGGAATAAAAAAAGAAAACAAACAGTCAAACACATTATTATTAATTATTAAGTACGCAACCTCAGCTTTTTCAAATTTCTTAAGCATTTTGCTTTCGCTGATTACAATTGATCGCCAATTTTAGAAGTACTTTTATACTTAAAAAAAAATAGTACGATATACAATCTTAAGCTTTCGCAATTGTTATGATTATAACTTTCGGCTTAGACCGCGTTGTAGTTAAACACCCAAACTTAGGCTTGGTCCTAGTCTCTTTTTGACAGTCAAAACGAGAAGTAGAACTTGGCCGTTGCAGTATTGTCGTTCGTGAACCCAAACAAACTGACGTTTCGCAAGACATTGCAGCTTGCATCTTCAGAGTAGTAAACGTCACTGAAAGAAAAAGTGTAAATGACGATATTTATACCAATAGCGATTAGCGTGATTAACGGACCTTATCTTTCCGTTACCGCTTGACTGACATCGTTATTACTTGGAGTAAGTGTTTGTGTCCTTTCCAAGAAGGTTGATCTTTGTTTTAGAAGATATAATACTGGTAGCCAAGATTTGCTGAGTCTTAAACCGTTTTCTCGATTTATATTACATGGATGTTTTTCTACTTCCACGGCTTTGCAGATTAGTCTGGAAAAGTAGAAAGAAGTTCTAGCCAACACTTTAGTTTGGTCGAAGTTCAGCGTGTGTCCTTGGTTCCTCACGTGTTCTGCAACTGCTTATTTAGTAACTCTGCGGTGTTTGCAGTCAGCCATATGTTCTTTTACTCTAACTTCAATAGAGCGTCCCGTTTGTCCTATATAACTTGATCCACAGGAACAAGGAATTTTGTAGACTTGGGCATGTTTTAGAGCCCCTTGTTTGTCTTTTGCAAATGTAAACCAGGTGTTCAGGGTATTCTTAGTCGTAAAAACAGTTTTAATATTATATTTCTTTAGCACCTTGTTTATTTTGTCCGTCGAACCCATACAGTAAGGTAAATCAGCGGTGCTAGTAGGAGGTGATAAGTCTTTTTTGACTTTTAGATTTATTGCTCTTCTCCATACGTTTTGGATCTCTTTGAACCCGTATTTATTTTGTTGTAGGGATTCCAACATTGTTTGCTTTTCTTTTTGTAGATTTTCATTATTTGACACAAGCTCTTTTGGCTAAAGTATGCAAAATAGAGTCTCTTATGTTCTAACTCTATAGTAAATTTAATGCTGTTATGTGCAGAGTTTAGATGTTGAAAGAACTGATTTAGTTTATCCTTGCCATGAGGCCATACAACAAACGTATCATCAACATATCTAAACCAAGTTTTTGGTTTTAACATTACATTTTTCATAATTTCAGTTACAAAACATTCCATGTAAATTGGCTATAACTGGAGAGAGCGGTGAACGCAAGGCCGCTCCTTCTACTTTTTTAAACAAGTTGTCTTTATAACTGCAATAAGTGTAAAGTAAAAGAACATATGGCTGACTGCAAACACCGCAGATTTACTAAATCAGCAGGGGCAGAACACGTGTGAAACCAAGGACACACGCTGAACTTTGATTAAACTAAAGTGTTAGCTAGAACTCCTTTCTACTTTCCCAGACTAATCCGCGAAGCTGTGGAAACAGAAAAACATCCATGTAATATGGACCGAGAAGCCGGTTTAAGACTCAGCAAATCATAGCTACACTTTTTCTTTCAGTGACATTTACCACTCTGAAGATGCAAGCTGCAATGTCTTGCAAAACGTCATTTTGTTTGGGTTTACGAACGACAATACGGCACAGGCCAAATTCTAATTCTTGTTTTGGCTCTCAAGAAGAGGCTAAGACCAAGCCTAAGTCTGGGTGTATAACTACTACGCGGTCTAAGCCGAAAGTCGCTTATAATCAGTATTATATATTATAATAATATAACATAAAAAATGAATTTGGCAATAAAACATTTAAACGTTGTCAAGAATTTTGTACACCACAGTAATTGAAAAGACGTACCTAAGCAGTTATTAGAATATTTTGAGTTCTCAGCAATACGCCAATACATCTATTTTGTAATAAAAGAAACTTTTACTTACTGCAAACAAGTATTTATTACAGCAGTCTGGTTTAACTGCACACTACTCAAAAACAATGTTAATACACTGTCTGCACACAATAACTAAAAATTAAGTTGTATCACTGTAAAAACTAAATCACAAGTACAAAATATGATGCTGTATTATCGCAGCGTGCATAAGCTGTTTTATCAAATGCGTTGAAAATATTTTTAAACTTTGGCAGCGCCGCTGGAGGTCAACTCGACCGTAGCATTTTACAATTATATATATAAGGAGGCGAAAGCGTGGTAATTCCATATGGAGGTAGGGTAGTACTAAATACAGATTTGTATTTTGTATGAAAAAAACATGTGATATCATTACCCCTCTACCTTTGCATGTAAAATGGTGTAACACCTGAGCCCTTAAATACGGAAAAAACTTGTGTAACATAATTTGTTCTACTGGATGGATGGGCGTCCTAAAGATATGCGGAGTCGAAGAGGATACAAATGCATATATATATATATATATATATATATATATATGTATTTTTGTAACAAGGTCAGATCCGTTCGTCTTATAAACTGAACAACACTAGATCCGTTTTGTAAGGTGAGATCCGATTTTGGATCTCACCTTGTATCTATGTGTATATAATGTTTTTTTAAGAAGACATTTGATGTAGAGTAAAATTCCAAATTTTTGCCTAGAGCTCACTTTTTACCCTTTTTGACCAATTTTATACACGAGCAGTTCAACTGTTTAAGCTGAAGAGGGCGTCCTAGTAATTTTATTGTATATAACTTTAATTTAGATTTTAGACTTAAGTCGAGATCCGGTATATTTGGCAACCTGTCGGATCTCGTTTTATATGTGTTTTGAAGTTATTTATACGCAAAGATAGCATTATTTTTATCTTGTATACATTCTTACCGAGTCGATGTGCGTTTAAGTTACACATGTTCACTTAGATAAAACAAAATTGTAATCGAGTTGTTTGTGAAAGTTTATAAGCATTTAGACTAAAAATTACAGTAAAACCTTTCTTCATAAGATAAATTCTACAAGAACAATCAATGGTTACAAAACTAGTACAAATCACTGGGTTATACATTGAAAAAATTACGCATTTAAAAGTAATTATTAGCGAAAACAATCACTGTTATCTTCACTTTTGTAATTGTCTTCTTGTTTTTTCTTTAGTATCATTTTTCTAAGTAACGAGATTGCTAAGCTGCAATTAATTTGTTATGTTTAAAATTTCTATTTATTGCAATATTTCTTATATTTAAATTCACAGTAGATTTTTGTAGCATATTCGATTCATTGCGGTAATTAACTTTTTCTTGCATTTTCTAAATGTTCGTTATAAGAAGATTAAAACAGTTTTTACTCCAAAACAATGCTATTAAAACCACTAATTTTCTTATTACTTTTTTAGTTTGTGTATCTCCAATCCTAATAATAACACCCATTAATTACAAATTATTTCTAAATATTTACAAATTTACCTTATCATATTCACATCTTATTCTTTATAGCTTGTAAGAAATAACATTTACATTTCTCATAAATACATTTCTTTTATTTACAAGCTGTAAAAGCAAAATGTTGTAAACAATCGATATTTTTTAAACTGACTCAGCTCATTCATATTAACGTTTGCTTAAAATCAATGTATTAAAAAAATTAAAAAAGTAAATGATCTATAAAATTAACTAAAATGTATTTAAAGCAAGTTATAATTACAATTTTTTTAAATAGAGGTAAAAAGCTAAACTCAAATAATAGTTACACTTATAATTTGTTACATAGACACTGACAAATTGACATAAAATAAATACAGTTTGGACATATAATTTTTAATTGTCATTTTAGGTATGAATGCATGTATACTACCAAGACAAATTTTTAAATTCAGATTATTTATTTTTTGCGTTATTTGTTCTTGTAAAAAGTTTAATTTGACTAATTAGTGTGTTTTACACATTTTTTCAATAATTATTCTGTGGTAGGATACATTTTTATTAAGTAGTTGTATTACACCTTCAGGTAGGAAAGGCCAAAAACTCACTCTTGGTAGATTTTTACAGGCAATTTTTGATAACTTAACATTAAAGCTAAGGTATATAAAAAAATTACTGTAACACGTAACGGTCAAGATGTTAATCTCTCTCTCCAAGATCTCAAAATTTCAGCGGAAACCTTTAGAATAGTTAAATTTACATTAAATTGTTTTATTAAGCTTCAGTTTAGTGCTGCGACTTTAAAACACTTCTTGTTTGGTCACATTATACATTTCTAATTTTATGAGATTTTACTTTATTGGACTAGATTTATTAGATTTAGAAAGATGGTATTTTGTAACTTTAACGTGGCACCAAAGAAGCATTTGGCATTATTTACTGATTTCCACCAAAGTGTAAAAACAAACAAATAACAAACACGCTTTTATTTTTTAGGATGCTCAATACGTGCATGGCATATTTTATGTAATGCCCATCATTTATATATGTTGTTTAGTTTTAAGCCGAAATAATCATAATACAACTTACATACAATATTATTGATATTCCAACTTTGCTTAAGAAGAAGAAAACAGGCATATGCATAACAAAATATGTTAAGACAGTTTTACACTTTCTGTTTTTTATACTATTAGAAAATTAATACACAATTAGAGTTGATAATGTTTTTTATAGGAGTGTTGCGGTTGCATAAAAGATTTGCCATTTATGTAAACTCTGTAATTGAGATATAGAAATAAGTCAAAATACTCTAAAAAAAGTTTGTACATACACAAGCTGTTGTATTTTGCACAAATTTACAAATTAACATAACAGCTCTAAAAAATTTTCTAGTTTTACACAAATTTTTAACTATATGTATGTACATAACATAATTCTTTACTAATTATTCAAAAATTGTATTAGTTTTTTAGCTACACAGTATAATAAACTAAAGTTACGATTGTATTTGAAATGTTTTGTACTACAAAAAATATGATTTAAAGCGCTGTGTAAAAGAAATACTGATTTTTGTCAAAAACAATTTATCGTAAAATACCAGTACTTTATTTTGTAAATAATTATATAGGTTAAGGATTTGTAATTGACCATTGACTGTTCTTGATTTGATTATAAGCGATTTTCGTCTAGCCTAATAGAACAACCAGACTATTAAACTTCGATGGTTCTTAATAAGTTAAACTTGTCCGTCCGCAACTAACATTTTCAGTTTCATCAATGGCAATTAGCACTCTGAAGTTGCAAGCCTGGATGTCTTCTAAAACGTCAGTTTGTTTGAGTTCACAAACAACAAAGCTGCAAAAGTCAAATACAGCTTTTTCTTTTGGTTGACAAAAATAAACTAGGATCAAACCTATAAATTCAAAATGGTTTCATTACAACGCGTTCTAAGCCGCAAGTCGCTAATAATCCAAACAAAGAAAAAAAAGGCCAAACACATAATTTACTTTTTAAATTACCTTAACAAAAGCTTTTATATCGACTCTTAGATCATCCGTTTGAGATAACATAAAGAATCTATCTTCTATGTATGAAGTGGAACCACTAGCCGTGGCTTAGTTTACTACAAGATCGAAACTTTGCTAGGCCTGAATTAAGTAAAAATTGAAGTTCTGAGATTATTCGTACATTGAAAATTTTTGAGATCAACAAGTTCTATGTTAATTTACAAACTTAAAATGATTTATCAAGTTACTTAAAGTTATTCTTAAAAAAAATTGTAACTGCTCTAATTTCAATGTTTCAGACGTACAATCATAATTATAACGTTAACAAACTGTAATTTGCTAAAAAAACTATTTTTGGAGAATTGTGGATCTACGCAATTAAGCAATATTTACTTTAATTTTTTTAACAACTTCATTAGTTTAAAGTAAAGAAGACATTTTTTAGACTAAGACTTATAGTTATTTTAGTAACAATTGTTATGAAACTCGTTGGAAACTATTGTTTACTTTCTGATCAGTTCTAATATACTAAAAAAAACAGTTCTTTCAATTAAAAAACTAGAAATTTTAGTTCCATTATACGTCAACATTTGAAATAAAAATGTCAATAAAAGATATGTGACAAATCAAATAAAGTAAATTAAAAAACAGTGATTTATAATTTAGGTTTAATTGAAAAAGATTCTTAATAACAAATGTAAGGCTAATTGAAGTGTCAATGTATGAACATACATGTGATTGTACTATTCAATTAAACCTTCTTATTTACACTTTTTCTACTATTACAACTACATAAAACACACCAAACCATTATGTCCTAAGTGTCTTTAATTAAAAACTAAAAAAAAACATATTAGCAAACAGAAAAAATCACTATAAAATTTCATGTCGATGTAAACTTGGAAAGTTTGATTTTAAATTCTATTTTACATTACTGAAAACGTTGTAAAATTCAACCTGCTGCTAAGTTGGACAACAAAATTAATTCAAAACGAGAGATAACTTTATTTAATAGGAAGTAACTTAATACAATATTATAATCAAACTGAACTGAAACTTGTTGCAAGGTCACACAACAGATTCTGTATAATAAGAGGTCTATTAATAGAATTAAATTGCGCCGTCATTATTCGTATCTTACTGTAGTTGAATTATGTTCAACGTGAGATCCTAGAAGTTGACAACGCTGCTGGATCTCATGTTCACTAATGTATCTCTAAATAAACAAACATATACGTTGACTTAACTCTTATTCTAAAGGATCTAGTTTTGTAACTGGTTTATCAATTTGCAAAATCTTTTCCCCTCTGAGGGAAAAATGGTTCAGTTGCTTGACATAAACGTATTAAGGCAAAAAAAAAATTCTTATATTTTTTCCTTGTGGCGGATCTCGGGTTGTCATGATTTTAGTCGGATCTAGACTTGATACAAAAACAGATATATATATATATATATATATATATATATATATATATATATATATATATATATATATATATATATATATATATATATATATGCATTTGTATCCTCTTCGTCTCCGCATATCTTTAGGACGCCCATCCATCCGGTAGAACAAATTATGTTACACAATTTTTTTCCGTATTTAAGGAGTCAGGTGTTACACTATTTTACAGGCAAAGGTAGAGGGGTAATGATATCACATGTTTTTTTCATACAAAATACAAATCTGTATTTAGTACTACCCTATCTCCATATGGGATTATGACGCTTTCGCCTCCTTATATATATAATTGTAAAATGCTACGGTTGAGTTCACCTCCAGCGGCGCTGCCAAAGTTTAAAAATATTTTCAACGCATTTGACAAAACAGCTTATGCACGCTGTGATAATACAGCATCATATTTTGTACTAGTGATTTAGTTTTTACAGTGGTACAACTTAATTTTTAGTTATTGTGTGCAGACAGTGTAATAACATTGTTTTTGAGTAGTGTGCAGTTAAAGCAGACTGCTGCAATAAATACTTGTTTGCAGTAAGTAAAAGTTTTTTTTATTACAAAATAGATGTATTGGCGTATTGCTGAGAACTCAAAATATTCTAATAACTGTAGAAAAGTAGAAAGGAGTTCTAGCTAACACTTTAGTTTAATCAAAGTTCAGCGTGTGTCCTTGGTGTCACACGTGTTATGCCACTGCTGATTTCGTAACTCTGCGGTGTTTGCAGTCAGCCATATGTTCTTTTACTTTACACTTATTTCAGTTATAAAGACAACTTGTTTAAGCAAGTAGAAGGAGCGGCCTTGCGTTCACCGCTCTCTCCAGTTATAGCCAATTTACATGGAATATTTTGTAACTGAAATTATGAAAAATGTTGAGTTGAAACCAAAAACTTGGTTTAGATATGTTGATGATACGTTTGCTGTATGGCCTCATAGCAAAGATAAACTAAATCAGTTCTTTCAACATCTAAACTCTGCACATAACAGCATTAAATTTACTATGGAGTTAGAACATAACAACAGCATAACCTTTCTTGATGTACTGGTGATAAGGTAAAATAACAGAAAATTGGGGCATTCAGTTTACAGAAAGAAAACGCACAATAATAGATACTTAAACGCAGAGACTCTGTTTTGCATACTTTAGCCAAAAGAGCTATACGTGTGTCAGATAATGAAAATCTACAAAAAGAAAAGGAAACACTGTTGGAGTCCCTACAACAAAATGAATACGGGTTCAAAGAGATCTAAAACGCATGGAAAAGAGCAATAAATCTAAAAGTCAAAGTAGACTTATCACCTTCTACTAGCACCGCTTATTTACCTTACTGTATGGGTTCGACAGACAAAATAAACAGGGTGCTAAAGAAATATAATATTAAAACTGTTTTACGACTAAGGATACCCTGAACACCTGGTTTACATTTGCTAAAGACAAACAAGAGGCTCTAAAACATGCCGGAGTTTACAAAATTCCTTGTTTCTGTGGATCAAGTTATGTAGGATAAACGGGACGCTCTATTGAAGTTAGAGTAAAAGAACATATGGCTGACTTCAAACACCGCAAAGTTGCTAAATCAGCAGTTGCAGAACACTTAAGAAACCAAGGACACACGCTGAACTTTGACCAAACTAAAGTGTTGGCTAGAACTCCTTTCTACTTTTCCAGACTAATCCGCGAAGCCGTAGAAATAGAAAAACATCCATGTAATATGAATCGAGAAGACGGTTTAAGACTCAGCAAATCTTGGCTACCAGTATTATATCATCTAAAACAAAGATCAACCTTCTTGGAAAGGACACAAACACTTACTCCAAGTAATAACGATGTGAGTCAAGTGATAACGGAAAGATAAGATCCGTTAATCACGCTAATCGCTATTGGTATAAATATTGTCATTTACACTTTTTCTTTCAGAGACATTTACTACTCTGAAGATGCAAGTTGCAATGTCTTGCAAAACGTCAGTTTTTTTGAGTTCACGAACGACAATACTGCAAAGGCCAAGTTCTACTTCTTGTTTTGGCTGTCAAGAAGAGACTAGGACCAAGCCTAAGTCTGGGTGTTTAACTATGACGCGGTCTAAGCCGAAAATCGCTTATAATCATAACAACCGCGAAAGCTTAAGATTTTTTGTTTAAGTGCAAAAATACTTCTAAAATTGGCGATCAAATGTAATCGGCGAAAGCAAAAAGCTCAAGAAATTTGAAAAAGCTGAGGTTACTTAATAATTAATAATAATGTGTTTGGCTATTTGTTTTCTTTTTTTATTCTCTCTAGGCCCTACCGGCTATGAATCGTTAGATCCGTTTTACTGCAGCCACAACTCCGATGAAGATCCGACCTTTCATCCAGAAAAGCTGCGCTTAAAACTAACTTTAGTGAATAATCTACTGTTTAAAAATTTTTATTTAAAAGCAAACAATGTTGCAGATAAAATAGCCCTTTCTAAGTGCATAGACCAACTAATTAAGCATTTTTTCTTGTTTTTTGGACAAAGTTCATTTTTGTAAAATTACTACTCCAAGCTAAAGCACATTCCTCATACTTAAAAAGAGAATTAAGGTAGTTCTCTCACGTCGCTCATTTAGTTTATAGCTTTGTTCTCACGGTTTGTAAAAATTTCCAGTATTTTTTCTCTTATTGTAGCTAATGCTAAAACAAGTCTAGTGTCGTTTTTTTTTTATTTTTTTTAAATTAAAGCTTGATTAATTGGCCAAAACATAACTAACATTATCTGTGTCGTGCAGCAGTTATTTTTTATTTTCTTTTTTAAAGTTATAGTTTAAAAAATGTAAATTTATAGCAAAGTATAAATATTGGAAAAAGGATTTAAAAAATTGTTTTTTTACTACTTGCAAATTTGCAAACGACATAGTGGTAAATCCCTACCGCATTGCTGCTTACATTTAAAATCACGCTATCAGCATTTTGATTTAGTCGTCCACTACAGGCTTCATAAGTAGATGCCTTTTTAGACTTATAACTCTTTGTTTCCACCAAATGTACAAGAATTTATAGACTTGTTACTTGAATTAAGAAGTGAAATGATGCCGCAAAAAAACAAATATTTGTTTATTTGCAACTCTGATGCAGCTGGTAAACATCAAAGTGTCCAATTTGCCAAATTCATGGGCCACACAGTAAAGACTTACCATGAATTTTACGAAATAAGTTAAAAAGCGTACTAAACGGTTAAGGTTGCAACATTATTTGACAAAGGGGACCAAATTGAATACAAAAACAAGGCATTAACTGTCATTAATATTGATTCTGATGAAGAGGGCATTCTACCGAACTCACTACCGGCACCCGTACATAAAAACAAACCTTCGACTACAAAAGACTGTGCAAGAGAAAAAAGTTGCAGTTTATCAAGTTCTAAAATGTTGCAAAAATAGAAAAGAAGCAGAATAATTAGAAGAACAGAAAAACAGAAGAAATTGGTATCGTTACTTTAAACAGCATACTAAAAAGAAGTAAGCTCTAAAAATGCTTGGGTGTGTGAGCTTATAAACCAACAGAAAGTGAAGACTTTTGTTTATCATATATACACAACAGCAGAAAAATAAAAATACGTAGTCATTTTGACATAATGTCATTATTTTATTATTTGTATTGTATTGTTTTCATTTTATTACTTTTATAATCTTTGTTAAATAAACTTTATAACTGCGTGTTATTTATTTAATTGTAACTAAACAGCTACCTAAAACAAAATTATTTTTTTTTAATAATGTAATTAAAACATTTCTACAAAATAAAATGAATTTAAATATAAGATCAGAGACTTCCATGGTCGAAGTAAAGTGAAAACGTTTTTTTGGGTTTAAACCGTTTTAAAGTAGAAACCGAAGTTGCCAACGTTTCGTTCAAAGTCCAAAACAGTGTCCCAGATTTAACAATTAATTAATATTATTTATTTTTGTATAAAGATTTTATTCTGTAGATAATAGCATCTTTTCATTTAAACTTATATATTTTTTTCTAGGTGTCACAGTAAACTTTTTCGTAAAATTAAATGGTTTATCCTCTTGTAAATTTGATCTGGAGATATACTGTATATATTTGTATAATGACTTGTTTTATATTAGTTCATATCAATATCATACGTACCTTACTAATCTGTAATATAAGCAAATTAAACACAAATTGACTGGAAGAAAATACGAAGTATGTAGGTACGACTAAATCTAGAAAAGTAATTATATCCATATACGTCATGTACATATATCTTTGTATCGTTTTTGCCTCTAACGTTGTTGCCAATATAATGAGGCAAATACGTACTAGTAGCATAAGGAGGTGGTTTGGAACTAAATACATCATGAATATAAAACAGCAGCGCCCCTAGTGAATAAGTAGTAGAACTGTTTTGTATTTTTGTATGGATATTTAGATCGTTTTCACCTCCGACAAAAAAATCGTCAAACGATAGAGAATGTCTCAAGAAAGATAATACAGATGAAAAATAGGAAAAACGTCTTCGGCTCCGAAAACGGAGGCAAACACGTAAAAACGGAGGCGAAATCGATCTATTCATATAGCATTCGGAGGTGTATGAGTACTAAATGCATATATATATATATATATATATATATATATATATATATATATATATCCGTCTATCAACGTGGCGTCCAGCCACTACAAAATCATCATCAATTTGGCGTCCATGGTAAATTGGCGTCCGTATATGGACGCCACTTTGGATTCCCTTATAAAAGTGTTGCGGTAGACCCCTACTACCTACAGACAAAGATTTGGAGGGACGCCAAAAAACGTAAACGTGTCAGAAAATTGAATAATTTAGTTCAAAAAATTTTCACTACGAGCGCTACTGTCGCCATACATAATTGTATATTGTACGAATATATTTTTTTAAATACATTTCCGTATCAATATGGCGACCTCGATGTGGCAACGTAGCAGGATGCCATGTTGATATAAAAATGAATATGTATAATTAAATATTGCGTTATAGACGCCAGGACCAGATTAATGATTAGGTCATATGCATTATACCAGTTTATCCTTCTAGTTTATAACAAACATTAATGTAGTTTTTACAAGTAATTACCAAGACTTAAACTACAGTAAAACGTCCGTAACGACGCAGCCTTGCAAAATCAAAGTCAATATTACATATGCTAATTTACTCTAAGTGGTTCTTGATTATAATTAATATAAAGGGTTAATTCTAATTTCTCATACAATTTTAAACATTTTGTAACAAAAAAAAAGAACATATAGGTGTACTTTTTATACATGACGAAGAAAATGTATTAAAAGAACCTGTTTGCAACTTATGCATATAGCTGCTTTGCGTAATTTTATCATATTATACTTTAATTTTATCGGCGATATGATTAATTATGTAATATGTTTTTATTTTTGCTGTACTAGCGTATCTTCTAAAGTAATTAAAATGCCTTGTTTTTTATAAGAAGGAGCATTGTCAAGTGTTAACAAATTTTTATTTAACTTCTAGAAATTTCTTAACACTACTTTATACACTACTTGGTATAAAAGAATTGGGAAACAGTGTCACATTGCGACTCTCATATTGAATTGATTAGGAATGTATAATTACCTTATGTTGTATTTTACGTTTTTCTTTTTGAGTTAGCTATTGAATAACCGAGAAAAACGTGTATTTAGTTGTACAAAAATACGTTTTCGACCATCGTAAGATCGTCGGAATACGCATTCTGGTCACTAGCGGTTCGGTAGACGATGCAAGTGAAACGCTGTTTGACCACATATTTTTGTCAAAAATGTATTTTAATAAAAAATTGCATATTTATAGTATACGAACATAGATGTAGTGTTTTTTACTAAAAAAAAAATTAATTACGATTTCTTAATCAAAAGTCACAATTTATTTTAATTTTTTTATATAAACATTTCAAAAATTATTACTAAGTTATAATCGCCTTTACAGTACAGATGTGTCAATGTTGCTAATGTTTTGTCAAATTTCTGTAAAAAGCATTGTCTAAGCGTGAAATAAAAGAATTAACTTAAAAATTCAACCAAAATCTAATTAAGAATTTTTAAATGTTATTAATCAAGGCACATTATAGAATTAATGAAATTATAACGAAACTAAGTCTGCTTAAAATTTAAGTTGAAACGCAAAACATACTTGAAAAAACGCACATGTAACAAAGATAATTAAATCATACATTAGCGATATCGTAGTTCAAGGTAATGCAGAGTAACTGTCAACATTATCCGGTACATATGATACGATCACGCATATTTTTAGTTGTCAGAGTTGTGGTATGCTGATTTGGTTAAACTATATTTTATTCTCACGTAATCTTATGTCTGTCAATTAGTTCAGAATAATTTTTTGCGTTTTCTGAGAATTTTTCGAAAGTATAAAAATTTTTCGAATTATAATATATTTCTAATTTTAATTAACTATTCTGGAGAAGAGTACTATTTTACATATTGCTAAACAATAAAATACTTTTTAGTTTAATAAATTTGCATTATCTTTGCTGTGGTGGTCTACCGAAAGATGAACAAAAACGTATTTAATATAATACATCTGTATTATTAAAACTACTGATGAAGACATAACTAGTAAACTTTGTTTGGTTGTAGTTATCACGGAGAGTACAAAAAATAACGTTGGCCAGAATTTTTTGTAATTTTTTTACTTACTAAAACCAATATCAAATTTAAAACTAAAAAGTAACAAATTGAACATTTTACAATTAATTGAAACATAGGCTTATTTCGTTTATTTAGTATTTACTAAATTCAGTGTGTTCCTATCATAACGCCAATACGGCGGATAAAGAAAATCAATAAAGGATTGAAAAATAAACAATTTTTATTATTATAATATATAAAGTCTGCAAAGCAATAGTTTTCGAAGAAATAAAACAATTTATTTAAAGATGTGGCTTGCGATTAGACTATTTCTGAATCATCAAGTTTAGTTCTAGTTTCTCTTTGTGAGCCAAAATAAGCAGTTGGCTTCTATTGGTTGTGAATCCAAACAAACTAGACTGGTGTTCCGCTACGATGCGGCCTAAGCCAAAATTCACTTATAATATAAACAAAGAAAACCGCGAAAGATATAATAATGAAAAACGCTAAACGTAATTCTAAAATGTTGTTATGTTAATTTGTAATGTTAATTAACGTTAATTAATAAATTAAACACTTTTTTTTCTAATAATTTTTGAATATGTTCTTCCATTTTAGTCTTGTGGTAGGAGACACAGATGACCACAATTTGGTTGAGATTTTTTGTAAACAACGTTCGCTATTGTGCACTTCATCACAGCAACAAGCAAAAGTACCCAATTTAAAAAAAAGTAATTTTAAAACAATTGAAATGGTAAAACTAGAAAAGTCTATCATTACAATTAAGATATTTTGTGAACTATGAAAGTAATTATTGTTTATTAAACTCTTTTATAAAGAAAAATAAATAGCATGACTCTAAAGTTGTGTTACGTCACTGGTTACGTAATATGTATTCCTTTGTTATTGAATTGTGATTTGACCATAAATGTTTTTTTTCCTTCTTTAAAATTAATTAGCTAAGTTTGATTGCGGAAACCTATAAACATGTCTTCTTCAAATGCTCATTTAACAAAGGTACTCAGAAACATTATTATTAACTATTTAGCCTTACCAATCTGAGATATATATATGTATAAATAAATCGTAGTAGAATCCACATTTCCACGAGTTGCATTCATTTTACAGTTTTCCGTTATGGATAAATCCTGTGTTGTCGTTATCATACAAGCTAAGCTTTTGTCACACGTTGCAGTGTACATCTTTAGAGCCTGGAATAACCAGTTTATGTTCACTGCGGCAACACGTGATTTATCCAGAATGAAAAATTGTAATAAAAATAAAATAGTACTACAGTAGTATCCAAGCCTTAACGGCGAAAAAGTAACAAATACGTTCTGTTAAAACAATGAAAAATACAAATAGAAAACTAAAAAACGTTTTCTTCCCAAGTAGCATCCAAGATAATTCATGTCAGTTGAGTTTATTGATTATTACATATTTAACACTTTATATGAAACTTACGGGTAATTATAACTTTATTCTATTAATTTATAGGGAAAATTACGTGCATTCATCTTTTTTTAACCACTTTGTAGTTCTGCAGCTTTGTGATGAAAAGTAAGGTTTTATCAACGTTATTTTTACTAAGTAAAATCTCTTTCAGGTTTCTTTAACTTTAAAGTGGAAAATTGAAGTGGCGGCCACTAAATCGAATCACCAAAATCATACCTTAAAGTAACAACCACTTTAAAGTAGAAGTGAACTTAAAATATACCTGAAAAGCAGTTTCACTTTAGAATGGTAGGTTGTCGTTGTAACGTTAGAGCCACTTTCATAAGTGATTTTAACAATTAGATTAAAGCCACCAGATAGTGACATAATTCATATAACGTCGCTATTCATTATTTTATTTTCCACTTTGTTATAACTTACTCATAACGCCTAGGATACAAGATTCGTAATAGCCAATTGTGTACCAATCGCGTTATTACGATGGTTACGCCTAGAGAGCAACAGGATGCAGCCCAAGGGTCTCTGGCCCAAAGGATGTATGTTGTTCAATGAGCGTAATTATACAGTAACTCCAGTAGTACATACAAAATTTTATTTTTCTCTTTATATAAAATTTTAATTAAAATTTAAGTATATAAGAAGAAATAGAAAACTTGTTACCATCAAAATCTAAAGAGGGCATTATGAGAGTGCTAAATTCATAACGCCGTCTCATAAGGCTCTGATTGTTATGTGTATGTTTACATATTTCGTATCCTAGACATTATGAATAAATTAAACAGAGTGAAATAAACATATACATAACATTGGGTATTTTGTGTTTGATTATTTTGTTAACTTACAGCACTGCATATAATAAATTTAATTTATTTGTTATAAACTTTGCAGTACCTACTCCGTGGAAGAAATCACTTGCAAATCAATTTGATTACGATAATCCTAGCAAGCATGTGCGGAGCCTTTAACCCGGCATCGGTCGGGTGGGGTCTTGTAGACCCCATGCAGATCTAGAGCGCCGTATTTTTTTTGCCGATACGCTTGCGCAACCAGCCGTTGCAATACCCTCCGCTCAAATGTTATGCTGTCGCGTGCAGCACAAACTTTAGTCGTTGTTGTGAGTGTAAGGAATCTACATTGCTGCAATTTTGCTTGGGGCCTGACAAACCCCACCCAACCATTTACGTGACATTTTGTGAGATAGTTGAAGGTAAAGAATTTTGGTTTATTTTTTTGTATTTGTGCCAAACAAACAAATTCTAGCTGTCATGGCATCTGGTTATTATGAAAAAAAGCAAGAACGTCTATTAAACTTCTGGAAAGAGTTGAATGAAGAAGAAGAACATTTCATAGATTCAGACAGTGGAAGTGAAATTAATATTGAAGATTCTCAGGAGGCCAAAGAACTACAGGACAATATCACAAGCGCAGATTACGAACATGAAGTTGACGATGCTGAAGGAAACATTCTGGAAGAGGAAGACAGTTCAAACGATGATGAATTAGATACAAGTACTAGTACACATTATAAAGGTAAGGACGGCACGAAATGGTTGAAAACATATAGTAATAAGCGGGTTCGGACCAGGGCGGAAAATATAAAAACGCATTTACCAGGAGTTAAGCAAAGTGCACGAGATTTGAAAACACCTCTTGATTGCTGGCTATCATTTATTGATAATGACATAATTTCCGACATAGCAAAATACATTACAATAAAAATAAGACAAAAATCCGTAAATTACAAACACAATAAGGACTTTTGCAATGATGCAAATGAAGTGGAAATTAAAGCGGTATTTGGATTACTTTACCTTGCAGGCGTGTTAAGGGCAAATCACAGGAATTTAGAAGATTTTCGGAAAACTGATGGTACCGGCATAAATATATTTCCCGCAACCATGTCGGCCAAAAGATTCATGTTTTTGATAACTTGTCTACGATTTGATAACGTCGAAAACAGAGCGGAAAGACTGACAATAGACAAACTTGCTCCAATAAGAGCAATTTTTGACAAGTTTGTCGACAATTGTCAATCTGCATATACTGCAAGTGAGTATCTAACCTTAGACGAAAAGCTCGAGTCGTTCCGAGGAGATCTTCCTTTCGGCAGTACATTCCAAACAAGCCGGCGAAATACGGCATAAAAATACAAGCTTTGGTTGATGCTAAAACATTTTATACTTTGAATATGGAGGTATATACAGGAAAGCAGCCTGATGGGCCATTTCAAATGAGTAACACTCCAAAAGACATAACTCTTAGAATGGTTGCACCAATTTCAGGGACTAACCGAAATGTTACCTTTTATAATTGGTACACAAGTTATGACCTCATCCAGGAACTCTACAATAATCATAAACTCAGATCCGTCGGTACTCTAAGAAAAAACAAGCGACAAATTCCTTCACCATTTCTCTCAACTAAAAACAGGTCAGTGCCTTCCAGTTTATTTGGTTTTCAAAAAACATAACTATCTTGTCATATATGCCTAAGAAAGGCAAGAATGTTTTACTTCTTTCATCATAATGATACAATTAGTGAAGATTTCGGCGAGAAGATGCTTCCTGAAATTATAAGCTTTTATAATTCAACAAAGTCTGGTGTTGATATAACAGATAAATTATCTGCATCCTATAACGTAAGTCGCAACAGCAGAAGATGGCCCCTAACAATTATGTTTTGTCTGCTAAACACTGCTGGCATCAACTCACAAGTTTTGTATAAGTTTAATACCGGCGATCAGAAAATAAAAAGAAGAAATTATTTAAAAGATTTAGGGTTGGCCTTAGTCAAAGAATATGCACAAGCTAGAAAAAACAATCCCAGGATGAAACGAGTTTTGAGAGAAAAAATTAGGAACATATTTGCAGTCGGAACAACCCTCAAATAAAAAACCAGCTGGCGTTCGTGGTCGATGTGGTATTTGCTCTCGAAGGATGGATAAAGAAACACAATATTCTTGCCATAAATGTAATATTTTTCTTTGTTTAGACCATGCTGTTATGCAATGCGAGTCCTGTGCTCATACATCCGATGCTGTATAATGTAGTACGAACGTGTACCTACTCAGTCAATTTCCTTATACTTCATGTTATGTTATTCTTATTTTTCTTGCCAATGTTTTAGAGAGTGTTATTTTTTAGTTTCTGTTTTGTAATTTATTTTAAATTGGCGTTCTATAAGATTTATATTTAAAAAAAGCACGTCTATATTTGACCAGATTGTGTGTCCTTATTTTTGAACTTATGATCGACTTATCTGTTTCTTGTATTTTTTATGTTTTGTTCCAAGTTTTTTCAAGTGAAAAACTTGTTTAAAACACGTTTTTGGGATACTTTAAAAAATACTGTGATTTTTTTTAAATATTAAAACATTTAAGACTCTAAATTTCTAGTGTTTTAATAAAATATGATATTTTTTCAAATAAAGACCATCTAACTTTAGTTGCATATTTGTTTAATCCAAATGAGGCCAAAACAAATAATTTTAGTCAAATAATGCCAAAAGGTTTATTTTGTCCCAGATTATGACTTACAAACATTGAGGTCCGCTAGACCCCACCTGACCGCTTAAGTAACTTCTGACCACCCGACCGACGCCGGGTTAAAATAGTTGTCGCAAGAATTTTATATAATTAATATATTAGGTTTAAGTTACAGAACATGTAAAGCTCTAATAAATAATTTGCTGTTGCATCCATACAATATTACAGTTGCTTACACTTGATTACGACAAGTGACTAAACTACTGTTATTGGTTTAACGATAATTTCAGAAATGATAAAATATTAAATTCGACTTCCTTTAATAATGAAGCAGATATCACTCCATAACAACTGCAAAATATTTTTAAGAACATTAGACGGAGATTTGATATGTGCATAAATAACAACATTGATCACATCAAGCACATAAGTAATTTAGAAAATTAAAAATGTGTAAGCTGAATAAGAATACGTTATGAAATGTAATTGATAGTAAAATATAAACTAGTTGTAGTAGTACGATGTTACCAATAATTGAGAAAAAATTAGTACGAACAGTCAAGCCATCTTTACCACTACGCCTAGTGTACGTACATTGTACATCTAATTGTCACTGTTTTGTACATAATATGTAATAATAAAAAAAAACTTTCACGCGACTAGGATTTGAACTCTTGTTGGGGTAGTAAGCAGATGCCTTACCAAGTATGTCACGACGACTTAATATTTTTACATATTATATAAATGGCTTTTATGTTCTAATAAATATCTTTTATTAGTTGCTTTTAATTATACACTTTAAAACCACACTGAAGATTGAAAGATACCTAAAACAGCACTACCATCAAAATGTTTATAATCAAAAATCCTTGTACATTAACGTACGTACAATGTACGCACATATTAGGTACAGGTACGTGCAGCATATTTACATTAAAGTCTGTACTAATTAATTTTGTTTTTCTAAAAAAAATTTGATGGTGCATAGTGATATCTGGATCTATAACCTTTACATTTAACAGTAAATTTGCATTTGTCGGAATTTTGCTCATAGTAAATATTGTTCAAATTCATTATATATGTTGGGCGCAAAGCGCGAAAACGGCCAATGGTCGATTTTTTTGCTCAATCTTAGGTTTGAACGTTCCAAAGTAACCAAACCCCGAATTTGAATTCAGTTTCCGGCTTTGGCTATCTAAAATCAGCCAAACCTAGGATTGTGCAATTGCGAAACGATCAAAGCTGAAAATAATGTTTGATTTTTGGTTTAATATTAAAGAAGCCTAAAAACTAGTTGTCAAATCATACGCACACGCACACAAAGAATAGGAAGCTACAAAGGTAAATGGAAGCATATGAAACTGATAGTACATATAGTTTGTTTAAATCTATATTTACGAAGGAACACAATACATAAATAAGTATGAAATGAACAAGTTAAACATTAAAAGAGAAAATGAAACAAAACTCAAGTTCACAACAATGCGAAACAAGGTGAGTATTATAATAGAAAGTACTTGAAATAAACAGGATAAAATACTTCAAAACTAGAAAACTTCGGAGAAAAAACATATGTTCATAATTATTTATTTCTGCAACTTGACGATGAGCGGCGGTTTTTAATGTAAGCTGTTCGTTTGGAACATTTTCTATTTCGATGAAGTTATGTTCTGCTGTTTGGAATTCGTTTCTTGCGTACAATTTGTCAATGACCCCTGACGGTGTTCCTAGCTGGTAAAGATCACTTTTGTCTTTTCGTTCCATAACAACGGCCATTACATTTCTTGGTGCAACACGCCCCCTGTCTACATCTGGAATTCTTATCAAAACGTTTTGTCCAATGCTAACAGAAGGAAACTTTTTGCTCGACCTATGCAGCATTTCATCAGCTTCCCTTTTCTGCGATGTGCACGATTGTTCACGTGCCTGTGTCATTTTTTCTTGCCGAATGCAAATCTCGCATAAATTATCAGCTGTACAGGAACACTATAAAAAAAGCACGTGTAAGTGTATATTCTGCCCACTTACCTACTAATGTTTACTTGTTTTTGTGGAACTTGCTTAACGCTGGAGCTTTCATGTGAAATTGCATGATTTTCGTCATCTATATCCGAGTCGCTGGAAGCGCCCACATTAGGATTATCATTTAATATGTTTTCCAGCTCTTTCTCTCTGGTAATAGTTTGCAGAGTTTCCCGAGGTATATCTGAATCCAACAGCCCATTTCGCATAGAAACCCCAAACATTGCCTCATATGGACTTCTGTTTATCCCTCGATGGAACGATCTATTTTTTTTCAACTGAACAAATCGCAGTCCGTCAGCCCAGTTAGTACTCTTCTTCTTTGCCATCCAAGAAACCAACATGTCCCTAACATCTTGATTCGCTTTTTCGACACTTCCCTGGCTCTGAGAATGCCTTGGCTTTCCGTGGACTATTTTAGCTTCAAACATATCAGCAACTTCCCTTATTACAGCTGCTGTAAATTCCCTCCCATTGTCATTGTAGGATGTAAGGAGCACCTATTATACAGAAAATGTCTAACAGATTATAAGCTACATCCTAAGCTCGTTTGGATTTCAAAGGTTTCAAAAAATCAAATTTTGTCAAGTGGTCCTGATAATTTAAAATAAATTTATAATCTCTGCCTGCTTCGGTTTGCATATCAATCAGATCCACTTGTTCTCTAGAGTTCATGTTCTAACTCAAAATTGGCCTAACTAGTCTCTTTCCTTTATGTTTTTTTTCTTAACTGACATTGTCCACATAGGCTTAAATAAATACCAATCACATCACGCGTGATATTGCAGTACCTTCTTTTGAGTTCTTTGTCCATATACCGTGTTCTTTCGTGTCCTGTATCTAAATGGGCTTTGTGAATAATTTCATACAACTCATCTGTATGCCCAAAATATTTTATTTCATCCTCATTTGTAAATCGCTTTTTTATAAGCTTTTGGACATTACCAATGGTTATAACGTCGTACCTCTTAACTCGTCGATAATCCAATGACGTAAGCGGTTTTTTTCTCATGTTTTACGTAGGGAAGCTTTTACCTCGGATATTAGTTTATTGTACTTACATGGAGTTAAGAGAAATTTATTATTCGATTCACTTTTGTGGATATAAACATCCAATTTCAACTTAAATTCATGTTCACTTACACCAGACAACTGAAACGCATAAACTCAACAACACGTGTAAACTACGTCAAGGAAAATCTCAGACTGGCACCACACTGCTATACGCAAGCTCCAAATTACGCGCAACGAGAAATAACAATTGACCGTTATTTCCAGCTTTGGCCGCTTCGCAATTGCACAATCCTAGGTTTGGCTGATTTTAGACGGCCAAAGCCGGAAACTAAATTCAAATTCGAGCTTTGGCTACTTTGAAACGTCCAAACCTAAGATTGAGCAAAAAAATCGACCATTGGCCGTTTTCGCGCTTTGCACCCAACATATACATCTACTTTATAGAAGCTAAAAACATCTTGACCAAAGTAAATTTAGTTGTACCATTTATAAAATAAAGAGATGAGAAAGTATACAACATTTAAAAATGAAACAGATACATAAATACATCTCCGCTAGAAGACACTCACCACGCTGCTATTTAGCAGCCACGTGGATTTTAAGTGACTGTAAAGATATTTTATAAGTGATAAAATAGTTGTAATCACGTAACAGCCAAATATTTGTTTTCCATTTTGGTGGTAGTCACGGTATAGAACTGTACCGTTAATGTGGTAGTGACTAGTGGGAAGCTATTCTATAGTTCCATATGCTAAGATAACACACATTTTACTTTTTAAAGCAGTATTTTGCAATTTTTTTTAAATTTATTTAAGCTTACATAATCACTGCGTAGTTTACAAAATGGCCAAATTACTAGTCTTTCTTCTTTTCTATTTTTCTAAAAAATCTACTAAAACTTACTCTTTTTTATAAATTTGTATCAGTTAGTGTTTTTATGTACTGATGATTCTTGATTTAATTAATTTTAATCTACGTTACTATTTGAAAATAAATTGCGTAATTAAGAAAAACCTGCACATAAATTTAAATATAAATATTTAATACGTATATGTGCATTAAACCAATGACAAAAATTCAACACTTTTCTAGTTAACTGATTTCCATTTTGTTGCTTACACTGTCATATGTATTTTAAGTTGTTTTACAATGTTTTTATTCGGAATAAATAATTTATTATGTTTCTTAATTACTGCACATTACATATTTGCAAGAAATACAATTGTTAGTTAAAATTTCGTTTTATGCTCTAACCAAAATTTTAAAAATATTTACGAACAGATGACAAAAACATAATTAGGTTAAGTTTAGCAGAAGTACAATAATTGTTTCAAGGAAGTAACAGAAAAGATCAAGTTTCTATAACGGTTAAAAGTTTATTTACATAGCATGTTTGATGAACTGCTATAAAGATAATCGAGGTTCAAGGTTGTAATCTAATACTGGTTGCAACAACTGGCAACATTGCTTGGATGTCATTTAACGGATATATGAAAGTGATCTGTATATTGGTCGCCAGTTTGTAGTAAAATATTCATAATCGTATATTGGACGCCATTTGATTTATTTATAAAAGGTCGCCAAATTGCAACGTATTTAAACTTTTTTATTATTTACATTTTTACAGTTCTTATTGCTAATTGATTCATAATATAACAAAAAAAGCTTATATACACGAATCAGATTGTTTCTATCACAACGGGAAGCGGTGGACGCCAAAAAACTTTGTTATGTGTTGTCGCCATTTAGATAGACGGATTTATATATATATATATATATATATATATATATATATATATTGTGTTTGATGTTTTCACGAGTAAAATTATTATTATAAATTAAAACAGATTTTCGGATTTCTTCTCGTGTTTTATTATAATTATTTAAACAACGTTTTAGCAAAATCTCATTTGCCATTTTCAAGTTATATGTAATATTCAAGTTTTATAAATTACAATTAAATGAAGTTGTCAAAATGTTTTTGCTTGACTTCTTGTCACTGGACCTTGTCGTATTTGATTTATATTTAGATTTTTTGATGAAGTAGGTAAAACTGTATTAATGTTATTTGATGAACTTATTTGCATTTGCGTTTTTATGGAAGGAAGTATCGTTTTCCATATCTTATTTAATCTTGTGCTATCATCTCGTTTGTTTAAATTGGATGGACGCTTTTCAATTTCGATGATTTCTCCAGCTATTCTAGGCCAAAAATGTTCAATGTTTACTAAAACTTTTGTGTTATTAAAATTAATAGTATGTCCTGTTTCTTTAACATGTTGGGCTAGTGACGATGAGGAAAGTTCTTGTCTAACTGCAAGTTTATGTTCTTCTAGTCTTGCTGCAATCGGTCTATTAGTTTGACCAACATAAGTTTTATTGCACATGCTGCATGGCACTTCATATACTCCTTGTGCTTCAAGTAGAATACGTTCTTTAGGAGATTGTAATACAGAGCTGATTTTCTTATTTGTAGTAAACACAGTTTTGATATTATTTCGTAACAGAAGTTTACTTATTTTATCTGTGACGTTTTTAATGTAAGGTAGAAATGCTTTTTTTCATTGAAGTTTCTTCTTGTGACGACTTAGTTGTTAGAATTAATTGCTTTCTAATTGCTTTGGTATGCATGGTATATACGTAAGTTTTGTTATACTTACTTTAATTTTAAAATACTGACATATTCAGTTGTTAGTTTTATTTATGGTAACCAATAATATGACAGTATTTTACAACTGACATTTATACCATGATTCTAAAATGCTTATAAAAAATAGACAATACAATCTTTGTGTACACAAAATACTTCAATTTAGTGTAGCTGCAAACGCATTTGGTGCTCTATAACAAAAAGTAACACATTAATGTAGGTAAAACAGACATTATGCATGTACTTCTTTGTGTAGAAACAAAAACCACAACAACTAATAATCCAAGATTTTGAAATTTGGTACACTCAAAATAATGCTATATCCATATCTATATCAGAAAATGTTTTATTCAAAATGAACTAAATTCTAGAATCAAAAAATATATGTCGCTTTATGAAAAATAAAGATGATAATGTTTACCTGGCAATGCAAGTAAGTTGACTTTTTAAACTTAAACACAGTTTTACTTCTATAATTATTGATATAATGATAATTTTTCATTTAAAATTATCTTAATAATGAGATATAATGATGCTTTAACAAACATGATGATGACTGACACAGAATATAAAGATATTATTGTGAACGTGTCTGAAACAAAATCAAATGTATCAAGATTATTTGTAATTATAGATAATTAAGTATACTAGCTTACAACTAAGGAAAACTATACATACCAACATTTTTTATTTCTTATCAAAATGGTTGTTGTACACCTTCCTAAATAAGAATTAATACTTTTAGCAAGATACCTAAGCTCATTGTAGAGTATTTAAATTTCGGCTAATAAGAGTAGCGATTAAATAAATATAGAACATCACAAAGAATAACAATCATACTACAAGAGGCTATATTAAAGCATCGTTAAAAAGTAAAAATTGAAGTAAGCACATCGTTATCTTGTAAATGTTCGAGTGTGCTTTACTGTAACAAATAATATTACACTTTAGCAAAACTTTCTTGCAATGAACCTAACCAGGCATAATAAATGCGAAAATAACTTGCTCAGAACGCAAATTAGAGAAACGATAAAGCTGTACACTACACATCAATTAAATTATGGGTATTGTGGATAGTTATAATTCTTTACTTACAATATAACGCCAACACACAAAAACATGTATTACCATTTCTATCACGCAATCGCAGAAACTGGTAATGTTTGTCTTAGACGCTTAATTCAAACCTTTTAGAGAAACGAAAAAGCTTGACACATTCACATATTCATTAATAATACATGTTTTACAAAATTTAAAAAAAATTCGTTTTTGATATACAAGATATAAAGGAAAAAAGGTACAGATGAAATCAAGATAAAGTATAAATATTTATGAAGTATAACTCTCGAACCAAAGTCCTAGTAACTTGAAATTTGCTATGAAACTTTTCGTATTCTCTCGGTTCTATTAAAAGATGAGTCTGATAAATTAAAGCGGCGGTGATTATTACCAATTTTTAGAAGTGGCGGCCCCGGTATTTGAACCACGGACCTTTCATTCGTCGGTGTAATGCAGCGTAATGGGAGACCTTCGGAAGACCACTGGATACATGATAATACGGTCGATTGCTTGTAAATTGTTTAGTTAAAGTATCACATTCGTACGTTATTTAATGTTTAAATTATAAAACAAAATTATAGAAAACTTGTCAAATTGAAAACCTATGTACTACATTGCAATTTTTCCGCACATAGTTATGGATTGTCTAAGCACTGAAAAAACAATTAAAAGCATAATAATTAAGGAAGATACGTGTTACTTATAAATTTAATGTTTTTTTAAGAATTAAGTTTGAAGACATTCTAATAATTAATTGTATTAGAAGTCAATACAAACGTGTACATATCACTTCAAAGTAATTTTATGACAACATAACCTTAAAAAAATATGTAGACATTTCATTCATTCATTCATTCATTTTCTGGCTCACGTAAATTCTATTCTTTTAGCGTTCTCTACTAATGAATTCATTGATCCACACTAATATCACAGTATAATGCTTTCAGATCCAGTAGGATCACTTCTTGTCGGCACTTTTGATGTTTGTTTTTCTTGCGCTAGTTGATTTGAGTGGGAGAATTTTTAGCGCTAAATTCAAATTTTAAATATATTTAATTCAAAGCGTCGGTGCCATTCACTTTTTTACGCCCAATGTTATTTTCTTTTTAAATCAATTTTATGCAATTTATGCATTAAAAACGGAAATTATTTAATACTGTTAAAACAAACTAGTTATTTTTAAATTTAAAATTCAGTAAAAGTAACTAATATTTATTTCATAAAACGTGAAGCATTACAAACCTTAAATTGATCCGCGAACGTGTATCTTCTTTATAAGATGGTATTTAAGCAGTTTATGAAAAATTTAGATGTGCATGGTCAACACTGATATGAAATTTATACGTGTCCCGAATTTAAAAAAATCGATGTTAGGAAGTTACTTCTTATCAAACTGTACAGCAATTTTTGATGACCCAGTGTTAATGTATTAAGATTTCAAAAGGAAAACAAACTTTTTATTATATTATTTAACTTTTACATAAGAAAAATAATTAACGTACAACATCCACTATTAATAAAATTGTATATTGAAATCAAAATAAATAGAACTCCTAATGCAAACTGGAAAAACTTATTAGAGTATCTAGAACTCTTCGGAGCAGTTTTTGTTAGCCCTATTTGAGATTTTATAAAGGTGGTAGCATAGGTGACAGTTATTTTAAGGAAGTGTTCATCGCAATAGTTGCAGAATTGCTCATCAATTTTTTTTGATACCACGATTTTTTCTTTACACACAATTTTACGAGAGACACCTAATTTTCTCCGCAGTTTTAATTTTCATCGAGTATTTGCAGTCAATTCTGATGAGGTTTGCAAAAAAACATCTGAAAAACAAAGAAAAAATAATACCTTATTAAAGACTATGTATTAATCTAAACCTTTCGATGATTTAGCTGGTTGTACTTTAACCTACAATGACACATTTAATTAATAAAAAAGAAACTTTAAAGTAAGAAATTACTTACCCTACGTCTCACCCTCAATTGTAGAACTTGATGTGTGTATTAATTGATTTGTATGTTCCATAGATTTTGAGACTGAAAGAAAACGTTTTATATGTACACGATTGGTTTTAAAAAAGAACCTATATATCAATGTTAATTGTGTTAATTTCAAAACTTACGACAGTCTGCTCGTGGTGCATTAACTTCGAACCGTATTGATTCAGATAACTAAACAGTATTTCAATTTAATCGATTTTTCAGCAATGACAAAAACATCCCATCTTCAAAATTACTCCTGCATATTTTTACTTGGTTGTAACAATAGTTACCATCTTTTGTCATCAAATTTGTACGATCGCTATTTCTCAGCCAATTTTTACATCTAGATAATTCAACCGATGTATATAAATGTATGAATTTACTTTTCAATAATTTACCTTATTGCATCAGCTGGTATACAAAAAAAACTAAGGTTCGAATTATTACTACTATTATTTTAGCAAACAGAAAATAAATATTACATTACATAAAAACATTAATAAGATTATACTAAAAAAGTTTATAAAACCAGTAAACAATAACTAATACTAAAAACTAGCTACTGCGCTAGTTACCACGAGTCGATCGTGCTCCGTGAAACTTTACGGAAAAATATTCCTGAGAGTAAACTGTAAGAACATTATACTGTGCTATTATACCATAAATTATTTAATTTACACACTTCTAAGTTGAAGCACCACCAACTTTCACAAGACTTAAACCACGATTACCAAGGATTATTGCTGTCATACCGTGATGCTATGACCGTGATGTCCGTGATTACTTGGTGCTATGACTTGGTGATTATCACAGTAGACAAATGCGGCTGTGTAAAAAAAGCTAATATTGCGTTTCTGCAGTTGTAATTACATCATTCGTTAATTCGAATAATGACCTTGAACTAACTGATCCAGCCAAATGACTACAAAATATTTCAAATCGTATAGCAATACTACGGCAAATTTTTCACAAAATTGTAATAATAATATACGAAAACTTGCAGGTTATATTACTCTAACATTTAATAAGAGTTTTACTTACAATTTTCTAGATTTCTAAAACAGTATGTTTTATTTATTCTATGAAAAATAATTGTCAATTTCAGTAAATGCTGAATGTAAGTAATTGTATATATTTTTATTATACGTCCATATAGTATGCGTTTATAAATAGCTGAAAATATTTCTATAAATTCAATACAACAATGCAATAGTGTAATAACAACACGATTTTTTTCTGTGTACCTACCTACGTAACGATAATAGTCAAAGTTTAGATATTGTTTCAGCGAAACAAACTTATAACTATAACAATTCAAATACGAAGCACTCATGGAGCAAGGTTAGGAATATCAGGAATATGAACAAACAAAAAATGCAATGACTGCAAATTTTTTAGATCAAGAATGGTTCAAACAACTCATGCGCATTCATTGCAGTTTTTAAGTGTATGCGCTTTATTATTTAAATTTTAAACCAACTGCAAGCTTGAATCAAGCGTTCTAGATGCGTTCTAGTTACTTTTTACGATAAGCTTGCAAAAGCTAATTTTGCAAATTTGTATCAAGTTTAGTTTGAAAGCTTGCGTCACGTTTATTTTGCAAGTTTGCAAGAAGTTTATTTAGAAAGCTTACCTTGGCATGCGTGTAACATTGATTTAAGCTTAAATCAATCATCCTAGTTACCATCAGACGACCAGCTTGCAATAAAGTTATTTTACAAGCTTGCTCCAAACTTTCCAACCAACAGCAAGTTTGTTTCAAGTATGATTATAGCTTGATTTAAGCTTTCTGTTTTAAACTTGTTTTAAGCTTGATATGATATGGTTAAAGCAAAGGCTTACTTGCTATCTAGGATTCTATCTGTTGGGCAACTGAAGTATAATCCTCAATTAATTCGAATTTTTGACGTCTTAATGTATATGAAATCTGTAATATATGAAATTAATTTTCTTAATACTAGTTTGTAAGATACCCACAAGATGGTAATCATATTATATGTGGTATTAGCACAAGTCTAAACTTTCATTGTTTTTATTTCTATATTTTAACAAAAATAAATACTATATTCACCTGATGACGATTGCAGATACTCTAGCAATCGAAACGTTGTAATATTCATTTATTTTTTTAAACATAGAAATAAACATCCTTAAAATTTTCATTTACTATGTTTTCATCATAGTTCTCGCTTTATGTTTAGCTTTAAAATAAATTTACCATCTAGAATACTGTAATTCTATTGCGATGAGAAGTTACACATTAGGTGCTATACTTTTTCGTGGAAATTCAATGGGGTTTGTATTTTGTGTTTGAGTTAACGTAGAATAATGATAATAGTTCTCTAATACCTTTTAAAAAATGTTTGTGTAAGTATGTTTTTTATATGTTGAATATAATTATATTATAAATATTGTTTGGTTTACAAACCTTCTGTAAGTGTTGTAACAACGAATTTTAATTATTTTTTATATAACGTAATAAAAGAAATAGTATAGTAATAGTAAATACTAGTAACGTTATACGTTCCCAGTCTTTTTGTGGTTTTTATATGGTTATCTGCATACCGTAATAGATCTAGTAACGATAAAGCAATTTTTAAAAAATCGATCTGGTTGTCTCGTTAGAGATTGTTAAGCCTACAATGTAATAGGATAAAAAAACTAATATTAAATGATGACTATTTTAACTACAGTTATTAAAAAATATTTTGTAGCGTAGTAACTGATTTTTTAAAGTAGTTTTTCTATATATATTCTAATTCTACTTATTTATTATAAGAAAATTTCGATAAAATGTATTAACCGAATTATAAATATTTATTTTCTAACCAAAATATATGTTTTCAGTACAATCAATTCTAGCGTCTACCATTCTTTTAAATCAAAAAAATTTTGAATTACCGTGTATATAAATAAAATTTTGTTTGTTTTTAACTATCGACATAATCCGCGTTCAAATGAACTTATTTTTAAGCAGTAATTTTAAACCCAAATTATACCGAATCTAAAATTGTAATTATAACTCTCTACCAACAACATAAAAATCACATATTTGATACTTCCTGCGCAAATACAAAAAACTTTTTTTTGACCAACCGAGTAATCGACTCATGTATTCTTGAATCCGTCCATTTTTACTTTTTAGTCGCCGGGGTAGCCATATTAGTAAACGTTTAGTGTCGCTTTTGTGACTTTTGTTTCATTTTGTAAATAACTTTATTTTAAGGTAATTTGTATAAGTCGTGATTACAACAAAAATTTTATAACCTGTTTTTCCTAATTACAGATAATTGAATAATCAAATATGGGCGTACATGTGCACAGCCTCAGCCCCGGAGACGGTATGTTATTCAACAAAAAATACAAAACAGCATAATAGTATATTTGTTGTGTTGTATTAGGTCAAACCTTTCCTAAATCAGGACAAACAGTTGTGGTACATTACACGGGTACTCTAGAAGATGGATCAAAGTTTGACTCCTCTCGAGACAGAGGAGTTCCTTTTAAATTTCGCATTGGCAGAGGAGAAGTTATTAAAGGCTGGGACGAAGGAGTTGCACAAGTAAGTATTTGCTTCTAATATATTTTTTCTTTACTTAATTTTTATGATGACAACCATCCTTGCGCTCAGACTTCCATGAAGTTAACCGTTTTCAGGGGGAGCAACTGTTGATGTTGCTTCTTACTGAACCCTAGTTTATATGTTCCTGAACTACATAATATTTATAGACACTTACAATGTTTTTCCTGTTTTAGTTGAGCGTTGGGCAACGAGCAACTTTAACTTGTTCTCCTGATTACGCTTATGGTTCTCGTGGTCATCCTGGTGTTATTCCACCAAACTCCACACTAATTTTTGATGTTGAACTTATACGAGTTGAATAAATGCAATACTTGTACCTTATTTGCAGTCTTTTGCATTTAATATTCCCAGTTCATACTTAAAAGAATACGGAAGTTTTATATTAAAGCTAATTATTTTGTTTTAAAAGCAAGTTAATTGTTTTGCATATTATTTTTAGTACTGTGACTTTGCATTTGATTGAAATTTGTATGTTGAAATAATTTCACTTCAAAAAATTTACTAATTGCTGGAAATATGTGTGTGTGTGTAGAGTACTGTTAAAAAATAATACCAAACATTAAGTAAATAGTAGAAGTTTAGCATTGTCGATCAACTGCATTATTACTAGTTTCTTAATAAATAGTAATGTATTCATACTATGTGCTTTTTCATTGTTATTTGTATGTTTATTTATTTTTCAAAGTGTAATTTGTTCTAGTGGCATTGTTATTAGAATAAAATAAATTTCATAGTACTGCAAATAAATGTTTTGTCAACATAACTCGTTCAATTGTTTTATACACACATTGGTTTTTTGTCTTAACACCTACTTAAACTATCAAATTTTAAATAAAATCTAGACCAACACAATATATAGTGACATCAAAACTAATCCTACTTTTAAATGATCAATAAAATTAATCCAATTGTATCAATAGCCTTCACATATTAACCCAATTAATAAAAGTATGATTGTGATTCTTTTCTTGACGAAATTATCATGTGCTAATAAATTTTAGACTAAATTTAAGAATGAGCTTTATAGATGGTTTAGGCTTGGATTATGAAAATTTTAAATATAGATAACAAGTTCCACCCTTTTTAAATAATTGTGCTCTTTGTGATTTAAGGATACCACTTGTGACATTATTTTGTTATATTTTTGATCATAAACTGTACTTGATTGTATACACTACTGCAAAACATATCTGCTTGCACTTACAATTGCCGACCGGTAGTTAAACAATCAAAAACAAATACTACACACTGTGAAAACATAGCTTTTTATTTACAGCAGATTCATTTATATGACGTCTATGTCACATCACCTTATTAGATCGGAAATTATTTTATGAAACATGGTTTGTCAAGTGACGTCCTTTTTTGGTTGAGGACAGATCGGGTGATTCTACAGGGAAAGGATTAACCTTAGGTTGATATCTCGAAAGAAATTAATGTTGTACGCTTGGTCAGATTTGGCGTAACCTTTTTGATAAATCTCATTATCTACTTTCCACTAGTTGAAGAACATCCCTGATATAGACATCCGTGATCTACAACACAAAATGACTGCAAACAAAAAAGCTCCCAAGCTTTAATCCCTATTGAGACGGTGTTGACGTTGATTGCATAACTCGTGCGAAAAGGGAGCGACATCATGATACCGCATTGTATTATAGCGGAACTGTAATAATAGTCGTCAAACCATATAAATTCAGTATATTATTACATGAACATTTGGAATCAGAAGCATCCATCCTGGAATCCAAGATCTCAAGACACGGCACAAGATTTGTCTAATTAATTCGCCTTTACAGGCCGTAATATCAAAATCATCCAAAAACCGTAAACTTCACTTGCGTGTAAGAGCGAACCATGACACATAGCTGTTATTCCCAAAAAGTAACGTCGCTATATTTTTGCCATCTTATGGACTAAATTACAGTTCTTTAATTTTTTACACAGTCGCAAAAATATCCGCATGTAAAGAAAAATCCCTTAATTAAGTTTTAACAAATTACTAAATCAAACTAAAAACTTGCATATAAAAGCTATTTTATTATTGACGTTGAGGTTCGCGTCCTCTAATTCATTACAAATAATGTACTCGTGGCTATGTAGGATACGTTACAAAGGTACTCGAATAACGTAAGCATGAACAATGAAAACACGATCTGGTTAGCTTGATGAGTCTGGTCAATTGTTATCATGGTCATGACTAGTCGAAAAGTTTATTGCCAGCAGCTGAAATATATGTTTAGAACATCCCTAAATTAAAACCAGAAGGAATCCTAAAATATTCTTTTTGCTGTGGTCAGTTCGTAGCAGAATATATTGCTTTAAAAATTCCTTATACAAAAAACTGGTGTGGTCACACGACTTTTCTATAAGGAATGTCTACATATTCTTTTAAGGTTATGTTGTCATAAAACCATTTTGAAGTGATGTATACACGTTTGTATTGACTTCCTAGCATGCTGTAGTTTTTTGTAAATTTTTCTCCTCGATTTCATTAAAAGATAACCGAAACATGGCAAATTGAGCGTATGTTGTCATATCGGCTAACCCTTATATTTGTATGCCTCGGTATTGCTTCCCACTTTAGTAAATCAGTAAAAAAAATCGTCGTAGGCAGGATTCGAACCTATATTTGAATTCATTTTAAATTATAAATTAAACATCTAATAATCTGTTAACGTTACAAAAAATTTTATTTGAATAAATTGTTACGAAGAATTATTTCTATAAGAGAAACTGTTAAAAATGGATTATACACCTACTTTCGGTTTCTTTATCAGACTTATCTTTTGATAGAACCGAGAGAATACGAAAAGCCAGCTCCATACCAAATTTCAAGTTACTAGGACTTTTGGTTCGAGTTATCGTGGGTACATCGTTACACACACACACCCAAAATTTTTTTGTCAAAGATACATTTTTCTGATTCAGTAGACATTTTGTTAAAGTAACAATATTCCTAGGTTTATTTTAAAATGATTTGAAATAAAATAGTGTATATTCTAAGAATCTGCTAGAAATAATCCAGTCTGGGCTAAGATAGTTCTTAATTTAGAACTGTAGCATAATTTAAGCCCACTTTCTGCAGTGATGTTTTCTTTGAAATAGAGAAGAATCAGTATTACTTGTACTCGGAAAATAAAATTAGATTTGTATTTCTACATAGAGTTGAACAATACTTACCAATAATATACAAATTAAAGCAACAATTTTACGCCTTTTTTGTACTCTTTTAATAAATTCACTGCTCATAAGATTCTGAGAATATAAAAAAAGCTACAGTAAAAAATATAAATTTATTTTTTTTTAAATCGCCCATATTACCAAGGTAAAGTATAAAATTAATGTCTTAATAACAATAAAAACAAGCTTAGCACCATATATCATAAATTTTTCTGAAAACAGATATATCAAAATACTGTCGACTAGAATCATAAGTATAACTTTAAAATACTTAAATTTACATAACATACATGTTTTATTCATGATGTGGTTCTGTATCTTTTAATTTATGTCTTTCTTTTAATGCCGGTATTCTGTCCAATAATGCGTGCATAATACTTCCCGGTTTTCGCTGATTTTTTAAAATTAACTCATTAACGGCATTAGCTACCTAAAAATAATATTTCACATTAGAAACTCCTCACCAAAAGCACATTACAATTGTTTATAAAAAAGCAATATATTTTATTAAATATTACTATTTCCGTTTTAATTTAATCCTTAAGATAATAATTATATTCTACAATAGACTAAGCAAATTGCATTTCGAGATATTGGAATGTCCATACAATAATTTAATACCTTAGCTTGCAGCTCTTCGGGAGTTACATCAGGATCATAGGGTATGGATTTTCCGATATGTGTAATCATTTTTACGGGAAAACCGCCGTATATAGGAGCAAATGGAAACTTTGTCATCGCATATAACTTCAAAAACAGTCTCCTTCCAATACTTAACGTTCGAAATGCCTCTCTCGTATTTTCGGTAAACATAGGTATAATGGACTGGAAAGAATTATTTTATACAAAAAAATATTTAACTGACAACGTTCAACTTACTACTTTTGCATCCAACGCAACTTTTGCAAACCCAAGTCTTTTCTTCCACATTAAATTGTATTGATGGCTAAACTGGGATTCGTATACACCTCCTGGCGAAATGGCCAAAAGATTTCCCTCTTTAAGTACGTTAGCACAAGTCTGTATAGTTCCTGGAAATACCTTCATGCATTCTGATAAAATTGAAAAACCTTTAAAAAAACAAGTTATTAATATAGCATTGACGAAAACATGGTTTATTACCAGGTATCTTAAATAAAAAATGATCCGCTACTGTGTGCACTAATCTATTTTTGCACAACAAAACTTGTGCAAGAAAATAGTATAAGTCTATGGGTATAGCTCCATGGTAATATATAATTAAGGCTGGATCACTTTCTGGTAGATTTTCTAATCCATGAACTTCATATCCTATAATTGATAATTTAGAGAATATTCAAAACGATTTATAAAAGAATGAACAAAAATAGGAGTAGGAAGAATAATATTGAATAAATGCATAGATTATTTGCAGCACAATAAAACTGTGTTCTTATAGAATATATTTTTCTTCAACACCTGTGCATAAGTGCTTATTCTAAAAATGCGTCTAATTTCAACAGGTGTAATGTGTTGTCGCAAGTAAATCTATTAGGTTAATGCTATAAAGTTCGGTACAGTATTTTAGAACTCAAAAATAACATAAAAATAAACAAAAAATAACATGAGATAATTTATTATTTATTGAAACATTTAATTTAGCTGTGTGTAATTTTTTTTAATTTAACAATCTTTCCTTTGTTGTTAAATAAAGCTAAGCCATCATTTGCTTAATAATACATAAACCTTGTGTACACAGATTATCTGTATAAAGTTCTTTATACAAAACACAATTGATAAGTTTGGCTTTTACACCATGTTCAGTCTCATATAACTTTATTTAAACAATTAAAGTAAACCAATTCCAAAATTGATTTACAAAACATATTCAACACTATTATAGTAGACGATCAACTGATCTAAACTGTTTCTTAGCATGTATTGTACATATTATCGTTATTGCACACTTCAAACAGATAGTACCGTCAGTCGCCATTTTTAATGACTGCTTTCACGTAGTCATATTACAGAATTTGATACAAGCCAGTCCAGTAAATAACTATCTAAAGAGAAAGTATTTCATCTCTCTAAACAGTTAAACTATAGTTAGAATGTCCAATAGACAAAGCTAAGCCACTTCTTACAAAGATGTACTAGTGAAATATTTGAATTGTATTATGCAGCTGCGTTTGCTTCATTATTTTCCGACATTTACTTTGTTTGTAAGGTTATTTGTTAGTTGTGCTTTTGATTCAGATTTTCTTGGTTTTTATTACAATTTTTACACGTGTTCCTTTGCTCTCTTTATTTAAACTTGTACAATTTGTTGTATGTAAATCTGCTTTTACAATAAAGCACCCAATTAATTCGTGCGAGGTGGCTTTATCTGTTGAGCATTTCGATGTCAAATGTCTCGTCGGAAAAGTATCAATCCACTTAAAAGACATTACAAAAACAAATATTTTGAAAAAACCAAGCATTTCAGCTCACTTGATAAAGTTTATGACAAACGTAAGGTTCAAAACAAGATTGAGATGAGAGAACAGTGTGAAAACAGTTTGAATACGACACATTAAACACTATTGAAAGTAGACATATCTAAACAAATCGCTAAAGCATTGGAAAAGCAGATCTAGAAGTATGGGAATGCTGTCCTATGCGCTAACTACATAGCAACAAAAGTTAAATAAAAGGACCTACAAGTAAAATTTAAAACATCAAACCTACACGGTTGGAAAAACAGAGATAGAGAACCAACCTATAATGAAATACTGTCGAACTTAACTATAGGGTTCCAAACGACATTTTGTACAAAATGTGTTTTTGTCCCGTAAACTTTCTGAAATATGTTCATAGATGGCGGCAAAATCGACAGAGAAATATAGTTTCAAGTGTACGTGACGCTTCATTATTGCAACCCAAGTATACTGTAAAAATATGTTTTATGTTTATGAAATGAATAACTAACCTTACTTATGCAAACTTGCTGCATTATATTTTCATGCATCAGAATCAGATAATTCCGATATTAGAGTCAGTAAAACTACCAACAAAAACGACAATCATTTGAAAGTAAAACTGCAACAGTTAAAAAAAGGTAAATATGTTGATTTATGGACAATGTATAAGTTACAGGAATGATAAGGTCTGTTGTATAGTCGACTACAGTGTCACATCAAACTGACAAAACAACCTTAAAGAAAATTCATAGAACTCAGAAACGAAAAAGAAATCCGCAAGCATGGAAAAAAATGTGCGGAAGGAAGGATCATTACAGCCAAGATAATTGATACAAGCAAAGATAGCAGTATGACTTGTCGTTGCTATTGCAAAGAAAAATTTAGCGACGAAATAAGATCGGAAATCAAAAGTTGCTATTACTCACTAGATCTAAATGGAAAGAATGGACTTTTACTGAACATGACAAAGAAAGTTTTAATCAAAAGAAAAAGGAGTGAAGCAACTAATTTCAAGTCATTTTCATTTGCCTATTATTTAGAAAACGAAAATGACAAATTGCCTGTGTACAAGCCATTTTTTTTAAAATACACTCTGTATCAGCCAGAAATCCATTTATAATGTACATATGAAAAAAAGTGACAAAGATATAATTAGACAGCATATAGAGTCATTTCCTTCCATTGATGCTCATTATTACAGAAAAGATACCAACAAGAAGTAACTTGAACCATCACTTAACATTCAAAAGATGTTTGAACTCTATGCGGAAATGTGCAATGAAAAGTAAATAATACTCTAAAACTTGTCTATCTATAGGGATATTTTCAATTTTTGGAGAAAGTTGTTTCCAGTCATCCAGAAATTGATGAAATCATAAGTTGTCGAGAACATGCATTCTTACATAGAAAAGTTACTGACATTTGGTCGTCCCTATCATTTATCAGACCTTTGTTAAAGGTTAATAGAAGAAATCCATTTTGTGTAATCAACATGAAAGCAATTCACTTTAAAAAATTCAAGAAAACTGTTTCAGTGTTTAAATACGACAAAATACCATACACAATATGTCAACTAAGTTTTATCCAAGGAGAAAAATTTAAATTGCAGTATAAGATAATTGACCATAGTACCGAATTCTCATTACAGTCAATGTTAACCATCCTAAACTTACCAGAACAGGCAAACAAAGTATTATTAATAAAGATAATTTCGAGGGGTTGATCACTGACTCAAATTTGGTACACCACATTTAAAATATTTACCAATATTTACCTAATAATCATTTACCAATCGCGGTACATTCATTCATTGCAAATTTTATAATTGTCCCGGCTGAAAATGCACAAACAAAATTGAGCACATCGAGTTTGCTTACAAATGGATGCCTCTTGAAAATTAACAGTATATGAGAGGTTTAATTCCTGAATTTAAAAATAAGTAAATCTTTTTTTTGTGCCCTTTTGGTGTTTTATAATAAGGTTTGATTCTGAATTTAAGTCATGAAGTGTTAATGTTTGAGTATATTACTGTATTCTTATTTCTGTATGATTTCTTATAGTGAAATACAAGTTCTTAAGACAATGATGCTGTTTCGTTTCCATAAAAGATTATGCTAATACATCTAAAATACATATTCGTTTGAATTAACTGTCTTAAAGTGCCATAATGTTTTAAGTACATAGCTTACAGTGCCACAAGGTTCCAAGTACAATTTGAATGTATAAAAACAATAAACAAAATTAGCATTTGTGATGTAGTTAGAGCATATTTTTTAATAAATTGTTAAATACAGATGTTTAAACAACAACATCCACCACAATTAGTGATTATTAACTTTTAATGAACAGTTTTATCGAACACCAAACTTTAAAATTCGTTTTCTGACACCTTCTGTAAATGTCGCTTGGAACCTTATGATTCTCGGCCCTCGAGATACCTAACAACACCATCAGACAAAGAAATTAAAAATATGAAAAAGAAAACCATAAAATAATTACAGTAAATTATGCAAAATAATGAGATCACTAACAATGTAAAAAAATATAAAAAATATAATGAAGTATTACTTCTAATTGAAAAAAGATATTTTTTAATATAACATTCGAAATTATACCATCAGAAAGAGTATACATGACAAAGGTGTTTGAATCCTTCAAATGTAGGAGATGGCGAAAGAAAACACAACTTACGGTGTTTTTTGTAGGCGATGTTTCGTGAACCTGTGTGTCAACTTCATCAGGCCTAAAAAACTAAACAAGTAGTGATGGTCCGCCAACACAGTCGTAAAAATTTAAATAATGAAAACAAAACAGGAAAACACATAAAAGATGTGAGACTTAGAAATAACATGTAAAGAACGAGCTCACTAACATCACACAAGATCAAAGAACAATGTTCTTGTGTGATGTTAGTGAGCTCGTTCTTTACATGTTATTTCTAAGTCTCACATCTTTTATGTGTTTTCCTGTTTTGTTTTCATTATTTAAATTTTTACGACTGTGTTGGCGGACCATCACTATTTGTTTAGTTTTTTAGGCCTGATGAAGTGGACACACAGGTTCACGAAACGTCGCCTATAAAAAACACCGTAAGTTGTGTTTTCTTATGCCATCTCCTACATTTGAAGGATTCAAACACCTTTGTCAAATATACCAATTAGGAGGTTAAATAATTTCATCGTATCCAAAGAGTATACACTTAAACTGTTACAGACAACAGAAAAATGATAAGAAGAAATTTGATCATTAAGAATATGACATTGGAAAAAACAAAAGCAATGAACGACCTAAACTTTCGTAAAATGATTGTGTCACAAGTAAAGCGAAAAAAAAACACGACTGTAATGATAAAAGCAAGCAGAAGCAAGAATGCATGATGTACTCTAATGAACGTAACTTTAAAAAAAAAACGAAATCGTACCGCAGCAATTAAACTATATCTACAGAAACAGAAAAAGTAATTTATAAACATCAATAGAAGAAATTAACATAAGTAAACGAGTCCACCATGAAATCCATACAAAAATTGGTATGGCCCAAGAACGGATTCCAAAAGATTAAACTGTATAAATCAACGATAACAATAATCCTATTTGATGGATGATAATTGACAAAAATCAAAGAAATCTAGAAGTATGAAAACGTATTGAGAAGTATAATGGTGATCTTAAAAAGTCAAGCAGATACTGTAACCGATTAAGGTGGCTACGGCATATTACAAGACTTGAATATCACTATTTGACGAAAGCATTTGTTCTATAAGCAATTAAGGTAAGATAATAGAAAGATCATTCAAAAGAACATAATAGAAATATGTATAAATCGGTATACAAAAACTTAACATCAAGAAAAGAAGAAAAATACGAAATAATTTAATTCACCCATGTCATGCATTTTATTTAACTACAACTATATTTTCAATAAATAACTTTTATAATGGAAAATTTAGGTCCGAAAAAAAATCACATTAAAAAAAAACAATTAATCATCACTCAAAACATTAGGGTAATATTTTAGTACTTTGAAAAAAATATACAGCATTTATCTATTGTCACAATAACATTCTAAGATAACTCGTCATTCAAACATAGTATAAATAGTAATCAGTAAAATAGCAATATTTAAGAAAATATTAAGTTAGTTGAAGCAAGCATTAATCATTAATTTATAAGATTTCAAAGAACAAAAAAGGTTCAAAGATTGACTAGAGATTTATATACCATGCCATATCCACCCATGGGCATCCCAAATTGCGGCAGCAGTTTTTCGAGCAGCATCCCATCGACCTCCCGTTCCATAAGTTCTTCGTAAAGTAGTCCAATGTAGTTTATAAATGTATAAAATTAAAGCTGTCAGATACATTAAAATAGCTATCATTAAGGGCAGTAGAAATGTAAGTATTAACGGTGCTAGTAGCCATGTTAACCATAATGTAAAATCTATGTCTACGTAATCCACTAAAATAATAAACTTGAAATAAAATGTGATCAACTAAAATCTAGAAATATATAATTTAAAACAATAAATATATTTTCAGTTAATCGAAATTAAAATAAATTTCATGTTAAGGCTTTAAGTATAGTTAAGATTTTAATTAATTGCAAAGTTACTTTCACAGTTTACTTTATAAAATTACAAGATAAATTAGAACAAATATATCGTATATAACTGAGAAATTTACCTATGTAGTCTTGCAAGGTTTTTTGTATTTTGTCGATGTACAGCCACATTTTCATGCATCTCTTAATATAAAATAAATACTGCCCAGATATCTCAATATTAATTTAATATGTTTTTACGTAATTATTAGTAATTGAGATTAATTACGTATAATCATCGCTTTAATTAAAAAAAACTTGCTGTCGGTATACATTTTCGATTGCTGAACAGAAGTACTATATATTTATATATATATATCAGTTTATTTCATCATAATTACAAATAATTTTGGCAGGATGTGATTTTCATTTTAATTTCATTTCGTATTCATTATTATACACAATTATACATTATAAATTTGATGACGTTTAATAACATTTAGGGAGTTTTAGTCGTTTTTAGTTGTATATGGTTGGGTTTTTATTTGTTATTTGCTTAGGTTATTTGTATTAAGTTATTTGAACTAAAACGCATCCTTTTTCCCGCCATCTGGAGTCTAGTAGCTTGATGATATACATCATCTAATATTTAATGCCAACACTACTCATCGGTATACAAAAATTAACTTACATAAAAACAAGTATTATTATAATTTGTTTCGTTTATAGAGAAAACGTTTTTAACTGATATATAAGTGAACTACTAGCGAGAAATATGTCAATTGCCATTATATTGCCATCTATGATCTGTAAACTTTTTTAACCGCATTTGATCTGTTTTGTCAATGTTGCCAAACACATTAAATTTTTATTAATTATAATTAATAGTATAACCCTGTATAACGTAAAAAAGTGCTACAATCTGCTTAGAATAACAACGATTATAATGCAAGTAAGTTTGCAATGTACGAGCGTTACAAAAAGGAATTGTAGCATATGTTTTTCATACTACTTTCTCTATTTGGCTTTAATTTACATCATTTGTTGATACAAAATAATGAAATAGTAATATATGTATAGTAGAAATTTTAGATATATTATAGTTGGTGACAGGGATCGGCATCTGCCTATACTTTCTATTTTAAAAGTAGTTGGCAAATTTGTATCCTAGCAAACAAATTTTACGTAAATACTATATAAATGTGTTCTCAGTATTACCATTGAGTAATAATTTAATACATACATTTATTATTCAATGGTATTACATAATGTAACATCACTTGGCATAATTAGGTATATGTGTATTGTATTATGTAAGTTTCAATTTCCCACTTAAAGTATTATAACTACAATATGTAACTGTTACAAAATTTTGTTATATAACTGAATTAGTACATTTATAGCTGTGTTATATGTGTTATAATAAGTGACACTGACTTTATAATTAATATTAACCCAATAGTTGTTATATGTAGTAACATGTATATTAAAAAAATTCAACTGCAATATTTAAACAAATGTTATCAGCAGTGTTGTAAATTATCTATATAAATTTATATAGATAAATTAATCTAGATTCATATTTTTTATCTATTTATATGTATCTAGATACAATCAAAAATATATAAGTTATATACAGTGGCGGCTGGTGGTCAATCATACAAGAGGGTCATTTAAAAAAAAAACGCAATGATCGCAAAAAGGATAAAAACATTCTTACAGTAACGTGATTTATATTTAAGATCAATTATGTTTAAAATTTAAGATATTCGTCTATAATTACAATTACCAAAATAATCAATAGTAAGCTCATTAAAATTTACAATGATTTTTCAATGCTTAGCATAGAAATGCACATCTTTCTTGTCTCATAGTATTGCCAATTGCGTAGAAATGTTTGAATTTTTAACACAGAGAAATATCGCTCTCTTTCCACTGTAGTCATATGTAAAGTCAATTAATTGTTTTATTTAATATACATACGTATCTATTTTTAGTTTTTACAAACTTTTTGATTATAGTCTTTAATTGACTTCACAATTGGTTTTTACTTTTTCTTTTAAATGCTATAAATCCGTAACATTATTTTTACAACATAATGATTAATTCATCATTTGAAAACGGTAAACATAAAACACTAAAATCTATTATTTATTTCAAATCCACAAATCCAATTTAACGAATCATACACAAATTCTTTAAAATTACTGTAAACTTCTTTATTTTTATGTTTACTGGTTGGTCGAATTTGAAGTAAAGGCCGAGGACAAGCATTAAATATAAATTCTAGATGTGTAAACAATTATTAGCTATTCATTTTCAACGTCTTGTACCACAGTTATCATGAAACAAAAACTACTGTCATATGTGATAAGAAATCTGTATTTAACACACACGTGCTGCGAAGATAACGATAGATGACGTAAGTCACGTAAGCAATGATAGCATTGCACTCAAAGATAATTGCACTGAGTATTATCTTTGGCGTAGGCGGCCGGCTGAGAACCCAGCGAACGAATTTTAACATTTACTTATCTTCTTTTCTAACTCGCATAAAATTGTATTATGTGTGTCTCACTCTTAATTAGGATAACTATCATCGTAATATAATAAGTGCGGGCAAAAGTTCGTGTCAGCCTCGGATAAATTCGCAAGCTTTCGTATCTGTTGCGTTTAAATTGACAATTATTTAAACGCAAGAAATTTAAACGCTGATAATTTGATTTAAACGCAAATTTTCTGTAATTTTAAAGCAAATAAAATACCTTTCTTATTCATTTTTGGAGGGTCATTGACCAAATGACCTAATAGAGAAGCCGCCACTGGTTATATATATATCTGTATATATATAATTTTTTTAAAATTGTTTAAATAAAATTTATAAAAAATCCAGTGTCTCGTAAAATTCAAGTTACAATATGTATGTTTTTCTTCAGTAATTTTCCACATTCTATAGTAGTTCTTCAAATGAACTCTATCTATCGTTATTACTACCTATATTATTTCATCTATTATCTGTTATCTATATAAAAAGTTTGAATATTTTATCTATTATCTAATACTAGATAATTTTTGAAACAAAAAAAATTTATCTGTATCTATATAATTTAAAAATTATCTATTTACAACACTGGTTATCAGATGTTATTATATATTACTGATAGTCTTTGAAAAATAATACGCTAACAATGGGTGCTTAAGTCGCAATTATAGGAAATATTTCAGCGTTCGCATTTTTAAAATTTAATTCGAAAGCACTTTATGAATCATTAAGAGTATCAATTTATCCTACTGAATTAGTTTTACATTCAAAAGAAAAAACGTCGATAAGATTAACTTACACTCCAACCAACGGATTAGACGGCTATGTAGAAAACTTAAGCAAGAGTCTGGGATAGTTGAGAATCAACTTATTGAACAACTTAGTAAAAAGTTCCCTAATGAAAAAATGCTTACTGATTTAAAGCACTTTACCGAGACGGTGGGTTCAGTAAAAGAGTTACTGCAGAATTTTGGTTCCAAGGAAATTACAATAACTTTGGAGAAGGATACGGAACACACTTTAGTTGGGCAAATCGGGGGCATTGACGAATCTTCAATGTTCCAAAGTCTTTGTGAAGGGATGACTACTTTTGCTGCTGGAAAGACTCACTTTACTACATGTATAGTTTTTATTAGTTTATTTTATTTTATCGGTATTACAGATATCTTACCGTGCATGACGCATGTACTTTAGTTAGTTTATGACGTTTATGTCATAGAAAAACAAAGTTTATGTTTTCTATTTCTCTAGAATTACTTACATTATCTTTGCTGTCATGTTCTACATTTGCTACTTGCTCAACAATTACTTGTTAGTTAGTTTATGGTTAGTTTCTTGTGTATGTATAATCACACGTTATATTATGATGTACGAATTAATTGAATTTTGTGAAGAAGATTATGGTGGAATATCAATCATAAAGAAGGATTGGCTAACACCAAGAAAAACTGAAGTTCGGTGGCCATAAAGCGTTTAATACACTTCTAGAAAGCTCGGGAGCATTAGAAGTAGATAAGCGAAAATTATACAAAATAAAGATACGTTTTTATGAAACTGGTAAATAAACCTTTTTATAACCTTAAAACTTAATTTCTGTGATTTTTAAATTGGTATTTATTTTTTTAGATGATCTTCAATGCATCTTTATCGAGAAAACCTGAAATAGAAATGGATCAACGTGGTAGGTATTGACGGAAAAGCCGATTTCGCGGAAAAGAAGAAGCGTGAAAGGAAGAGGAAGGTGAGAGAAGAGAGGGGAGTGAGTAGCGAGCAGTGCGCGTGAAGAAGTGTTGAGAGAAGAGTGTCGCGAATAGTGGTGTGCAACTGATACTCTTTTGAGTATCCGATACATACTGATACTTTATTCCTCAGTATCTAATACAAAGTATCTGATACTGTGTATCAGATAATTTTCGTATCTGTTGAAGGTTACTTAGTAAATCGTACCATATCTGTAAGATACATACTGTAGGAATACGAACGCGAATGAGTATAAGAACGTCTCTGTCTTTTAATCACAAATAGTTACATATCACCTATTTTGCTGACATTTCAGCAACATTTACGTGTTAATTTTATAAGAAATTTCTGATTCTTCCAAATATGAAAAAATAGGGGAAAAGATTAAAAATAAAACAATTATGAATAGGTACTTGTACTATTTTAAGCAATAGTCAAAATACTAAAACACATACAGTTACTTACGTCACAACAAAAAAAAAGATAAGCTACAACAGATTTAAGTTGGCATTTAAAAAAATAATTTTTCTCTATTTCGACATAAGAATTAGCGATTCTTACACTAAAATCCGTGTAAGAATAAGCAAATTCTTACACGAATTTTAGTAATGTTAGTTTTTTCAAAGTTGGTGTCTCTGCATCGTAAGTTGACGTTACATGAAAAAGAAATCAAAATTATTGGAACTTAACAATTGAAATTCAAATTTTGATGCCAAGATCAAATAAAAACATCCTATTAATACAAACTTATTTACTTATAAAGGTATAAAGGGATAAATTTTGTATGAGATTTTAGGTTAACACATAAATTTCAATATGTCAAAGTGTAAGTGTTGCCAATTCAATAAAATATAAGTTTCCCAATGTTGTTTTAAAATTAAAATTATACGAAAAATTTTAAATATTGTATCGAAATAGAGAAAATAGTATAAAGCACACGTCATAGAATACGTTTCAATCACTCGACCGCTTCATAAACTCGCCGCTGCGCGGCTCGTGTATAAAACGCGGTCTCGTGCTTGAAGCGCGTTCATTCTGTAACTTGTGTTTTAATATACTATTCTCGCATTATTTGGTTTCAATCTACTTCTACGTTCCGATATTATTTGTCCAGCTTTTGATAATACTCTTTCGCTGGGAACCGATGTAGCCATTACACTTAAGTATTTTTTTGCTATTTTCGACAAGTTTGGGTACACTACTTCTCTAGACTTCCACCACTTTAATGGATCTTCATTTCTTAATATGGTACTTTCTTCATTGAATTGGCGAAATTCTATTATCGCCGTATTGGCCGATGTAGTTCTTGTTGTTGATACTTTTTTTTTGAATTTGTGCCAGATCGAATCTTTTTCTTTTAATGATACTACTGGATTATTTTCTTTATCCTCCTGGTTATTCTGAAAGCTCCGATCTGTGATGTGAGAAAGTTCTGCGGTTATGGCTTCCCTTACTTTTGTAATGGCGTTAGGATCATCAAAACCCTTAGCTTTAAATCGGGGATCTAAGAACGTAGATTTTGAAAGTATTGCGTTATACTCTATTTTATGAAATCTGGTAGATAAGCCTCTTAACAATTCATTTTTTAGTTGTAAGCCTACTTCAGAGTTAACTGTAACAATGCCATTTACATAAGCATGCAATCCAGAAATCATTGGAATTATTTTAGAAACTGTTACGTGCGTTTCAGAACAAACTTCTGTTGTTACTTCATCAAACGGTTCAAGGAGAACACAAAACTCTTTTAAAGTTACCCATTCCTCCGCATTCAGAGCATCTACAGGATTATGTAGGATCCCTAGAGCTGCCTCTAAAGACGCTTGTATTTCAATAATGCGTTGAAACATGTAATACGATGAATTCCATCGTGTAACCACATCATTAATTAATTGTAGTGATGTTCCAGAAATCTGAGTCTGCAGTTCGGATAATTTTGCTGCGGCCGTTGTGCTTCTGTGAAAATATTCCACAATACTTTTGACTTTGCTGTGGAGGTATTTAATACATTTAATAGCGTCTTGAACTACGAAATTTAAAGTGTGTGCTAAACAGGGTAAGTGAGTCCACCCTGTTAATTTAACGGCTGCGGTGATGTTTCTGGCATTATCTGTTACAATAGTGTGAACCCGCTCAGTCGCATTCCACTCTTGCAAAATTTTCAGTAGTTCATTTCTTAAATTTTCTGCTGTATGTTGAATAGGAAAACTGTTGCAATCTAATAAAATAGTTCTTAAATTCCAATCTCTATCTAAATAATGGCTTGTGACCGCCAAATAATTTTGTACACAGACTGAGGTCCAAGAATCCGTTGTAATCGTAATATATTCTGCTTCAGAGAGCATATCTTTAGCTTTTACTAAAACCTCTTCGTACTTTTGAGGCAGCATACTCCGACTAAAGGTTGTTCTCGATGGCAGTTGATAAGAAGGATCTAGTGCCAATATTAATTCTCTAAATCCTACATCCTGAACCACAGAAAACGGCTGAATATCTTTTACAATCATATTCAATACTTTCTCATTTAACATTTTCGTACGGGATACAGAAGCTGGACGAATTAAGAAAGATGAAAGTTTAGGTTGTTTCGATGGAGGTGGACGTATACCAGAATTGTTGGAGTTTGTATCAACATTGCCGGAGGGAATAATAGAAGTAGCACTTGAAGTACTAGCTGCAGAAAGAGTAGAGCAAGCGTTGTTTATAGATATACTAGAAGAGACATCTCTTTGTTCTTGTAAAATGTTAAAATGTTTTGATTTTAAATGTTTTCTTAAATTTGAGGTTGCGCAGCCTTTATATGAAAAAACACTTTTACATATATCACATTTAGCTTTATCCTCGCTTACTATTGTAAAATGCAACCAAACGTCACTTCGTAGTCTTTTATCACTCATCATAAAACTTGAAATCGCGATAAAATAAGTCAATTAATACGCAATAATAGAAATGTGTAATTCGTGACCGAATACCTACTTCGAACTGTTTCATAATTCATATTCATAACAATAACAATTTAAACAAGTAGATATATATAATGTATACATAAACAATAAATAAGTCAAATGATAACTACCCAAGTAGCACAACATATTAGAATAATATAAAAAAGTAGAGATACTGTTAATATCCAAATGTCACAAATGAAGATAATGGCCCAATATAAAAACTTAATACGCCATAAATATTTATTTTTAATGTGATAAGAATATTACCACAAACATAAACCTTACATCATTTTTCAATATTAAAACATATTTAAATTGAACGTTTTGTTAATATTGGATTTAAATATTAAAAAAATATTACCGCAAATATACACTTTATATCATTTTGAAATATTACTACATATCAAAACTTAACACTTTGTTAATATTGGATTTTAATATTAGAAGAATCTTAGAGTTTATATATTAAATATTTAATATTACACCATATTAAAATTAAATATGAAAATAATATTAGTACAAATATTATCGTTATATTCTTTAGTATTAATAACTTTTTTTTAAATAAAAAATAAGGATAAAAATTAATTTTAATTTTCGGTTAATATCGTAACGTCTTTTATATAAATTTACTAATTGATTAGTTTCCCAACCATTTTCTGCTACAAACAGTTATATTATTTCAAGGAACATCTATAAATACACCGAACATCATTTAAGTTGTAAATGATGAACAAATTATCGTCAATTGTACACGTATTGGTTTTATAAAAGGGCTTTCGATGAAGGAAATGTGCGTAAAAATATAAATATTTAATGTACATAAAAGGTTCAACAAAACGTTATATTAAAAGAACAAATGCTTACATTATAATATAATAAAAAAAAATAATTAAACTGCATAAAATTATTAAATTATTTCTTATTTATTAGACCTAATTATTCGGTCTTTAGACGTAGCGAGGTACGCTGAGACGTAGCGTCGAATTTCTTCGTTTGTTGATGTACCAAATCGTTTTTGTGTTGCTTCTGAAACATACAAAATACTTTTAGATACTTATGTATTTATATAAATGTTACAAAATTACCCAAAATTGCATTATAAATGTTGGTCACGCAAAATGAAAGTTTTCCTTTCTTTCCTAAACCAGAATACATGAGCGCTATGTCATGGCTTAGCGTTCGATGCATCTGCAACTGGATACATTTTTTAGATTTTTTCCTCCAATAATGTATAGAATATTGACCTTAAAAAACATTTTCAATAAAGTGCGTCTACAAATGGTAAATTTTTACTTAGAAATTTCTGTACTCTTCTTTTTCTAACATTCCATTTAGTATAGAAAATTTTTCCATAAAACTTACAGCATAGTAAAGAAAAAAGAACAAAAGGAGAAATAATAACAGGAGTGAAAAAAGAATCGGCAACAGAAAGAGATGAGGAGGGAGAGATGATGACAGGATTAGTAAAAACTAATATAAGAACAAAAAAGGAGAGAGGTATGTGATAATAACAATGTATGGAAAGGAAATGGAAACAATAGAAAAAGCAGTTAGTGAGATGGAAAAAAAGCTAATAATAGGAGAGGATTTTAACGCAAGAATAGGGGAAGTGGGAAGGAATAATGATAAATGAAAGAGCGAAAACGAAGAGAACAATAAATAAAAAAATAAACAGACAAGGACAAAAACCGGATGAGTAATGCGAGGAAACAGCAGGATTGCCTATAACGAATGGCAATATGAAAGAAACAGGAAAGGGGAGTTTACATTTATAGAAATAATATGTGAATCGGTAATAAATTAGGTTATAGTAATGAAAGGAGTTTAAAATACATAAAAAGTTTTAAGATTGGAGAGAGGGGGGGAGTCGTAAAAATCAATCGTTATATTTGACCATAGTGAAAAAAGAAGGGACAAAAGAAAGACTCAAGAAGGAAAAAAGTGGAGAGAATAGACACGTACAGGGAGAAGTTGAAAGAGAAATGGTAGATAAAATTAGTGGTAAGAAAATGGAGGAAGCAACGGAAAAGATCAAATATAAAAAAAAATTAAATAAATTAGGAAGAAAAGATGAATGGTGGAATGGGGACTGTCAGACGGCAAAGAAGGAAATGAGAAAGTGGGAAAGAAGATGGAAGAATCGCAGAATAAGGACAGAAGAACATAAAAAGATAAAAACGGACTTCAAAAAGGTGTGTAAAAACAAGATTACAAGAGAAACTTGGAAGAAGAGATTAAGAAAATAAGAAAGAACAAGCACGAAAGTTTTAAGAAAGAATGCTAGTAGCAAATGTGAGAAAAACGAAGATTATGGAGTTTAAAAAAAAAAGAAGAAAAAAGTAATATGATGGTGGGAAGAAGATAAAGTAGAAAACAAAAAAGAAATAAAATAACAAGGAAAGTTTTGGGGTTAGGGGAAAGAACATTTGAAAGGGACTTAGAAAAAAGAATATGATATAATCAGAAGAGTTATAACGTATAAAGTGGAGATATGGGAATGGACGGAGCTAGAAAAAACTCAACGGAAGCACTCAAAGTGGACGCTAGAACTGAAGGAGACATTTGGATACATTAAAAAAAACAATGAGGTATAAGAAGAGGATAGAAGCTAAGACAGAAATAACGATATTATATGATGTTGAAAAAAAATAGAAATGCAAAGAGTAAAATGCGGAGAAAAAGAAAGCAGATTATACTACAATAGAGGAGGATACGAAATAGAGAAAATAAAAACAATAAGGCGCGAAGAATAAAATATGAAAGCGGCAATAGTAAGAAAGGATTAAACTTTACAAATACAAGAAAGAACTAGCAAAATAAAAGAATACAATGAAAAATACTGGAAGATAAAGACAGACGGAAAACCAACTTACGTAACGGGAAAAGAGAAGATTAGAAGAAAAAAAATTATAGCGAGTAGGGAAAATAAATACTGGTGGAAACACAGAAACAGAATGTGTAGGTTGTGTGGGAAAGGGTGGAAGTTAAATATTGGGCAAAAAATGATATGTAAAGATGTAGAATGTGTGGGAAAATATACGACACATGAAAGAAGAATGTGAGGAATGATGGAAGAAGAAAGACAAGAAGACAGAAGTGGTATTGAATAAAAACAGACAAGAGCAGACTGGATGAAAAGAGTAAGAAAGCAAGTTTGAAAATAAATGGAATACATTGTGTTTTTTTGCTGTTTATAAAAAATCGAATCTTTTGTTAATTTCCAAAAAAAATTAAGACATACCTGAAACGTCGTTTGCGACATGTATCGAATGGTTTTGCGCTACGGATGAATTCCTACTATTGCTTCTGTCTTCGGATGCTATTGGAGTATCTGCGCAAATGCAATTGTTTTATTACATATGCATTAATTATTAAACTACTGCTTACCTCTGAAACTGACCTTCAAATTAATACGTGTCCACGAGAGGGTTATTTTTCTGAAGACGGAACAGTACAACACACAAATTATCAATGACTAAATAATACTAATTGTATGTGTACCTGTGTATTTAGCACAATGTACCTAATACCTATTTACGGGGGGAGTATTAATACTTTGTTGTTGTTCACGTGTTGATTTTTGTTTCTTTCTATCTCATTGCCTACTTAGCAAATTGCATTTCAAAATACGCTGACTGTTAGAAAAATGCGAGGAGAAATAGCTATATGTATATCCCTTGTTTGTCTGTTATTCTTTTTGTTCAAACAGGGTGCATTTTCAAGAAATTGTTAAAACTTTCGTTTAACCTCGTTCACCTTGAAAAAGAGATTATGACTTAAAGAAGTACTGATCAATATTGTATATAATTATAATTCAAAGGTATAAATCTTGATAAAATATTTATTGAACATCACAACCACTAGTTTAACTATAAGTGTTATAATGTTATCGATCCACAAATTCTTATTTCTATTTATACTAATTCTAATACATTTATTTATAATTAACGAATATTAGAAAGGACTTGTTTGTTACATCTATGGAAAGTATAAATCACTTATTAACTATCTAACTATCCTTGGTAGGTTTCGACGATCATAATTCCTCCCTCCTTAGGTCTGAATGTCCTCATTCAGTTTTGGGTACATTCTAGTTTTTGGAAGAAAAGACATTTCTTGATCTTCGGAATTTTTGTTTACACTCTTAATTCTAATGATTTGCCTAGCTTTACACAAAAGTTCAAATATGCGTACTCTAAACTTAATAATAATGATAATAAATGTAAGCAATATTATTACTGTAATGAAAGATACTGTGTAATGAGTTGCATGAATTACAGGATTTAGATGAATTGGAATATTCTTTATTTTCTCAATATCTCTTCTTAATTCATCTGGATTCTTGAAATTGTATGGGTGTAGAATTGTTGTATGATGTGTTATCAGGAATTCTTCAGTAACAGGTTCTACATTGATTTGAAATGTTGGTACTGTATTATCGAAAATGGTGTTTCCGATTATTATTCGGCATGTTGAAGATATTAATTGGTTTCCTTTAACCAAAAGTTTGAAGACTTGCCCATCGCATTCTTCTAATAGTTCTTGGTTATTCTTGGATGAGTATAAAATTTCGTGATTCTGCAATTGTATGATGATTTCGTAATCGTTACTTATATGTGACGTAAGACACTTATTGGTTTCTTCTATTGTGCAATTGTTTTGTAGGAAATATTTTTGTGAACACAAAGAGATGTCGCCAATCTTTCCACATTGCTCAGAAGTCCAGTAGACGTATTGATTAATTTGTATGATAAATTTGGTAGGAGGAACAATAATAGTATTTTTGGAGTTAGGTAAGGGATAGATTCGGTAATAAAGTGCTTTGATAGGGTTTAAAATAGGTATTTTAAGGATAAAAGTTATTGTTTTATCTATTCCGATTACAGAAAATTTTTAAAACTCGAGAATTTTAAATAAATGAATATCTTCTAAGGGTAATAATTGCTGTGTTGAATAGTGATTCTTTAAATGTTTTTCTATAGTTAATAATTCTTTAAAAGTAATAATTTCTAAACTTGTTATATCCTTAAACGCTAAACTTATAGTTCTTTCAATTAATCTTAATTTTTCTAATAAAGAGTTTGCTTGGTATAATTCTATTTGTAATAATGTTCTAAAATCTAACGTATTAAATTTTGGGTTTCTGTTATACTTTGACTAATGTCTTCTAAATCTCTGGAATATCTTTGGGTCAAGTGATTAGCAAAGGACGTTATTGCATTTATTTTTTCAATTGATGATTTTTGATTGTTATATAATTTATCTAAATTTTTATTAATGTTGTTTAAATCTTCTTCATCAAGATTTCCAGTAATGAATTTTATTGCTTTTCCTAGAACACTAACCAGAGCTCTTTTGTTTTTCTTATGATTTAATTTATTACAAGCATTTTCGATTTCTATACAGACGGTTATTAATTTAGCATAGAGTTTTTTGTTTAAAATATCTGTTTTAACTTGTTGTTCAAGAATTTCTGCATTATCGAATAACTGTTGATAGCTTATTTCAATATTACTAATGTTAAGATAAAAGATAAAGTGATGATAATGATTAATTGTTTTAGCTAATCCTAAAGGTTCTAAAAAGTAACCATTACTATTAAGTGGGTGAGTCTGAAGGGCATGGTTGTGGATTATCCTCATCAGGATTATGAATCTGCAATGAAAATGGAGGTCTTAATCTCTTTGTCTTTTTTATATTTGCTGTAGTTATTTTGTTTTTCTTTGTTAAACCTACTATTTTTGTTTTATCTTGTTCCAATACTTGTATTGGTTCAAATAAGGGGTCTGTTTTTCTAACACGGTTTCTTTGTACTAGTATTGTTTGATCTGTGAGGTCGGGGGTATTTTCACTATCTTTATTAACTTTTTCTATAGTTTTTGAAGCTTTTTCTAAATTTTGTTCGTATACTTTGTCAAAAAATGGTAAAATTTCATTTTTTCTTTTTTCATTATATTCCTCATAAACAGTTATTTTGAGATCAATTGGGGTTTTCTTTTCGTAAGGGCCATAAAGTAAATAAAAAGGAGAAAATTTAGTAGATGAATGAATGGATTGATTATAAATTGTGACAGCTGAGATAATTAGATTTTCGGGTGTTTCTTTAGGGTTTTTTAATTTCATTATTCTCAGTTTTTCAAGAATGGTAGAATGAAATCGTTCGATAGGAGAATTAGAACTAGGGTTATTAACTGTTGTGAAATGTAATTCAATTTTGTGAAGTTCGCAAAATTCTTTGACAGTTTGATTTTGAAATTCGCGTCCTTCATCACAAACTATTTTTTCCGGTTTTTTATGATGTGCTAGAAAATGTCGTAATTTGTTAAGTAAAGTAATACCTGTGCCATCTTTTAATAGATAGACTTGACCGTATCTTGAAAATAAGTCGATAAGTGTGAGAAATTTGGTATTTTGAAATGAGAATGTATCAATGTGTACAACTTCAAATGGTCTTTTAGCTAATAAAGGTCCTTGAGCTTGAGTTTTATAAGGGTGTCTTTCATATTTAGATTGAAGGCATTCGGGACATTTATTAATTAAATCGGCAATACATTGTTTCATACTTGGCCAATAAAATTGTGACTTCAACTGGTTGTATGTTTCTGAGATACCATTGTGTGTTTTTTCATGATATTCCGCAATTATTTCTTTTTGTTGTTCTTTATTTGTAACATCTGTCAGGATTATGTTGCTAATGATAATTTTAATGGATTGATTAAACATCTTTTTACATATTTCTATAAAAATTTGTTGTAGCCGTTTATCTATAAAATAAAGACAGTATGTATTATTGGGATGAAAAACTTCCTTTGTAACTTTTAGGATGTCTTCTTCGATTGCTGTGTCCCTGATTTGAATACGATAATGTTTTTTTTTTCCAAAAAGTATTGACATTTTACAGTCATAATTCTCGTGTGTACTAAGTATTATACGGTTGGGATAAACGTTAACTGCTTGTTCCGTGATTGGGATAACTTTACCGTGGTCTTCCACCGTTGAGTGTATTGTTTCATCTGAATCTTCGTTTTCTTCTTGTTGGTCACTGATTTGGGATTGAATTATTAGATTTAGGTCTTCATCCGTTAATTCCTGAATTTCTTCAATATTTGGAATTAATGAACTATTATCGTCTTCTTTCGTTTCCATGTTATTGATTTCAATTCTGGATAGTGCATCTGCGACGTAATTTTCCTTTCCCTTCTTGTATTGGATAGAGAAATTAAATTCATCTAGTTTTAATTTCCATCGAATTAAACGGGAATTTGGTTCTTTGATTTTGTATAACCATACTAATGGATTGTGGTCAGTTTCAATTATAAAGTTTTGTCCAAATAAATAAGGTCGAAAGTGTTTAGTGGAATCAAGGATTGCTAGAAGTTCTTTTTCGATTGTTGAATAATTTCGTTCTGCAGAATTTAAAGTTCTTGAATAATATGCGATTGGTCGATTTGATTGGGATAATACGCTTCCTATTGCTACGTTCGAGGCGTCTGTTGTTAATTTGAATTGTTTATCAAATTCGGGATAAGCTAATATAGGGGCGTTAGTAATGAGTTCTTTGCAAAGGTTAAATGCATGTATATATTCCGGATCTTGAACATTAATTCGGGTATTTTTTCGAAGACACTTTGTCAAAGGAGAGACTATTTGAGCAAAGTTAGAGATAAATCTACGATAGTATCCGACAAGACCTAGAAAAGATTTAATTTCTTTCTGGGTACCTGGAATTGGATATTTTTGAATTGCTTCTGTCTTTGTGGGGTTCGGTTTGATACCTTCCGGAGTTATTATGTGTCCTAAGAATCCAACTTCTTTACACAGGAATTCCGATTTGTCTAACTGAATCTTTAAATTGTATTCTCTCATCTTATTAAAAACCTTTTTTATGTGGATAAGATGTTCTTGCAAAGACCGGGAAAATACAACAACGTCGTCCATGTAAACGAAACAAAACTTGTGTAGGTATTCTTTTAGGATGTTGTCCATTACTCTCTGAAACGTACTGGGAGCATTCTTTAGTCCAAAAGGCATTCGTCTATATTCGTAATGTCCATTATTTACAGTAAAAGCCGTCTTTTCAATAGAGTTTTGATCCATTTCGATTTGATGAAATATTTGTGCCAAGTCAAGGGTTGTAGAATAGCAGCATTTTCCTAGGTTATCTAGTACTTCGTCTATTCTTGGGAGTGTATATCTAGCTTCTATGGGTTTTCATTTAATTTTCTATAATCTATTACCATTCTAAATTGTGCTTTACCTGAAGCATCTGCCTTTTTTGGTGCAATCCAAACTGGTGCACTGTAAGGAGATATTGAGAGTTGTATAATTTTATTGTCCCATAATTTCTTTATTTGATTTTAAATTTTGATTTTCATACTATGTGGGTGTCTAAATGGTTAAATATAAACTGGTTTTTCATCCTTGGTTCTAATCTCGTGTGTGACTGCATTTGTAAAGGTTAAATCATAATTTTCAATATAAAACATATCTTGATATTGTTTACAGAGGGTTAATATATTTTCTTTTTCTTCAATATTTAGGTGATTAGTTCTTATAAGGTTTACAATATTTAAAAGTTTAGATTTTTCTTTGGGTGGATTAACTATTTCTTGCTGTGTTAAAGGGACTACGTCTATTCTTTCAGAAAAATTAATTTCAGATAAGATAGGTTCTATGAGTGGTAACAAACAATAACCATTTTTAGCTGTAACTATTGCTTCTGGGGTAACATAATTTTCTGTTAAATTTAAAGGGGGTAATAAAATGTCTCCGTTTTCAATAGTAACTGGGATTTTTATAACATTGTTTGCAACAATGTTTTGAATATCTACTCCTTTTGATATATACTCGGTGAAAAAAGGAATTTTAATAGAATTAATCTCTAAAGTATTATTAGAATAATCAATTTTTGCTTGTAGTTTAATAAAATCGTTGCTACCAATAAGAGCATCGAATTTTGAATGCCATTGGATCACGTGCATGTGTATCGGATTATCTATGCCTAATTCTTTAAACAGGGGAATGCTTAAATTATGCTCGGAATAAATTTGACTGCCTAGACTAGAAATAACGAAAGGTTTTTTATAGCTGTGCATTGAAAATTGTTTTGCTACATCAGGATTTATTATTGAATTTGATGCTCCGGAATCAATTAGAATTTTTAAATCTAATTTTGGCAAATAAATAAAGGGTAATTTAGGTTTAGATGTAATGTTATTTAGATCGATTATGGTAATATCTGATTTTCCGAGGCTTCCTCTTGAAAATTTTCATCTTCAGTATAATGATAATTTTCTGGAATTTCCTCATAATTTTGTGATTGATAATTAGTTCCTATGGATTCTACATTGTTTAGTTCCTGAGAAGTGAAATTTGGTTTACCGGTTTGTCGAAAATGATTATTGAAAGATCGATTAAAAGTTTGTTGACGAGGTTGACTTTTATTAGTAAATGTACTAATTCCAGACATGGGTACAGGCTTTGGGTAATCTTGTAATGTATTAACTGGCTTAGAGTTTCCAAAAACTTGTCTATTAGAAAAGAATTTAGGATTTTGAAATAGGGGCTTGTTTATTGAACCTTGGAATGGTTTTGGCTGATTTGAAACTTGGGGTATATACTTTTGAAAATGGAAATTATTATTATTGGAGTTTGAAGAAAATTGGTTAAAAGGTTTTGAAAATTGGTTAGTTCGAGGGGACGATTTTAAGTTTGATCCTCTCATATAATCATAGTAGAGTTCCTCTTGTTTTCTATTATCGTAAAATTTACATTTACTGAGACATTCTTCTAATGTTTTCAGTTCGAAATGAATTAAAAATCCTCGATAAGGTTCTAAAATTCCTAACTGAAATGTTTTTAGTGCTAATTTTTCGTATTCAAATTTTTTATAAAGCTTTAAGTTGTCATCGCGAATGTATAATTGAACGTATTGCATCAAATCGTTTAACGCTTTTAAAATTCTATTGTAAAAATCTAAATAATGTTCAGTTCGCGTATGAGCTATGCGTCTTAAATCTGATACTAATAGATCCTCGCTACGGTGATCTCCGTATTTTTGTAAAAGAGACGATTTGATACTCGACCAATCCCTAACATTTTGATATGCGATAAAATCTCTGGCTTCACCGATTAATTTTGACCTAATAGTATATTCAACTACATAAACTAAATCTGTAGATAATCGCCCGTTTAAATGCTTTAATAAACTATCTACTTCACTAATAAAAATTGATAAGTTATAACCCGGTTGGTATTCTGGGATAGCTTTTAGCAATAATTGCAATTCTGTCCTATCAACTGGGGTTGGTGTCGGGATTTGAGGAGTTTGTAAACTAGTAGGTGGGTTCATTTTCTGTTTAGGGTTAAATCTATTTTGTTTAATAGTTTTAGCAATTTTTGTTTTATAATCGTTTGAAGGTTTTACGTAATTTACAAGATCACTAAGGTTATCAGCAATTATTTCCTTTTCAGATTCAGAACTTGAATTCATTTAAAGTACAAATAAAACAATAACTTAATAAAGAAAGGTAACAAAAGACTTACATGAAACAGTATCTGCTCATCAATGAAGGATTTGTAGAACGTATTGTCTCCGTAGATGTTTCTTCTTGTCTTTTGTAGAGCCGTAGGTATGTTATTCTTATCGCACAAAGACTTTGGACCACCAATTTCGTTTTTTGCCGAAGTTGTTTTCCTTCAACAATGGATCACCAACCAATTGCGAAATCCTGTTTGCGGCGCCATTTGTAATTCAAAGGTATAAATCTTGATAAAATATTTATTGAACACCATAACTACTAGTCTAACTATAAGTGTTATAATGTTATCGATGCACAAATTCTTATATCTAGTTGTACTTATTCTAATACATTTATTTATCATTAGGGAATATTAGAAAAAAATTGTGAACTTGTTTGTGACATCTACAGAAAGTATAAATTATTTCTTAACTATGTAACTATCGTTGGTAGGTTTCGACGATCATAATTATATATTTTCTAAAGTATCTTTTATGTTTGTGTATAATAAAACTTAAAATTTCTTTTTTGAAAGAAATACCGGGTTCTTTTTTTTTATTACATATTGTTGTCCTTATGTGTAATTTAATAAAACAAGTGGTACGCCACAGAAGTCCATATCGGTATCGACACTATACGTTTAAAAAAAATATGCGTAAAACAATAGATTTTGCCTCTTTTTTATTTTCTTGAATTAATTAAATATTTTCTGAAATAATGATGGCATGTTTACCGTATTGCAACATCCTAAAAATTTAAATAAATAGTTACGAAATTCTATTGCATTGTAATACTAAGTACTTAAATGCTTTTTTTACCTGCCCGGTTGTAAACAGATCTTTTTTTCTAGGAACTTTATTATGCCCAGATGTAAAAAAGAAATGACTAATGTCGCATCTTTATCAAAAACTGTTTAAACGCATATTATACGTATTTATAATTAATTGAAAAAAAATTATATAAAGCATATTTTAGACGATACAATATTCTTGTATAAGATAATAGCATACAAATTGTAGAAATTAGAACAGCTTCTGTTTTTTAATACATATTTGTTTATACTAGATTTTAAAAATAGTAATTCACACGATACTATAAAATCGTATATAATCTTCTTGTACAAGAAAATTGTATCGTCTAAAATAGGTTTAAGAAAAAGATTCAAATTATTTTTCGATTAAAACCAAAACTTAAGCCGCTTTTATCAATTAAAAAAAATTGACATAATAAGTTATGTTTTGTTTTCTAATGCAGAGACTTTTTTAATCAATTACACAAAAGGAAAAGGTAATGTGTAATAAAGAAAAAACAAACTTGCTATAAACTGCAAAATAAAATTAATTACAAATACTTCTGGTAGAAAAACTAGTTATAAATTTTGTTTACATATTTTTATTTTGAAAGTGTGCTTTTGGTAACCGTATTTGACGAAGTAAACACATTTCTGTGTTTATAGCTTTATTAAAATCGTACTAATCATATATTTTCGTAATGTTCCGTAATAATATTTTTGTTACTTTCTTTTAATATCTTGTGTAAACATTTACATTTTTTATGAAATTCGTATTCGGGTAATATATGATTCTAATATTAACTTTATATTAAATTGTAATACTCTTCACATATAAAAATCACAAAGATTTCTAATATTTAATTCTAATATTAACTAAACGTATTATTAATATTAAAATGTAATATAAGGTTTAGATACAATACTAATATTTATTGCATATTTCATTTAGCTTGCAATTTTAATATTTCTGTTATATTATATTTTAATATTGCTCACATATTAAAACCATAAAGATTTATAAGATTTAATTTTAATATTAAATAAATGTACGAGTAATTTTAGAATATAATATATATTTTTAATAGAATACTAATATTCAATGAATATTTCTTGTATCTTGCAATATTAATAAAACATACAATATCAATATAATATAAACTAAATCTTATAACAATATTTTGTGCTACTTGGGTAATAAAGAAAAAGAAGTACCTACACGTAGGAGGATTAAAATGCTTAAATATTGCATTGTTTGCAAAGATATAAGTAGTAATTTTAATTCAAATACGCGGACTACTGCAAGTAGATACTTTGTATCTGATACTTTTCAACATGAATACTTGATACTTTTACTGCGCAAAAGCATCAGATACTAAATATCAAGTAGATACTTTGTGCACATGACTAGTCGCGAATTATTCGCCGAGTGTTTATTATTTGATTACATTATTTAACCATTGTCTGTAAGGTGTTTATTCTATCATTAAAAATCTAGAAAACGAACCCGTGTAAGTGATTTAATAGTTAACAAAATTCAGAAGTGGGATAAACTAGATTAGTGAATGGGATAAATTACGGATAAAATAACGTGTTATTGTAGTGTATACAAAATGGAAAACAGTGACGGTAGTGGAAACCAACAAATGTTTGTGTTATTTACGAAAATGATGGCTCAGATGGAAGAAAATCGATTAGCGAGTGAATGGAGAAAAATGTGACAAATCCGCATTATTAGATTGGTCGAATAAATTAAAAAGCTCTGCAAAATTATTAAATTGGCCTGAGGAATTTTTATTAGAAACCGCAAAGATTCATTTGAAACATGCCGCTGCAGATTGGTACTTATCAAACCAAGATAAGATAAATTCGTGGAATGCGTTTGAGAACAAATTTATAAGCACGTTTTGCTACGTTGAAAATTTAACTGATTTATGGGAAGAAATGAGAAACCGTAGACAAAACAAAAGTGAATCGTTAAGTAGTTATTTTCATAACAAATATCGACTTTGTAAATCGTTAAAATTACAATTTAGAGAAATTAAGGAACAAATTTTAAAAGGTTTAAATCGACCGGATATAATTAGTGGGTTAATGGCAAAGTCGCACAACAATGAAGACGAATTATTACACGATATTATCGAATTTGAAAGAGTATGTCCGGGAAATAGCGTAAACGAAAAAGTAGTACATTACAATAAGAAGTGTGAAATAAAGATGGAAAATAATGACAAGAAAGCTTCAATTCGATGTTATAATTGTTCTGAAAATGGACATTTTTCAAGGAACTGTCCAAAACTACAAAAGTTAAAATGTTTTAAGTGTAATAAAGAAGGACACGTGAAGGCGGATTGCAAGGACGACAAGACGCTATTTTGCTTCCGGTGTAAAAAGGCAGGACATACACAAAGACACTGTAATGCAAATATTTCAGTTAAACAAGTATGTAAAACGGACAATATAAATCAAGGTGACAAGATGGCAAAATTTTTGAAAACAAGTGTGTTAAATAATAAAGAATGTTTGTGTTTTATCGACCCAGGAAGTGCGGTATGTACCATAACCAAGAGTTTTGCGAAGAAAAATAAATGGGACTGTACTCCAGGCGATTTGAAACTACATGGATTTGGATCTCCGCATCCAGTAGTAAAGTGTGATTTGAAAATTAAATGTGAAGTAAAAATTGATGATGTGGAATTACCGGAAGTTACATTCTGGGTAGTACCTGACTCTGCTCAAGACGTGGATGTTTTGATTGGAAGAACATTTACCGAGGATGAGAGAATTGCTTACGTAAGAGTGGGTAATGAACTAAAATTTGGATATTCGGAAAGTGATCCATTCCGCGTTCTAAAAACAAGTTTGGAACCGAAAACTGAAAAAACTGTCAGCTGTACTGAGAGTGTAGTTGTGGAAGCAAATTCGATCAACTTCGTTGAAGTAAAAGGGGAAGCTGGACCACGAATGGTGAGTTTCATAAATAAAAATAATAGTTCAAGTAAGATTTGCGTGGACGAAATTTTTGACGTTGATTTGGATGCAAAACCGGTTAAACAGTGGGCGACGACTACGGGAGAAATAACCAAAGCTACGGTTAACGTAGGCGTTAGTGCAAGTCATGAAGAACTAAATGCGTTAATAACGTTGTTGAATGAATTTCGCGATTGTTTTGCATTCACATTAAAAGAACTCGGTTGTACGGACTTAATTAAGATGGAAATTAATGATGCAAATGTGCCGGTGCGTAGTAAGCCATACAAAACATCGAATGCAGATCGGGAAATTATGAGGAACACGATACGAGAGTTACGCGACGCCGGTATAGTTTCGGACACAAAATCACCTTACGCGTCTCCTGTATTGTTAGTGCCGAAACCGTCGGGAGAAAAACGACTTGTAGTAGACTTTAGACGATTAAATAGTCAGACGAAACGTACAAGTTTTCTTATACTAAGTGTGGATGAACAGTTTGAACAGTTAGCGGGTTGTACATTATTTACTACCTTGGACTTAGCGAGTGGATATTTACAAGTGCCTTTAGACGAGAAATCGCGTGAAAAACCCGCCTTTATAACATCTGACGAAACTGGACAATTTAATAGAATGTGTTTTGGACTAACTAACGCGCCGTATGAGTTTTCGAGGTTGATGGCTATAGTGTTAGGTGAATTGCGCAATAAAATTGCAATGTCTTATATAGACGATATCTTAGTGCCTGCGCGAGATTGGACTCAAATGATTGAACGATTACGAATGGTCCTTGAGAAGTTACGATACGCAAAATTAACTTTAAAATTATCTAAGCGTCATTTCGGCCAAGACCAAGTAACCTACTTGGGGATGGATGTTGATAAAAATGGAATAAGACCGGGTGCGAAAAAAAGTAAATGCAATAAAGAATTTTCCTGAACCGAAGAGTGCGCACGAAATAAGAAGATTTTTGGGTCTTACTGGATTTTTCAGAAAATTTGTCGAGAGGTATGCGCAAAAAGCGAGAGCGCTCAGCGATTTAACAAGAAAAGAAGCCATTTTTAAATGGACAGAAAAGGAAAAAGAATCGTTTAATTGTTTACGAAATGAGTTACTTGGAAAACCAGTGCTTCAACTTTTTGACCCAGAAATTTATTAGAGACAGTATTAGAGAACGTGTCAAGAAGGAACAAGACAAAACCAAGATTAGATATGATCAAAAGAGATATAGAGGTTTTAATTTGAACATTGGAGACGTGGTAGTGATGAGAAGACCCCATATAGGAACAGGTGAACCGACAAAACTACAACCTAAGTATGTTTTGGCCCATGGATAGTGTTAGAAAAAGTAAGTTCAGATATTTACAAAATCGAAAGACTCCGTGGAGACGACAGGCAGCCTTATGTTACAACAGCTCACGTTAGTCAGTTAAAAATATATCAGAACCACGAAGACGACTGTGAAGAAAGTGAAAGTCGAATGGGAGAACAAGATGATAGCCAAGAAGAAGAAAACGAAGTAGGAACGCATGAAGAGACCTTACCCAACACAGAAGAGTCTGAAAGTGAGAAGGAAGAAACCGAATTTTTAGACGACGAAGATTATCAACCAGAGACAAAAGTAAAAGTCGAGCTAGAATCTCGCGGAAACCGAGTCGAAGACGGCAACCGACAGGTTATTTAAGTGATTATCTAACAGATCTGATGAACGAGGACGTTCATGGTAGTCAGGAAAGGCCGAGTGACGGAAAAGCCGATTTCGCGGAAAAGAAGAAGCGTGAAAGGAAGAGGAAGGTGAGAGAAGAGAGGGGAGTGAGTAGCGAGCAGTGCGCGTGAAGAAGTGTTGAGAGAAGAGTGTCGCGAATTATTCGTCGAGTGTTTATTATTTGATTACATTATTTAACCATTGTCTGTAAGGTGTTTATTCTATCATTAAAAATCTAGAAAATGAACCCGTGTAAGTGATTTAATAGTTAACAGTATTATAGTGGTTTTTTTCCACTGTAGTTAATTATACTTTCACAGCGTTTCAATATAAAACTTTGCAATTTTTATCTACATTAAAACGATCAAATTATAAACCAAAATAATAACATTTTAAAATTGTTAAAACAGAATAATCAAATTAATGTTAGAAGAATAAGAGATGAGCCGAGAGAATATTAGATATGCCTGTTTCTCTTCCTATAAATAATGACGAAAGTTTAAAAATTTTAGAAGATTATCTTAAAATTTTAAACAATGCGAATAACTTGGTAAGACTATTATCTTATTTTTAGTATATTCATATTTTTATGTGCCATTGTATTTTGATCACATTTTAATGTATTGTATAATGTAATATATGACTATAGGTATATAACATATTTTTTAAATTTTTTAATTCAATTAAACAAGATAGATTAATCAAAAGCCTAATTATCAATTTTGTGCAGAATACAGCTTGAGCATTGTTAACTTTTTTCTGTTTGCAGATGCTGTACAAACATAGAAGTAGAAAATTGTATAAAGATATGGCTCAAGCATGCCCCTGAACGTCTGAAGCCAAAACAAATTAATAAATAAGATATTTATAACGAACATAAAAATTAGTATGGTAGAAACACTTTTGGTTTCATCCATAAATACGTTTAATGTTCAAAGCGAATATAGTACATTAAACAATTGTGTTAGTATAATTAATAAAACATTTCCATAAATGCATATGCTTTTATTTTTTCTTCTCTATATAACCTCAATTTGTCGTCTGCAAGACGTCTTACATGGCGCCTGGAAGACGTCTTACGTGACGCCTGAAAGACGTCTTATATGTCGTCTTTGGGATGTGACATTTTGACGTCCATATAAAGTCATTTTGACGTCATTAATTGGTCCTAATACTCGTCATATATGTCGTAATTTGACGCCATAATGACGTCCTTTGGTCGTCCTTGTGCTACTTGGGACCGAATCACCGAATTACTTGAATTCTTAGGAATGGTAAATTTTCGTGGTCGTTTTATAAAAAATAGATCTACTATTTTAGAACCTTTGAATAGACTATTAAAAGAGAATGTTTCTTTCATGTGGGAGTCCACAATCTAAAGCTTTTGAGGAAATAATGTCATTATTAGCCCAATCTCCTATTTTAGCATATTATATTCTTAATAAACAAATTATTATTAATGCAGATTCTTCATCTTATGAGTTAGGCGCATGTCTTCAAATAATAAATCATTTAGGCGAACGAGAAATCAGAATCAGAGCGACGTTTTTCTCAAATTGAAAAGGAAGCGTTAGCACTTACCTAGGCAGCCGAACGATTCAAAGATTATATAACTGTCATTGAGTTCTATTTAGAAACTGATCATAAACTTTTACTTTAAGTGTTGCAAACTAAACCACTTGATGAATTATCACCTCGTCTCATGAGATTTAGAATTCGATTAATGCGTTATACGTATCACATAATATTTTGTCCGGGGAAAAAGCTTGTTGCCGATTCCTTGTCTAGAAATCCATTACCTAATATTACCGACGATGAGGGACTTATATGATGAAACAAAACTATTCGTAAATAATTTGATTAAATCGTATCCGATCAAAGATGAGTTTTTACAAACCAAGATTACAGAGCAAAACAAAGATACTATCTGTTGTAAGATAAAACAATTCGTAATAGATGGGTGACCTGACAAATCTAAAAGACTCCCAGAATTAGCTATTTATTATTATCAATTTTGAAATGACTTCACGGTAATAGAATCAATTTTGGTTAAGGGTATACGTATAATGATTCCTTCAACGTTACAATTATCTTGTCTAAATTACATTCACACGGGTCACTTATGCATTACTAGGTGCATAGATCGTGCTAAACAAACAATTTGGTGGCTAAGATTATCGACTCAATTAGAAAACTTAATAAGAAATTGTCCAAATTACTTACAATAAAGAACCAACTGCAAAGATCTATTCAAATTAAAACAATGGTATTTAATTATTGTAGATTACTATTTGCGTTTTTTTGAAATATACCATTTATCAAATTTAACGGAAAATAGTGTTATTGAAAAATGTAAAGATGCGTTTTCTAGGTTTGGTTTTCCTGATGTTATTCCTACAGATAATGGATCTCAATTCAAATCTCAGTTTATAAAATTTGCGTGGGAAAATAAAATCAAACACGTTACTAGTTCACCATACTATAGTCAGTCAAATGGTACTGCAGAAGCGGCCGTTAAGACTGCAAAAGCCTTAATAAAAAAAACGGTTCAGATTTTATATTTAGCATTACAGGCCTATAGATTAACACCCTTAGAACATGGATTTAGTTCAACCGAACTGTTATTTAATAGAAAAATTAAAACAAATTTACCTATATTACCATCAAAATTAGAAACAGTTGTTGACACTTCAAAATTTATTAAAAAGGAAAGAGAAAGAAAAGAAAAGCAGATTTATTATTACAATAAAAGACACAGAATAGTAGATAAACTTTCAGATTTAAAAACTTCAGACATAGTTTGGATTACAGATCTAAGGTTGTATGGAAAACTAATAAATATTGGTTGGTCCAAAACCTAGATCTTATGACATAGAGGTAGGAAATCAAATGTATCGTCGAAATCGTTGGTTTTTAATTCCAGCACCATACCATAGCAGAAACATCTTTCCCGATCCTACAAATCTAACATCAAATTTATTACCTCAAGTACAACAGCCAGAACCTGTTCAAATACAGACAAACAATAATTATATACATGCTGAAAATATAAATTTAAATAACATATAAAATGGAAACGAGTGAAAAACATTGTCCTTTAACTTCAAGTGAACAGTATAGTAGACCAGTAAGAAACAAGAAACGTCCAGTTTGGATGAATGATTACTTAGTTTTGAAATTAAGAATTTTGTAACTGCATTATAAACATGAATTATATTTTCGTTTAAAAAAAATGTATCTTAAGTTGTATTTTTATATATTGTATATTTAAATAAAGAAAGGGGGATGTTGTGGTAGCACTGCAAGAAAATGCGGTAAAATGAAACTTGCATACCTACTACACAGAATGTGCCCATAAGGTTAACACGAAGTCGCATTATTCCATGCTTATAAAATATAATAAATACAAAGTATATTTAAATTAACGCTCAAGTTACATACTAAAACACACACGTTGCATTGAAAGCATCGCTCGACATATTAGTTGCTATTTCTTTTCTAAATTCTTGTTTTTTACTTAACTGAGTCACTCGAGCTCTCGTAATTACTACTATATATAAATATGTTTCCAATTCATATATGTAGAAAAAAGGAAGGGTAACTACTTCCTACATATTCTACAGCCATCTAAAAGGGACATCCCGTAGACATCCTACGCGGATGCGCAAAGGTGCCCTATAAGGACATCGTAGGGATGCACACAGTTGTGACAAAAAAACGTCCCATGAATGTCCCTAGGACGTACACAGTCCCAAAATGCGATCACTTTGGGACATCCAGTGATCCGCAACATCATGCCTCAGAGACGTCCTTGGGACATATTTGGGTTGGTTGGGTATTTATATTATTACAATTTTGATTAATAAGAAAAATAAGTTAATTGTAGGTAAATAATGTATTACGACGTGACAGAAAAATGATAAGAATTACTACGGCAATAATTTATATTAATTATAACCAATCGCAATTTTATTCAAGCTTTCATTTCTTTACAAAGTTTAAATTTTGTAAACTAATACCCAAATGACCTTTTTTACCGCCAACGTCGGTTTTTGTAACTATAACAGTTTTTTTGCTCTCTCTCTGACTATTTTTTGCATATTTAACATGTAATTTCTCGTTTACAGGGCATTTTTTTTAAATAAGTGGCCGAAAGGAGTTTAATGAATTCTTTAGAATTAAATTTGTGTAGTCGGAAGCGGTCGGAAGACCCTGTGAAATTGACACTATAGGTAAGAACAAAATTTTTATAGGCAAGGTGTATTACCCACTAATAATACTGTAGTGTACTCATACACAAAAACAACTTTAAATGATTTATTTTAGCTAATAACGTAAGGTAACACATTCAACTTAAGAAAACGTACATGTCTTTTATATATGGCGAAAAACATGGCCCCTATACATTGTTGCCAATGTTAACTTAATATACTACAATATGCCCCCTCATAAGTTGAGTCTAACCGGTGGTTTAATAATGCGTCTAGGCCTAATTTCTTGTTGTTTTTCTTCGCTGCCTTGCCCAGTCTCGCCTGTTTCTATTACCAATTCTGACGGTATCTGAACTGTCTTCTCCACTTCATTTATATCGCTTTTACTTTGTTGAACCTTGGTTCCTACTTTTATAATCTGGTTTACATGCCTCTTCCAGACTAATTCTTCCCCTAACACTTTACACATGTATATTCTATCTCCCAAAATTTCATCAATTTCGCACTCAACCCATTTCTTTTGGTTTGGATTACGATAGTCTCTACAATACACTAACTCGCCCACACTAAAATTCACTTCTCTTGCAAGTTTCTCTGTTAACTTTAACCCTATATATTCTTTTCCTACCTAATATATCTAATCTTGTTCTGACTTTATAATTGAACATTAAACTGGATGGTGTGACACCCGTGGCGATGTGTACTGCATTTCTATAACTGAATAAGTACCGGTTTACTATTGTTTCAAACGACACATCGGCATTGTTATCATCCAACAATGCTTTACTTATACTACTTTTGAAATTTTTCACAGCATTCTCGGCTAAGCCGTTTGTTGCTGGGTGGAAGGCAGCGATGTTAAATGTCTAATCCCGTTGTTTGCTAAAAATTTTGAAAATAAATCTGAAACCAACTGAGATCCATTGTCGTTACTACAACCTGTAGCAACCTGAATCTTGCAAAGCATTCTCTAAATTTCTCAATTGTAGTATTGGTGTCAGTACTCCTCATTATAAAAGCCTCTAACCATTTAGAATAGCTGTCTATTATTAACAAGATCATTCGACCCTTGAATGGCCCTAAGAAATCAGCATGTATACGTTCATAACAATAGCTACCTTTGACACAAGGAATTATTTTGCTTCATTCGGTTTTGCTCTAACACTTTAAACAAATTCTACATCCATTTACTTTGCTTTCAATCTCCTTATCTAACGAAGGCCACCAGAAATATGCTCTTGCCAGCGACTTCATTTTCACTATCCCCTCATGCATACTATGTAGCTCATTTAATGACTGTTCACGTAAACTGCTTGGTATTACTACTCGGTATCCCCACATTACTATTTCATTATCTACGGACAATTCTCCTTCGCGCAACAAATATGGCTTTAAACTTTCATCGTCCAATTGTCTAGGAAACCCGTACCTAATAAAGTTTACGACTTTCCCTAGCATTTTATCGCGCCTAGTCTCCAACCTTAATTTGAGGATATCTATTGGTGCTAACTGTTCAACAAAATTTAAATAATCTAATGTCGCTTCATCTGATCTAAAATCATCAGAGTTCAATGGCAACCTAGATAACATATCCGCTTTTACGTTTGTTGCGCCTTTAATATATTTAAATTCATAATCAAAACCCGACAAAAATATCGACCACCTTTGCAAACGACCAGCAGCCATTTGAGGTAGACTCCTATGCTCCCCAAACAACGCTTTTAACGGTTTGTGGTCCGATAGTATTGTAAATTTGCGTCCTGCTAAATATTGGTATAATTTTTTTACTCCCCAATATATACTCAAAGCCTCCTTATCTATCATTGAATAGTTCCTCTCTGATTTCGTCAATAGTCGCGACACGAAACTAATAGGTTTTTCTGTACCGTCTTCCATACGATGTAATAACACCGCCCCTATTCCATAATTACTACTATCACAAGCTAATAATAATGGTTTATGTGCGTCATAATGAACCAGAATTCTATCAGATATCATTTCTGCCTTTAATAATTCGAAAGATTCCTGACATTTAATTGACCACGCAAATTTAACCTCTTTACGCAATAGTCTGTAAAGTGGCTCCAGTTTTTGAGAAAAATTATGAACAAATTTAGAATAATAATTAAGCATTCCTATAAATGCTCGCAGTTGAGTTACGTTCTGTGGACGCGGCGCGTTTACAATCGCTTCACTTTTCGTTTCGTCCCTTTCTAAACCCTTTTCACTAATCTTATATCCTAAATAATATATACATTCCTTAAAAAATTCGCATTTTGAAAAATTCAATCTAAACCCGGCACGGTCTAATCTTTTTAAAACCTCCTCTAGATTACACAAATGTTCCTTTTCATCTTTCCCTGTTACCACCACATCGTCTAAGTAATTAACTGTTCCCTTACAACCTTGTAACACCCTCTACAATATTTTGAAAAATAGAGCATGCTGGTTTGGTTCCATAAGGCAACCTCTTAACACGGTAAATACCAAAAGTTGTGCTCCAAGCCAACAGATCACTAGTTTCTGAAGTTACTTCTAACTGGTTGTATGCGTTTAAGAAATCTAGTTTAGTAAATCTCTTTCCACCTTGCAATGCTACAAAAATTTCGTCAATCCTAGGTAAGGGATGATTCACATCCTTTAAAAACCTGTTAATTGTTATCTTATAATTAGCACAAACCCTGACGTCTCTACCATTACTTTTCATAACTGGTACAAGAGGGGTTCCCCAATTCGCATTTGGTACTTTTTCAATTACCCCTTGCTTTTCTAACTTATTTAATTCTAATATAACTTTATCTTTAAAAGCTAATGGTATTGGTCGTGGCTTATGAAAAATAGGAATAACATCTGTCTTAAGTTCCAAAGTAACTTTTTCATATTTATATGTTCCTAATTCAGGCTTAAACACGTTTGAAAATTTACTAAATAATTCTTTCAAAGTCGTGTCATGTGATATTGCACCAATTTCTAAACTTGACACATTTAAATCAAACATCTTAAATAAATCTCTGCCTAACAATTGTTTAACATTCTTAACTACTACTAACATACAAACCTTTGTTACATTATTTAATTGAATAGTAACTTGTATTTGTTCTATGGGGTTGATACTAGTGCCATCTTATGTGTTTAATTTAATTGTTTTTGGTTGTAATTCTACATCCGAAAACTCTTTTTGATACAACACAAAAGGAATGCATGATAGACTAGCATCTATATCTACCTCCATTAACATGTTTTTACCATTAATTAAAACATTTGTACTTATTGGTTCTACGTAGTTACTTTCTTTCGTTCTTGTAAGGTTGGACAATTCTCCTGCTCTTCCAGATTAATATCAGCTTCTATTTCAATGCAATTATTGGTTATCTTTTTGCATGCAGCGTCAATATGGCCTTTTCCATTACAATTTTTGCATGTGAAATTCCTAAATTTCCAACTCTTAAAATTATGATTACCCTTGTTACACCTAAAACATAACAAATCTGCTATTGCACTTTTGTTTTGCAGTTTCTTCTTGAAATGCTGCACTTTATTTATAGTTGCTTGTTTATTCTCTTTCAGTGCTGTTTCCTTTGTCAAACCTAAGTCTAACATGTCTTCTAATGAACTCTTAGGAGTTTTTTCACATAGCCTGTCTAATTTTAGTCCTAATTTCATACCTGTTACAAACTTGTCAAGTACTCTTTTTTTGAAAGATGTATCAAATTCGCATTCAGCTGCTAACTTTTTCACTTTAACATACCAATCATTTGTATTTTCTTCCCCTTGTCTTAAAGAATCAAAAGCAATACGCTTACGATACAGCGACCTTTTTGGTTGGAATTGCTTTCCTAATAACTTTATTAGTTCTTCGTAAGTACCATCGCTGGGCTTCCGTGGATACATTATGTTCTTTAAAATCTTGTAAACTTGTTCATCTACTGAAGTTAGTAGAATTGGGACTTTACGCCGTTCCTCTATCAAATTTGCGATAAATTGTTGTTCCAATCGCTCACTAAAAATTTCCCAATCTTGTCCCAATTTAAATTGATTAAAAACAGCACCCATCGAAGCGCCAACTACTTTAATATTACTGCTAGTCAAAGATAATGTAAGAAAGATGCAGCACTCCGTGTATTAAAAATGGTATGATTTTTCCGACACTACTGACATCTATGATTGGCCGAGGAATTATTTTTTTCAAATTACAGAAATCGACGCTATAAAACACAGCGCCATCTTACAGTTAGTTATATTAATTCATATAAACTTATACACCTAAATTTTATAAATAAAACAATTATTTCAATTTAAAATACAATTTATTAATCTGAAAATTCTTAACAAACTTAGGATAATAAAATATATATGCAACATTGGTTCTGGCTTGATGATTGATATCGATTATTTCAATAATTGATTTTGTTACAATCTGCTATTTGAACATATATAATTTGAACAATGACAAGAAACTAAATATATAAACAATGCCAAAGATTTATTTAAATAACTACTTTTAAGTAATAGGTTCTATTAAAAAAGTTACATGTTTCTTATTAATCAAATGGTTTGCATCGAATCGATCCTTTTGGATAATCTTGACAAAAGTTTTGTATTTTTTAGAAAATTCAGTATATTGTTTTATTAAGTAAGTAATTTTGCAATCAAACTTCCCATTTATTACGTAGTATTTCTGAATAACATCGTGCACTTGGCAATTTATAACATACCGAAATAAATAACGCACTCGAAGATGACCAAGTAGCAGGTGGAGTGTGTCCCCTGTTCGTATTGACGCATCTAAAATAAATACCTAGTTATATATATCAAACAAAGTATTTAATCTTACCATTCGGAATTACATTATGACACAATTTGATGAACGAAATAGTTTGTAAGGTTTGTAATACGAGAGACATCCACTAACAATGCAAACACTCTACAATAGTATTAAGCAATTAGTAACAGACCAATTTACATTATCTATTAAAACTTACCTTATTTGATTGTGTTTAAATTAATTTTAGATCAACAAATACAAGAAACTTTTACAAGCACGTTTCTTATTTATGGTTAAGAAAGCAACAGAAAGCAAAATAATCGCTGAATAGGCTGCATTATGGGCGGAATAAACTGAACGCCATCTGAACGCAAATGACATCACTGAAAGGTTTTTGTCTTAGCTGTAAATGTCAAAATAATTCTTCGGCCAATCATAGATGGCTCAAAAAATCGTGTTGTACATAAAATTTGTATGAAGCAAATACCCCCTGCTGCTAGTAATGTCTCAGGGGGTAGACAATCATATGTATGACCTTCGACGTAAAAATAACTACGTTTACTGTTATGAGATGGCGCTATTTAGATATTATAACTCACTGTAATTCTAGTTAAATTTAAAACAGTAATATAACTAACAATAGAGTTGGTAACAAGTATAAATTGAATGTATTGCGCTTTTTTATCTTTGCGGGTCATCATCGCGCGATTTATTTAAAAGTGTATATTTACTTATTTATTTATTGCGAATAAAAATAAATAAACAAGTAAACATTTAACATTACAAAGTATTTCATAAAAGCAAATCGTATTAATTTTAAAATAAATTAGTCTGGAACACCACCCGGAATTTGAAAATCTAAATCAGCGCTATCTATGAACAGTAAATACAGTTATTTTGGTGTCGAAAAAATATATATAGGAATGTCCCGTGCGTGGTAATGTCTGTAGTTTCCATTTCCATCGTAATTATTATAAATATCACAATTGAATAATCTAACCTCTGTATAAAAACGTGCTTCCTCTTCTTGTAAATTTTCGGAACTGTTCCCGACAATTGAAACAAACTTTTTTTTTTATACTCGTCGCCAATTTGTAGTGTACTCATACACAAAAACAACTTTAAATGATTTATTTTAGCTAATAACGTAAGGTAACACATTCAACTTAAGAAAACGTACATGTCTTTTATATATGGCGAAAAACATGGCCCCTATACATTGTTGCCAATGTTAACTTAATATACTACAAATACTATATCTAATATTCACATTCGCACTTAAATTTAGATCGAACCTAGAAAAGTAGTTATAATCGAAGTCAGAAGCGCCACTATTAAAATTCAATAGGGATTAGCTGCATTTTTTAAATTTAGTACAAAAATTACATTCTGATTATAACAATAATTAATTTAAAGGTTTTAAGGTAGATTTAAATGGTTACAATTTATTACCTAATCCTGACTGCCAATTAAGATTATACAGTCGAAACAATAATTGTAGTTAGTTTTTATAAATATAAATTTGTATAAGACATATTTTAAATTATTATTATAATTTAAAGTTGTTTGCTGAGATTCATTACCAAAAAATTCAACCAACATACGAGATTAAGTCGTGGTTCCGGAATTCAGCTGTAAGAGAGGCAAAATAAATGGAAGAATCAGAATAAGAGCTACAAGATTATTTTGTGGTAACAATTCAATTATTTTATTACTTTGTATCTCATTTTTAACTAAGGAACATAAGTTTTTTTTTCATTATAAATTTTGATAAGACATATATATTTTTAAATTATTATTATAATTTAAAGGTGAGATCCATTACCATTAAGTTATTATTAAGTTTTGTTTTTCTATTGTTGTTTATAATATTATTTCGTGAAATATGTAATCAATTTTTAAAAATTTGAATTTTTTGTATTGTTTTTCTGGCATTGCGTTGTATTATATATTCTATAAATTGTTGTATTTTGTTGTATTATGTATTAATGCTTTTTTAATAAATTCTTATATCTAATTTTGTAATGTATGAACAGTGAAAATAGGGCTGGAACTATTATTAGTTATTTACTTTGTATTAGTAGTAGTATTTACTTTGGATCTTTTGTGGACGTCCGAAAAACGTTCAGATGTCCATGAAAAGACATCAACTGAAAGTCCATAAGACATTTTTGTGCTATTATTCAATATTTTGGATGTACAACAGAAGCATGTAAAGTACATATAGTAATTAGCAGATAACTTGATCAAACTTTTTGATCAGTGAGCTAGATTTGGCACAGTTTGCAAAATCTTGACCAACTACAATTATGACGTATTTTGTTTCAGAAAGATGAAAAGGAACTTGCCAAACCGCAACATATAGGATCACTTACTATTCTATTTGTATATACTATCTATTGTAATAACCCAATCAGCAAGGAAACGTTTTTTTCATGTTTTAAAAACGTTACAACGTTTTAAAATAGTCGAAATAAAAAATGTTTTTCCAAAAAATATTTATGTTGCGTTTTAAAAATATTTCATTTAAACATTGATATTGAAATATTTTAAAAATGTTTTCTAAAACATTTTCTTTTTTGTTTTCTAAAACATTTTTTAGTAACAAAAAAAAACGTTTTTACTTTATTAGAAATCATACTTTTGCTTGCTTTCACCTATACACTTGTTTCTTTTATATATTGTAACAAAAACACAATTATATGAAATTGTGTTACAAATTATTAATAGATACATATTAAACCTTTTCGTTTTTCTAAAAACTTTCTTGCAAATTTGAATTAAGTACTTAATAATCGCGTTTGCGCAAAGTACCGGTACCTGCGTGAAAAGATGGCGATTTTGTATATTATAATTGCATTATATTTTAAGCTTCAAAGAATCAACAATTTCCATGGTATTACTCGCTATGCTGTCTAATGTATCGTTAGTGTATCAGTTTAATCGTTTTCTAATTTAAGTTCTAGTGAAACTCAAATAGATATTTTTAGTTTATATCAGCATTTATTATGGTACGTTTTTCTTTGTTTTTTTTGTTGCAAGAAATTTTGTATAATGTTATTTGTTACAGCAGTGGTACACTAAAACGTTCATTCTATGTACTTTATGATTTCCATTCTTCGTGATGTTTTAAGGTTATCAAATTGATACGATGTTAGCCAAATGGGAGATTTGAACGTGCTCAATAACCAATTAATCTTGGTATGTAATTTTTTCAGTATTGTTTTGTGTACAAAGTTTCAAAATCTTGGATTGTTAGTTCTGGTTTTCGTTTTTACACAAAGAGGTAGTGAAAAGATTTCTTATTTTATAGATAATATTCTTCGGTGTGGAGGAACGGCAACAATAAAAACAACCTTTATTGTTCAGGCCTTAACAGATAAAGGTTGTTTCTATTGTTGTCGTTTTTCCACTCGGAAGGATCCTATTCATTAAATAGAAAAACTTTTAATTAATTGGAAACTTTTGAGAGGATTATTATAATTATTTCAATTAATATAAAGTAATTACATGAATAATGTTTGTTTTACTTTTATGTTAATGTGTTAATTTTTGTTGTAGGCATCAAATGCGTTTGCAGCCACATCATAGAAAAGCCACATGAAACTGACTACACGAAGATTGTATTATTTATCTTTTGTAAGCATTTTAGAGCTGGTATAATTAATGGTATAAATGTCAGTTAAGTTATACTTAATTTGATTGTAAAATGCTGTCGTTATTAGCTAGTATAAATAAAACTAACAGCCAAATATGTCAGTATTTTAAAATTAAAACAAGTATAACTAAACTTACATTTATACCATGATTATAGAACTGCTCTTAAGTATATTGCAATATTTAAAAAAAAAACGTTGATTATACATTTTTTATACATTAATGTAACATTTGTAAAATATTATAAATATATATAAATAATATTATAAATAATGTTTTTTAAACATTTTTAGAATGTTTTTCTCACATTGACTTTGCAACGTAATTCTGGCCATTAAGACGTTTTTGCAATGTTTTTAAAAATGTAAATATATCTTTTGTAAAACGTTGAAAAAAACATTTCAAAAATGTTTCCTTGTAGATTGGGAAGAACCACCTTTTTATTTATTTCTATTTCAAAATTATACTTTCTTGTAAATTGTTGCTTGCATTTTCTACATAATATACATTTTGTGTCATGTACAGAAAAATGCATTTTTATTTTATTACTATTATTTTATTTATTGTATTGCATTTACGCCATTTATAGGCAGAATTATCAATCAATAATTTTAATATTGTTTGTCTGCAGCAAACTGATGGTACTGTCAATACTACTTTTCTCTCTAAACTCAGTCCAGTTTTTATTATCGTAATGTTCAATCTTAAAACTACTACATATAATGCCTCACTAGAGCGATGCATGCGATAACATTCAAAGACCACTGACGAACTATGAAACCTATTTAAATAGCTTAAGCAAATAATGTGCACCTGCACAAGCCACAGTTGAATATAAAAGTTATAAACGTTATTTAAACCTCGGTCGGGCGCATTGGATCTGCCAGATCCAGCGATGACGTTTCATCCCCTCTCTCGCTACTTTGTGAGCGGCGCCGGTTGCGGTCCTCAGTAGCTGTTTGTTACCAAATTAGTCTTGAGTACATATGAACCAGTTGTCGTTTGGCATTGCTTTGTTCACGTTATTGACAAAAGTATCTGTGAGATCCATTGCGCTCTGTTGTGCAACTTTTTACAAAGTAAGTATTTACTAAGATAAGAACGTCTTCCGGGTTTGGACCGTGTCAATGTTGTAACCGAAGTTGCCAACGTTTCGCCCACTTTCGTAAGGGGCTTCATCAGGGCGTGAGAGAAATCGAAGAACTCAAGCAAGCAATCGAAATCTAACTAAACACTTCTCAAAAGTTAGGTAATCAACTTGTGAACCAAGCCAGATTCTAAACTCAGAAAAGGTAAGAAAGAAAACGATAAACTCGAAAAAGCAAACGAAAATCTAACAAAGAACCACTACAGAGTTAGGTAATCAACTTGTGAAGCAAGCCAGATTCTAAACTCCATAGAAGTGACTTAAAAAGAAATAGTCTCCGTATATAAAGAAGAAGTATCGTCACGGGTAGTTAAGCTCGACTCTAATTGGGTTACGGTTGAACGAGGGCGTGTTTTCGATAAAGGACTAATGACCGGAAACCAAAGAGGGGATAGCTCGAAACCATGATCACGATTGAAGTTATTGGGGTGTTTGAAGATTTCTATGCTCTCTCGAAATTTCCTGTTAAAAAAGAATGGAGATTTGGCAATCACCGAAACGTTATCGAAATCTATCTTGTGACCTGTAGTGAAATGATGTTCAGCAACCGCATACTTAGAAATATGCCTTTTGCTCTGTAGTGGTTCTTTGTTAGATTTTCGTTTGCTTTTTCGAGTTTATCGTTTTCTTTCTTACCTTTTCTGAGTTTAGAATCTGGCTTGGTTCACAAGTTGATTACCTAACTTTTGAGAAGTGTTTAGTTAGATTTCGATTGCTTGCTTGAGTTCTTCGATTTCTCTCACGCCCTGATGAAGCCCCTTACGAAAGTGGGCGAAACGTTGGCAACTTCGGTTACAACATTGACACGGTCCAAACCCGGAAGACGTTCTTATCTTAGTATAGACTCCGGCCGTGGAAGCCTTCGCTATTACAAAGTAAGTATTGTTTAATTAACATTTAGATTTTCTATGAGATATGTATTATTTTATTTCTATTATAGCTAAATACAGTAAAACAATGGCTTGACATTGCAAAAGCTGACTACTTTCATCAATTCAAAGTTGAAAATTATTTATTATTGTTTCTTTTATTGTTGTTTTAGATTTTTTTTTCAAAAATAAGTGAAAGATTGTATAATACTTCCAATGAGAGAGATGTACAAGATTTGATGAGCTTATTAGAAGAAGATAGTGAGGATAATTCATTCTTGGCTGAGAATTTTGAAGATGAAAGTGACATTGATAGTCAAGACGAAGTTGAGGAACGGGATGGTGACTCGGAATCACAGCAGGATGGTGACAAATCTGCTGATGACGAAGATCTAGCTCCACAATCAGACTTTTTTTTAGAAAAAGATAAAGTTACCAAGTGAAAAAGAACTCCTTCATTGAGAACCGTACGAAGGGCAATCCACAACATACTTACTTGCATGCCTAGTGTAATAGGAGACGTTAAGTCAGCAAAAACTGCAGTAGATTGTTGGAGTTGTTTGTTTTCCGACGACATTTTGTCAGACATTGTAAAATACACTAACCAATATATTCAATGTATCAAAGCAAATTATTCCCGAGAGAGGGACATCAAAACCACCGATATTATAGAGCTAAAAGCATTCATTGGATTTTTGTTCTTGGCAGGTGCGCACCAAGGAAACAAACAGAGTCTTGAAGAGCTCTGGGGCAAGGATGAGAATAGAATTGAAAAATTTAGCCTCGTGATGTCTATCAAAAGGTTCAAGACTCTAATTCGATGTTTACGTTTTGATGACCGTAATACCAGATCAACAAGACAGGCAGAAGATAGGCTTGCTCCCATACGTGATATTTTCACTAAATTCGTACAGAACCGCCGAAATAGCTATTCGCTCGGTGAAAATGTAACAATCGACGTAATGCTGCCAGGTTTTTTGTGTTCTTCGGCAGTACATACTTTCTAAACCAAACAAACACGGTATTAAAATATATGCACTTGTCGATGCAAAAATGTATTGCTCTTACAACTTGGAAATTTATCCTGGAAAGCAGCCACAAGGACGTTATTTGCAAAGCAACAAGCCTTCCGATTCGATTATTTGGATCTGGCCTCAACATTACAGCAGATAACTGGTTTACGGACTTTCAACTAGTCGAAGATCTAAAAAAAAAAAGAAATTGTTCTATGTCGGCACAGTAAAAAAAATCTGAAGAAGTTACCGCCTTTATTTGTTTCTACCAAGCAAAAAGAACTATATACCAGCTTGTTTGGTTTTAAAAAAGGGAGTACTGTAGTTTCATACGTTACACGCAAAAGTCCCGTAAAGAATGTCATCCTTGTGTCCACGCTCCATGATAATGACAACTCCATTGATCCTGCTTCTGAACAAAAAAGTAAACCAAGTATAATTAAATTTTACAATTCAACAAAAGGAGGAGTGGACACAGCCGACCAGATGTGTGGAAGGTACAATACTGCTCGAAACGTCAAAAGATGGCCAATAGTTATATTTTTCACGATGTTAACTATAAGTGGTATCAACTCCCAAGTTATATACCTTGGTAATAAACCAGATCCAATGCGAACAAGATTGTACCTGAAGCAGTTGTTTCACGAGTTAGTCTTAGAAGAAATTACGCGAAGAAGCATGAAATCTGTTGGATTGCCAGTAGACCTTCAGCTGAAACTAAAAAGATTTCGTCCGGTTGATGAAGGAACAACTGATGAATCATCCCCAGGACCATCAAAAAGACTAAGATGCCAACCATGCTGAGTGAAGACTCGTACTAGAAGAATGTCAAAATATAAGTGTCAAAAATGCAACAAGCAATTTGTTTGTCACATGCTTTTTTTGTCTGTAAACCTTGCAACAATGTATAAACAACTTAGAGGTAAATTTTATAATATTACTATGCTTATATTTTGCATTTCATTACTATTTTTTTTATTCTATTTATATTTGTATGATATTTTATTCACGTTAAAAAATATATGAATGCTTTAAAGTATAGCTTGTTTATTTTAATAAAAATTGATTAACTGCTGAAGGATTTGCTTAAATGTGGAACGAGGTGGTCAGCAAGAAAATGGATCTCACAGACCCATTGCGCCCGAATATGTCACAAAAGATATTGCGCCCGACGGAGGGTTAAGCAATATAATTTTTCATTAACGATTAAGATTGCATCTTAACAACTCCCTACTTCAAACCTTGTACGAGCCATAATCAAAATCAACTCAATCCGTTATACAAGTAATAAATTTGTTTATGTATACATTTAAATACATATAGAGTTACGCCTGTTGGCTATTTATTTATCCAAACTTAATTACTCTAAGGGTTACTATACATACTAATAATTACTGATATGGATACAGTATTTGTGTGCATCAAATTTTACTCTCTTGCATTGTTAATTGTTCCGGATATCATTTCGACACAAAGATGTTTTAGAAAACATTTTTTAAATATTTCAAAATCAATGTTTAAATGAAATATTATTAAAACGCAACAAAAATATCTTTTAAAAAACGTGTTTTATTTCAACTATTTTAAAACGGTGTAACGTTTTTAAAACATGAAAAACACGTTTGTTTACTGATTGGGAAGGTTGAGAAGTGTATAATTATAACATAAGCGACAGACAGTGCTGGGCAGTAACGAATTACTTGTATTTCAAATATAGTATTTAAAATACAATTGTATTTTGTAATTTGTATTTAGATACAATGCAAAATAGTATTTTGTAATTTGTATTTCAAATACACTGTTTGATGTATTTTGAGTTTTTCAATTACATCAATTACTCGAGACTAACGTAAATCAGTAAACCGTTAATTTTATACATTATAACCGTTTCTAGACGTAGTTTATCATACAAACAATTTAAAAAATTCGTTTTTTTTGAAGAGATAAATATTTTTATTAAAAAAAATAAGTAATTAAATTTGTCAAGTGAATGAAGACTATTACCCCCAATGTCCTTTTACGTTGTGGTTTTATCCCGACGAATTATTCAAAGCTGATTTTGAATTTTGCGGGTGTTAAACTAATTCAACGTATTTTCCGTCGTTTATAGCTATTTACAGTTAACTATTTACACACGTTACTTTTGTGTTACAAAGTAATTTGTATTTTTAATTGTAATTGAAATAATATTTTATATTTTGTATTTTCGACATTTTATATTCTATATCTTGTATCTAGTATTTTAAATACAGAATATTAATGTAATTTGTATTTTGTATTTCAATTACCTATAACAAGGTGTATTTTGCCCACCCCTGGCGACAGATTATATCCACTAATGTGGAAATCAAATCAACTCTCATTTACATTTTCTTCGATACATAAGCTTATAATAAAAATGTTAAGATTTGCAAAATAATTTTATAGTTTTTTTACTGTTTCCAAATTAATGTTAATTACTATAGGTAGTGGGATTCTTAAACCAATATTTACAATTCTAGAGTAATTATTTAATAACTGATACACATTTTAATGCATTATCTATTATGTTTTTGTCAATAAAAGTTTATATTTTTAGATTCTGTATGCCGTACTTTACTAATAGTTAAAAATTTAAGAAATATTATAAAACCGGCAACGTTGATTTAGTGTTGAAGACAGTTGAGTTTGGTTGAGTTAAAACCAGTAAAAGAAAAGAATTTTTAACGTTTGTAGAGGAAATTACCAAAAGTTAATCATATAATTACCTTCAAAACTGGTTTGATTAATAAAAATAGTAAGTTTTTGAAACATTTCATTACTTGTTTATTTGACCGTAGATGAGCTTATTATTTTGGTTAGATTTAAGGCTATTTCGTATATGATTAAACTTGCGATTCCTTTACTTCTTATTTGTTGTTTTACGTTTATCTTTCGTTTACATTATCTTTCTTGCTTTATTCGTTTTATGTAATTTAACATTTATCTTTGCTACCACTAATCAGGGTTGGGCAGTATTATTTCTAGGTTGAGTATTATATTACATATAATGTTCACATTATAAGTAATAATAAGGCTGTAACTAACGTTTTTAGTCATTATCGGTGAATATTGCCTTACTAAAACTTGACTTGTCGAATAATCACATATAACCGATCATCAACTGTGATTACTAACATCACGTAGTACAAATACTGTTTTTAATTGTAATCGTCTTATATTTATGCTAAAGCGGTAAGTAATTACTTTTTGTTGAACTTGATACTTATCGAAAGTTTTTTTGAATAAATTTAGTACTTCCCAACTTTTACTTTGCTTGAGAATGTAATGTTTTAATTAAAAGTGACTCTATGAGAGTTTCGTAATTTTGCATGTGTAGCAGGTGGTTGAGGTGTCATGGTGCACACCCGCCGTATGGATTCATCTACAACAGCACCTGACAATGGCCTTCGCCACCGAACACGGGTATGTGTGTTCAATGTCCTAATTAGTTTTCGTACTAAACAATAATTGTAACTTTCAATTTATAATTTGTATACCTATTTCCTAATCATTAAACTTTTTAATGTACTAATTACTTTCATTACTTTTGAGTACACAAATCTTACTATACCTAATGTAAGTAGTTGAGCATTCATGCACTTTGTTTAAGTTATGCTAAAAATTTGTTGCAATGCTTATTTAAATTTAATAAATAGCCTTAAAAGGTCTTTTCAACTCAAGACTAAATACAGTCTAAGCCGCCTATAACGTCCTTGCATATAACGATTCGTCGGATATAACGAACCATTTTTTGCGGTCCCAAACAAAGTTCCATAAGAATACATACAAAGTTACGTCGCTTATAACGAACCCGTATGTAACGATATGTCGGTTATAACGTTCTTAAAAATATTACCTCACTACAATAAAGAAACATAAATTCCAGAAATTTTACCTCGAAAAATGTTAGGTACTTAGGTAAAACCTATTGTGTACGTAATCCTTTACTGAGCTATTCATCCGGCTTAAAAACATACCTTATTTAAAGAATTTACGTACATTTCTAAATTGTCATCGGCGGCAATTAAAAAAGAAATTCCGTGTTTTCTACAATCTTCCAATGTACCTCAGACTATTTTAAGCAGTTTCGCGGAAATAGAAAATTGCGTTGATAAGTTGTATTGGGCTACGAAACTTAAACAAAAGAAAATTACAGACTTTTTCTAAAATGCGTAGTTAGATAGATAGATGTTATGAAGTTATACTTATATACATATGTATATGTATGTAGTTTTTTTTAAATAAACATACATAAATCTTATGATCACCGTTTATTACGAACTTCGTTTATAACGTACTAGTATTTGAAGTCCCTTGTGATTCGTTATAACCGGCTTAGACTGTAGTTTTGTTTCATTCCTTCCTGATTTGCTTCATTGTCATATAATCCTTTTATTCAAGTATATTCCCAACAACTGCTTTAATTTTTGCCTTCCTATTATAATTTATGTAATAGGTTTATTAGCACTACAATTATTATTCTTTTGCTTTCCAGTTTGTTCTAATCACGTCAGTTTTTTTTTAAATAGAATTGCTATTTAATTATGTTTTTCTTACAACAGATACCGTATCTTTTATCTTTTTATTGCAGATCCTTACTTAACTGTCTTCAACTATTTTATATAAGTACTGTTATTTTCGTTTAATGTCATACTTTTTTTTACCTATGAAATTTAATTAGCTTTGTCTATTTTTTTATTCTCGTTACCTTCTGCTGTTTGTTACAGTTTAACGTTTTCAACTTAATTTTTATGCTCGTTTGTTTTTAATTTTTGGTTTGCTAATTTATCGATCTCTCATCCGATCTAGTTCTATATTTTAGCTTTACTGAGTATATTTGAGTTTTCACTTATTTTTGGTTTTTTTCTGATATATAGTAGTGGTAGAGTAGAGTAGAGCGTGGAGTAGCGGTCAAGTAGTCGAAACTTTTTGAAACAGTCATTATTCACTCATGACTACTTCATTCAGACGGCAAAATCTTTCTTCAACAAATCAGTTTTGTCTGTGCACGGTTCATTATTATCTGCTGATATAGTACATTCTACATAGGCTGTTGATAAGGAATCGATGAAAGGAATCATGTTTTTGGTGATTTGCTTACCGGTATTTTTATTTGTATTGTTTGATTTTTCTTAAATACGATAGGAAACAGGCATACACTATATGTATTGGTTCGCTTGCATTTACCATATTCTTTATGTTAGACATTTCAATTGCCACTCTTTCTAACTACAATAAATCAAAAAGTCGACGAAGATAATTTGCTTTAAATATTTGCCATTGATAAAAATTCTATTCATAGCAAACAAATAAGCAAGTCTTCATCATCATTGGAATGGATGGTTGTTGCTGTATAGTGTGATAGATATTCCATGCTGTGTAATGATTACCTTAAATTACTTTAAGTCTTCTATACAAAAGGTTTATTTTAAAAGACAGTAGCATAATTGGCTTAAGATATCTCCACACACACAATTATTCATTGCAGTGGGTCTAGAGACCGCGCTGTTCATTATGGTCTATGACGACCTATCTATTTTTCGGAAAAATGTTCATAAATTCAATTTCTGAAAATTATTGCACAATGTGCTGAGTACCCATTTTGCTGGGATATATATTATTTTTAAATTAATTTTTTTCCGTTTAATTGAAGCAAAAATGTTTTTACTAAAGATTTCTAAATAATGATTTGCATTTAGTCTTCTTAGAAAAAAATGTAAAACGGTAACCTTAATTATCTGGCTGTTTAAGCAAATCATAATTAGGGATTTTTGTTTTTCCAAAAGCTGCACATTTGGTTGGAGAGGTATCTCATTTGTTGTAAATATAATATGGCTGAATACATATCACCACCTCCTTGAAGTTTTTAAATAATGATTGGTTTGAAAGCAAGGAATTTATTTATAGACATAACATTATGTACGTGTATTTTAGATATACCACGCACTTGAGTTGCTGTTGCTCTCTCAAAGGAAGACGAGAATTAGATTAAGCAAAATGATTCTAACACTAAAATTATAGCATTAGTTTTATCATAAGTATGTTCTGTTTTATCACATTTTTAATGTAATAATAAACATTGGATTTTTGTGCCAAAGTTCTTTCTCCTCAAAAATTTGTATACACAGAAATTTTAGTTTCGTATTTTAACCTAATCAACACCGTAACACTTGATTAGCTAAATGCTCGAAGGTCTGCATCTTTCTAATAATATTAGTTGACATATGTTAATAATTAATTATAAATCAGTTAAGAACTATTTGACAGCAACAACCAACAACCTTGATTTATACATAACAAAATGAGTTGGCGCTATACTTCAAAATAGAGGGAATTTCTCAACGTGAATTCCGTTTAAATAACACTCAAAATACAAAATTAAAAATAAGATTTTTTACAAATTACTATTGTTTATTCGATTATTATCAAAGTTAGCGTAATGGTTACAATAGTAATTAAAGCAGCAGCATATTAAATAAATCATAGCACAGAAATGGCTAAGAAACAGCTACGTAATAAGAAAATTAGACGAACACAGCAAAAAGAGAAACACCAAAATGAAATACATTTGATTTCTTTTATTAATTTTTCAATTTTTCGATGGTTTGAAAACATTAATGAACTAAGTGTTATCACAGACAACAATTTTGTAGTGATACGATATTGTCTAAATCGATTATTTGCTCGAACATTAGTGCTACCTTGTTTGTTATCGATGTTTTTTCGCTTAGCATTGATATTGTGGCAATATGGACGAACATCAAGCATTGCTAGTTTATCCCTAGACACGATTTTACTGTTTAATAAATCATAATAATGACGTTTGTCCATCTTTTGTACAGATCTATTTACAGTCAGCCTTACAAAAACTAAATAGTACATAGTATAGTAATCATACACAATATGGAATCACAGTAATCAGATTGTTGTGGTTATTAAATCTAATGAATCAACATATAGATCATGACGGAGACTATTAGAATTTAAAATAACAAAACTTCTAACCGATGATCTACTACCTACTTTTTTTTTTTGCAATGTTTTTTTGATTTTGGAGTAATAATGTTCAGCGAGTAATTGAAACTTTTACTTTTCAGTAATACCGTTATTTAATGTTTTTATAAACGTTTCTAATTAAATCGATGTATGTAATTGTAAATCTTTACATAAGTATGCTACAGACCGAGATCTTTAAAATAGTTTATGAAGCCTATTGTAAGCTCTTATTAATATTGCTTTAGATGTTTATGTTCTGTATTAAGTTGTAGTTCGTTGAATTATTACGTAATTATTCTATATGTGATGTTAACTAGTCTCGAATTTCTTTGATGGTTCGTTATAAATTAAAGAGTTTCATTACTTAAATATTGCCTCGCATAATGCCATTTAAATCCTTTACTTTATATTACATTGTTGTTCTCAAACATTAATATTTTAATTAAATTAATACTGTAGAATTTTATTACTGTCATTTTCTTAAGAGATTTGTTTGCAAAAGATAATTTTCAAGTCAAGTTTCTTTTTTATTTTATTTTTGGGAACTGTTACCATTTTCGTGTGGAACAGGGCTAACCTATAAGATTATACAAAAAAATCGGACATGTTGTAATGTCCGATGTAATTTCACCAAAAATACTTCAAAATTACTTCTAAAACGAGTTTTTAAATTATAAGAGTACATTTATGAAAGCGTAAAAGTACTAGGTTATTAATTGAAAATGAATAGCGGTATATATTTGCGCGGTCATTTACACTCTCGGTTACACTAGTTGACAAATTTAAGTTTTTTCGATGGGTATTGCATTTTAATAGGTGATATTGACTAAATATGTTATGATTTCAAATATGATTTACATTTTTTATATATCACATCAAGATGTAGCCCAATTTAACAAACAAAAAAGTATTGGCTTACGAACGTATATAACTGTATTCTGCTTAGTAAGGAAAATTGATAAGATTACAATTAGGTATCAAAAAACCCCTATAAAAAATACGTTTAAACGCAAAAAAATAAACGTTTACACGTTTAACTGTGATTTTTTTTCTGAAAATTCTTAATCACTGTGATTTCGGTTTCGTTAAATTTGCTTAAAAATAATCTGTCTATACATTTGTTTTGTTAAAAAAATTAATTCGCAGTAAATGAAAGTTTAGACTTCATACGCTTCATAGTAGTCGAAGTGCTGTATAGTAACATTGCTATAATGTATTATCAGGATTCTTCAGTGATCTATAAGAGTTAGTAAAATAGTTAGGATCGATGTTATATTTCTAATGGCGAAGATGGTTTTTCGGCACGAAGTGCATCGTCAGGTTTGTCCTAGTGAATACTACAATTAACGGTAATATTGTAACCTTAAAAATCGTTTACACGTTTAGTGATGTAAACGTTTATAACAATATAAACGTTTTTACGTTCCATAATTACAATGTTATTAACTTATTACAAACAAATACATAACTGCTTAATAGTATTAATCGACATTTAATTTTTTGTTTGAAAAGTTTTTTTTATCGTTTTTTATGCACAAACTCGGAAGTAGTCGGCAATCATTTTTGTATTCCACCTTTTTTGATACTTTTGTTTTATTTTTTTAATGTTGAGTAAGATCACGTCAAGTGGACCCTGTATTTTCCACTTGATCATAAAAATTAAGTCCATGTACTTTTTTCATAAGTAGTTGCCATGAAAAATTGATCCCCTAAACGATTTTTAAAAATTTTAATTCAAACAATAATTTATTTTACAATGAAAATTTTAGGTACTTTTAATTAAAAATTAAGTTTTAAATCAACCGTTAAAAATAAATTAATGAAATTTTCAGGATTTATCGTCAAATATTTATATTTTAATAAAATGTTAACAACTAAAAGTTATTTGTTTATTATCATATTGTTAATTAACTTTTAAGTAAACAAATGAAAATTTCAATGATTTCTCGGTAAAAATATGAAGTTTTTTTTTATTAGTTAAATGCGTTATTTATTTAAGTTTAAGATTCCGGAAGAAAATTTCACTGCTCGCGATTAGTTTAAAGAATATAAATTTATTTATCACGGCGCGCCGGGCGTCAAGCGCTGTCAAGAGCACCAGGCGGCCGAGCGTCAGACTACATTGCAGCTTCGGTTAATTATAATTATAAATAACAATTAAGAATGTAATCTTCGAACGAATTTTATCAATATTATAACTGAAACACATAAATTAATTCTGTTATTAAACAAAAACAAGAAAAACGAACTAGTAATTAAATATATTAAAATTTGTGAATTCTCGTTATCTTTATATTATTTTTAAACTATTTGTAAAAACTTTTTCATCTTCCGACACAAGCTTACATTGCAGTGAGACATCATCCAACTGTTTGTAATAATGGAATTGACGAATATTTTTTATCGTCACTGCCCGTTCGAATCGTTGTTTGTACTTTTCTTCGTGTAAATCGCGATCTTTCTGGTCACAGAAAACAAAATTACCTTTTTTAAATGAATTTTCCGCCCATTGGAAAAAAGTACGTGGTGTCGTTATGTGATTATTATGGTCACGTTAAAGGCTAGCACGATAAGCCTGTCTTTTGACAATTCCTGCTAAGCCGTCACACGCTCCTTTGCCATCAGATTTAGCAAAAAAAATCCACTCTACTTTAACTTCAAAATCATTTGTGTGATTTATTAAGTTGGCAAAGTTATATTTATGTTTATATTTCGAAGCTGCTCCATCGGAAAAGTATTTAATTTTTTTAACATTTTCGGCGTCAAATTTATTTTTTTAAAATTCAATCAGTTTTGTATTAAAGAGATTTACCGAACTTGCGTCGTGACTTTCTCTGAAATCACTACAAAATCCGGCCGTCAATAATTTAAATTTTTTAATGACGAAGTCAACTTCTGGACACTTCTTACACATCGAAAAAAAACATGATGATGTAGGTTGCACGCAAACAGAGCTTTGAATCAAGTTATTTAAGCTTTCAGAGAAATTAATTTCTTTTTTGAGTTCAATCTTTAGTCCGTGTAATTGTAATTTTACATTTTGGTGAATTTTGCATACACATACATTGTGTGTTCCGCTTTTTCCAGCTGAAATGCATTCCCGTGGTCGTAAAGTTTGAAATTTAATTGATTATTTATTTATTTTCGCTGTTTAATGTAATGATAAAAAATGATTTAATTGCATTATTTATATAAGTTTAAAAAAAATAAAATTAAGATAAACGAGAGTTCACAAATTTTAATATATTTTAATACTATTTCGTTTTTCTTGTTTTTGTTTAATAACAGAGAATTAATTTATGTGTTTCAGTTATAATATTGATAATAATAATAAAATTCGTTCGAAGATTACATTCTTAATTGTTATTTATAATTATAATTAACCGAAGCTGCAATGTAGTCTGACGCTCGGCCGCTCGGTGTTTTGATAGCGCTTGGCGCCCGGCGCGCTGTGATAAATAAATTTATATTGTTTAAAGTAATCGCGAGCAGTGAAATTTTCTTCCGGAATCTTAAACTTAAATAAACAACGCATTTAACTGATAAAAAAAACTTCATATTTTTACCGAGAAATCAATGAAATTTTCATTTGTTTACTTAAAAATTAATTAACAATATGATAATATACAAATAAGTTTTAGTTGTTAATATTTTATCAAAATGTAAATATTTGACGATAAATTCTGAAAATTTCATTAATTTATCTTTAACGGTTCATTTAAAATCTATTTTTTAATTAAAAGTACCTAAAATTTTCATTGTAAAAAAAAATGTTTAAAATAAAATTTTTAAAAATCGTTTGGGGGATCAATTTTTCATGGCAACTACTTATGAAAAAAGTACATGGACTTAATTTTTATGATCAAGTGGAAAATAGAGGGTCCACTTGACGTGATCTTACTCTGTTCTGATGGAACCTTTCTCTCTGTTCTTCGCTCATTTGTTCAAGATTGCCGGGAAAAAAGTAACATTCAGCATGGCTTGCCAGCTCGCGCTACACCATAGGAATAGCAAATGGCAGTTGTTTAACACATGGTGCTTATTACGATTTATCCTGATCGCCTAGTTTTATATCATAAGCATAATACAATTTTTTTTACAAAATTTCTAATATTTAACAGATAAAACAACCACCTATGTAAAAAAATACATCCTGAATATTCGAAGGTTCGCCTCCTGGCAATAGTTATGTCAGATGTTGATCAAATTAATGATCCCTTCTTTAGGAGGATATAAGGAAACAATCACTTCAGTTTACGAAACGTCGCATGTAAACTGAAGTTATTGTTTCCTTGTATCCTCCTAAAGAAGGGATCATTAATTTGATTAACATCTGACATCCTGAATATTGATATTGTTTCTGATTGCCATATTAAAAGAAGCTTAACGTTAAATAACAGCAAATTTTAATAAAGATTCAAATTACAAAATTTTGAGACTAAAAACTTAATATTAAATGTTACAATTATTTCATTGGTAACTATTTATAAAAGAAGAATTATGAAAATATAGTAAATTGCACCCCACGCCTTTTTACTCTTGCTATAATCAGGTTATTAATAATGATTGATTATTATGCTTTTTATTGCTGTATCATAAGCTCGTAATAAGTAAAAATTATTTTCTACTTTTTAGTTCGGTATGCTATCAAAGCGTGTTTTTATTTTAGTTTTTTAAAACTATAATTTTTATTACTGAATTGTGCGAAATTTTTATTTGAAATAAACCGACTTCAGCTTAGTAATCATATAGTACTATGAAAAAATGATGTCATCTTTACAATTAATATTTTAGAAAAATGCAGACTCACATTGAAATAAGTAAGAGTCATTTTAGTTAATATTTAAATAAAATAATGACAAACTTAATATGTTATTTTAAAGTATGAGCAGGGTAATACTTAAAATGATAATAGAGTGGTAAAACCAAAATAAACTGTTTTCGTATTTGTCAGATATTAGTTTTAATTTTTTAATAAAATGTGTTCTAATGCTTTACTTTTGATAGAGTTCAACGCAACTGGAAGAGAGTGAACAATCTAATGTAAGCGAAAGCGAAACTGAAGGAGAGCACTCTTGGAGTCCTACAAATAAAACCAAACGTATTCATAAATCTCAAAGAAATAAAACAATTCCTTCTAGTGTTCGTCAATTAAGAAGCAAATTTTCGTGTAAGTTAGTTTTTTTTCTTGATTACTCGAATTTGTAATGCTTTAAACTTTAATTTTAGCCGACCGTTTACATAAACGTGAGCTTAAAAGCACTCGCATATCTTTGGACGAAAGACATTCACTATCAGTGTATTCAACTCGCAACATGCACGACGATTCTGATACATGTAACGGAAATGATAGTGACGAAGAAGTTTTCTCATTAAGGTATTTATTTATAATGTTAGTAATTACCAACCAACAAAAAGAATTTAACTTTATGGCTTTGGATTTTAATCAAATTTTTGCTAATCATTCTTCCAAAAGGTCTAAGTTAAAATATATAATTTTTAGAAAAATTCCATTTTGTTAGATTTGAGTGTAATTCATTTTAAAAATTTGCACAAAAACATGTAGTTTTGTTTGCGGTGACGTTTTCAGTCTTGCTTAACTCTTATTCTACAAGTCATAGAGAATGGTTTTTAAAGATAATTCCACAAAGTTTAATTTGTTGTGTAACTTGACTATCTTTTGTAAAATGGAAAAAATATTTGAGAAAACGAAAAACGCTTCTTAAAATTTTTTTAAATGATTTTTAAAATTAAAAAAAAAATATGTTGTATAAATCTATAAAACTTAAAACTTTTAAAGTGGGATCATAAGTAGTGTTAAAAAACATGATGTATTTCAACATGACTATTTTATCATAAATGAATGTAATGTTTTTACATGATAGGTATCAATTTTCAAGTGGTAACTTGCTCAAGTGACAGTTTCAGGATATTTCTTGATTTTTTAAATATAATTTCTAAACAAATAAACCGAAAATCTGGATTTTATTTCATTTAGGAGGACTGCGATATTGATATTGAAAAATGGGTATGAATCAGCAAAAACAATAAAGGGTACTCAACAATTCCACAGTTATGTTCTTGTTTAAATGGGACTAGCATATTGGTGAAAAGGTGCTCATTTTCAGGTGACTTAAAAATATAAATACTGACAGTAGACTAAATTGATATTAACAACATTGTTGTTTTAGTTACATGTTAATATTTTTATAAACTGTGGCTAGGTTGTGCATGAGGGGTAGGCGATAAAGTAAAAAAAAATTGAACCACATGGACTTTCTTCATTATTGAAATATCAACATTTTCTGATATATTAGTTGATACTGACCAAAGTTGACTCTTCATTATACGAAAGCAAACAAGAAATTACTTTTTAAAAACAACAAAGAATAAATGGGAGATATGATATAACAGAAGTACCAGGGCTATAAAAGTTATTTTTATACAGTTGTGTCTTGTGTTAATTGTGTTTTATGTTTAATATATAGGGTGTAACTGATATAACGCATAATCTTTTAATAGGGAGTAGCTACGATGATTTCGAACAATTTGATACACTTTATGAACATGTGGTCTAATATTTCAAAATCTTTTTATGAAATTTTCATTAAAAAAATAAATAAGTATTAAGTACGGACCTGTTTCGTTGTATGATTAATAAAATAGAACATGCTTTAAAAAAATGCAAACTTAGGAAATGGTGACTATTCGAACAAAGTTCAGTGTCAAGGCTATTTGCATTAACAAGTTATTTATCGTTTGATGACGTTGCAAAAAACATTAAGTATCAAATAAAAAACTACAAAAATACTTATCCGTAAATAGAAAAAAATAAAATCAATTACTAATCTCTACAACGAACGCACTTATTCTATGGATTTAAAATCGCGAAAACTTATCTACTACCCTATAATCTGACTAAAATCAGTAAATTAAAGAAAACTAACGCCTAATAAAAAATTACACAAAATTAAACAAGCAACTATAGGATATGATAACTTATTTTGTGGTAGTGCAATAAAACCTGTACCGTTAGCAAAACGACCATCACTTTCAGATACGGTTTACTATTAAAGTATCTTGACCTATGTCACACGCTGCTTGTATTCGGGTTCAACCAGGGACGTATTTAAATATTGACATTGGATTTTCTCAAAAACCATCAGGAAGAGACCATATGCTTATAATAGAAATATGTTCCAAATCATTACAGATTATGCGTTCTATCAGTTATCTGCATAATAGGTGGGTTTTGAAATTTTTTGAAACACGTCTATAAAATAGTCGTGTGTTCCATTTTATAGTTTCAGGGTTAATAATTTATAAAAATACACAAAAAACATTTATAAAAAACGTCAAAAACCTTTTGATTTCATCCGCATTGTTGATTTTAAATTTCTTCAAGTCGAGTTTGGAAAAGTTATATTTTCACTACACTATTAGTGCGTGTTCTGGGGCACGCAGTCGTTTAGTAATGCATGCAAGCGGTTTGTTATAATTATCGTATTCAACATATTGCGATACAATGTCACTAATGACTTCATCCTACTCAGGCATCAAATTTTCGTCAATGTTTTCAAAAACGCGTTCTGTATCATCCTCCCTAATCTATAAATACTGTTGGAATAAAGTTAAGTTAATTTTTTCTCTAACAGATGCAGTAGGAATAAGAGTTTGAAGTCAAATAAAATCAAAAGTTCGGAGTGAAAAAAATTAAAAAAAAAGTGATCACTGCATCATATTCAAATTTTATACTTCTAACGTCGTTTTAATTATATATATAACAAGGTGAAATTTATGTAGTACATAGACAAAAGTATACTCTTTTTAGCAATATAACATTTATTTTGGATTTTGTTAAATTTCTGTTAAAACTGGATTTCTATAAATTGATATTATTTTTGTTACATACTTGAATAATTTAAACGATTTCTTCGTTAAAAGCTTTAACAGTACAGATAAAAAACATTTTACACAATTAATTTTTAAGAGGAGCGGTTCAAGTACTGTAAAGTATAGATGGCGTTGATGTCGATATTCAACAAATTTTTGTTTTTAACTAAGAAACAGCTATTTCTAAAAAATTCGTATTATAATACAAATCTTAATGCTTAACATAGGTGTTCAGGTAAAAATTATAACGGTTGCGATCCAAATACTTCCAAAATTTAAAATTTGTCGAATCACAATATTTGAAAAATACAAATGAAACGATTTGTATTGTATTTACCTCCTAGAGGTAACAATTTTTTATTTGAACAGCAGCCGTCACAGTTTTTACCTCAACACTTAAGCATTAACTTTTACGTTATTATCTAAAAATTTTTAGCAATACGTATTTCTTGACTAAAAACATCGGCAAACATTTGTTGAATATCGACGCCATCCATACTTGAACCTGTCCTCTTAAACAATAAAATAATGGTTTTTAAATAACATCTAATAGCTTATATGCATGTGGGAATTAACGCAGGCGGCTTAGAATTTGACAACTTTTGCAATTGTAAAATGAGATTTAGGATCACTATAGAGCGGCATACATAAATGAAAGCGAATTAAAAATAATATAATATTTACATATTTGTTATAATAACGAAGTTATAATGCTTTGTTATACTTAATAATCCAAACTATTTAAAATGTTATTTCAAAAATTTCGGAATAGAGAAAAAAGACGTAGGTATCTACAGTAGAAATTACATTAAATTTGAGCAAACACTTTACGAGAAAAAAATTGTAGTTGCGCTGTGCTAATTGTTGCTTATAAATTGTCCCTCTTGACTGTTTAATACAGCATTTTAAGTGCACTTGATATGATAAACTTTGATAAAACTCCTTAAAACATATCAAACATTTTTGATTCACTACAAAAACGAATTTAAAAAATGCAAAAGGATAGTTATTTGGCGATTTAACATTCGTTTGTTTGTTTTTACTGGAGCACTGGATAGTGTGTGGTTCAAGAGTCAGCATTGGAAGTTGTTTTGATGTCGCGATGTCAGAGTGCATAATCTAATCTAAAAATGTATTGAAAGTTTAACTGCAATTAAATAAACCATTGTATAGTATATGTATATATATATATGTTTAAGTAATGATAAAGATCCTCTTTATTATAGAGCGCGAAAATCACGACATCTTCGTCATTCAAGATCGACTTTAACTCAGTTGGAAAAACGTACAGCATTATCTTTACGACCTTTACGCAGTAAGTGTTATGCAGATCCTCATTCACCTTTAACTTACAATACCGATGAAAGTACACCAGAAAAAGACGGTAATCAATATTTAATACATTACATTTTTATTCTAAAATAAAAAATAGTTCGTAGAAGTACAAGAAAACGTACTATGAGATTCTCAGAGATGACTTGGTTAACCGACAATCAAATGCCTAAAGTGGGGTATCCGAATTTAGCTACAGAAGATTATTCTGAAGAAGATAGTCGGGATATTCAGGTACGTATGCCAAATATGTAACTCTTTTTAACTTTTAACTTAATTAACAGAATGCCGATTGTCACAATTCCAAGTCTCACAGAAATACCTATGAAACAAGACGAACTACTCGATTGGCACATTCCCTAAATGGAATTGATGAAGGAAGAAACATGAAGAAAAATACCAAGTACTTGTTTGATTTTAAAAATTCCGATACACGTAATACACGAAATCGCAGAAACATCGCTGAACATTCGACTGAAGATAAAGTAAAAACAAGGAGGGAATCAAATGACAATAAAGAAAATAAAGAAAATAACATTGTTAACGGCAGATTAAAAGATATGAAAGAAAATTTTGATAACGTTGATGAAAGTGAAAGTATGGATAGTACGGATAGAAATGATACAAAAGATGATATCAAACAAGAAGAAGAAGAACATAAAAACGAAGAAAAGAAAGTGAGCAATGGTAAGCTATAAGAATATTTATTTTGCTTGGGTGAATCTCAAAGTAAACATTTACTTAGTGGCAGTGCGGCTTCTTCATTTGGTTAATGACCCTCAAAAAAAAATTGTTATTATTTACGATTGCGAATATGTAACCTTCTATTATGCTTCCAAAGATAGATAAATGAACTTTAAAAATAAGTCTTTTATTAAATAAGAATGCGTTTTTAAAGTTTTAATATTGAAATGACCCTCTTGCAGCATTGACCACGAGCAGCGACTGCTTACTGGTAACATTAACATAGAAACTTTAAATTACAGTTACTAATAACCGCTATATTTAAAATCATCACGTACCTGCTTCATTCATTCATCATCAGGGTTAGCTCATCATTTCTCCATAAAAATAATATTTAACTCACTATCATGTATTAAATTTCTAGTATAAGGTTTTGCTACGGTGTTTATAGTTTTTCCGTTTCAGCGGAATAAACGTTAAGTACTCGTCTTAATTCAAAATTAATTTTTTTAATTCAATTGAACAAATGGATTTTAAATATTCATAAATTTAATTGTGAATAATGATCTTATGTTAGAAAGAAATTCATTATTAAAATATTAATTAAACAAAAACAAGCATAATTATTTTTCGTTATATATTTAAGATAGTTCAGATAACGAAAATTGTGAAGAAGAGCAGGGATCGACAGAAACTGATGACATAAGAAAAGTGAGAAACCGTCAGATTATAAATCGTATTGACTCTTCAAAACGTAGAAAACGTAAATGCTCAGGTAATAATTTTTTTTGTGTATCGATGTATTAGAACAATTACGCAAAAGATTTCCTTTCAAAGGCAGAAATAAGAAATGTGAGCATTACCTTGAGCTGTTACCTCTGTTTTTTTTGCGAAGCTTCTCAAGTTGACCCAAAATAAATGCACTTGTGTGTTGCATGCGTGTAAACTTTATTTTCTGTTTTTGGATTGGGTCACGTTTATGTATCAATAGTAGTAATTGTATTATTTTTCTTTTAGAAAGTTCAAGTTCGTCCGAAGTTAATAACAGGGTATATTCTTTAAGACAACGTGCTCCAAAACCTTCCGGTAAACAAAGTATGTACATTACGTATATTCTACATTTGCATGCGTAAAACCATAAAATCTTTACAGAATTACCAAGTAAGGTACTTTCAGAAAGAGAACACGTTTTACGACCGAGGAGGCATTTCACTAGAAGGATAGTTTCATCAAATTCGAGCTCAAACTCGTCTTCTGACTCGGAAGTAGTTAGGAAACCGTCAAAGTACAGAACTCCGAAGTAAAAGTTATAAGCATTTCCGATAGACAATTCAACTAACATAAATATATTCTAGTTCGAAAGGTCAACATGGGAAAAACGATCATTTGATAAAATCGGGTTCTGGTTCTAACAAGCCTCTTCCCATAGGCCCAGAAACAATCGATAATAACGTAAGGTTTTCAAGTGTTGGCGGTTTAGATGGGCATGTGCAGTGTCTCAAAGAAATGATTTTGTTGCCTATGATGTACCCAGAAGTATTTAAACAATTTCAAATTCAGCCGCCTCGTGGAGTTTTATTTCACGGACCACCAGGTTAAATTTATTTTTTGTAAACTGTTTAGTTAATAGAAATTATAGGTACTGGGAAAACATTGATTGCAAGAGCATTAGCAAATGAATGTAGTTTTGGGTCTCGTAAGGTATCATTTTTTATGCGGAAAGGTGCTGATTTATTGAGCAAGTGGGTTGGAGAATCGGAAAAACAACTACGATTATTATTTGAGCAGGTAATATCAAAATCTATTTTTCTTCTTAATTTGTAATATATTTAATGCAGGCACAAGAAATGCACCCGTCTATTATATTTTTTGACGAGTTGGATGGTTTAGCTCCTGTACGTTCATCCCGACAAGACCAAATTCACGCTAGTATCGTGTCTACTTTACTAGCATTGATGGATGGCTTAGATAACAGGGGCGAAGTTGTTGTTATAGGTGCAACAAACAGAATTGATGCAATTGATCCTGCTTTAAGAAGACCAGGTAGATTTGATAGAGAATTATTTTTTCCGTTGCCATCAAGAAAAGTGAGATGGTTATAAATGGTTTTATTTACTAATTTATTTGTAATAATCTAGGAAAGATTTGAAATATTGAATATACACGTATCTAAGTGGTCACCATCTCCAAAACCAGAGCTTCTGTCTTTCTTGGCAGAACGTGCTATTGGTTATTGTGGGTCAGATTTAAGGGCACTTTGTTCAGAAGCTGTTATACAGAGTTTAAGAAGGACGTATCCTCAAGTTTATACAGCGGATTACAGGCTTCTACTAGATCCCACTTGTGTTAAGGTATAATGAACACTTGATAGCATTTGGTTTAATACTTAAGTTCTAGGTTGAAAAAATAGATTTTTTAAGGGCAAAATCTTTACTAGTACCTGCATCACATAGAGTTACACAAACACTAGGTAGAAAATTAATGCCAATTTTGAAACCTCTTTTAGGAGAACCTCTTGAAAGTACATTAAACGTTCTTAAAGAATCTTTTCCTCATGGTTTAGATCCTGTATTAGCAAAGTATGTTAGTCTTTATGAAATGTTTCTTTTACATGTTTTTATTTTAAGGGTAAAATTAGCTGCAGGCTTTCGTCCAGCGCAACTATTATTAGTAGGTGCCGGTCCGCAACATGGTCAAACATTACATCTGGCACCAGCACTTTTGAATCATATGGAACATATACACGCTTACGTACTTGATTTAGCTATGCTGTATCGTGAAACGGCTAGATCACCTGAAGAAACTTGTATACAAGTAAGACCAACAATTATTTAGAATTTTATTATTACCATTTATTTGAGTTACAAAAAAAGTTTCGAGAGCATTCTTTTAATCTATTTTCACAAAAAACGTATACTTTTGCTTACGTTTTAAATAAAAATTAAAACAATTGGAATATTAAAGTACCGTTACTGAAAACAAAATATTTACACAATAACACATAAAACAAAATTTAAGTAATAAACTAATATTAAATATTTTAATAGTTCGTACAAGTACCGTTATCATCAATGCACTCTTGAAAACGGTTTCACATTTAATTCCCCAGATTTGCACACAAATTGACGATTCGAAATGATTCATACACTGCATTAATGCGACTATGTTGTTACGTGCTAAAGATGTAACATAAACGATGCTTTTGCTCGGTGCTCAGGGCAGAAGGGGCGAGTTAAATCAAAATAGAAATTTTTGAATTCTCAAAAGCGAAAGTGAGATTCTTCAAATCGGTGTGATCGCCAAAGGACACGAAGTAGTTAACTCTTAGGTCCTTGTGCACCCAGAAGCTCATTGGGTTGGTTACAACTCCTACCATTGTAGTATAACGTCACAAATCTAAAACTTATTTAAGAACAAGATCAACGTGATTGGATGAAAAGGCTTACATTAAAAAGTTACCAATTTATTTTCAAAATAATTAAACGCAAAATAAGTATCAAATAATTCAAAATGAGAGACAAGAAAAAGAAGTGAAATAATTATATAAATTTACAGGTTGTTAAATAAACAAAATATGAAACTGAATTAGTTGGATTACACATTAGCATAGAACATACGTAAATAAAATAAAACAAAAAAAATATTGCAATACGCGAAGGCTTTGTGATAGTCTAAGATCCGAATTAGAAACGACCTTCGCCCATTTGTTTAATGGATAAAAAGTTTTTATATCATATTTATTATGTTAGAAGATATATCGCGAATGGATTGACTAAAAAATTCCTGGCCAAACTATGATTAATTAAAAATTCAAATATGATTTTTTAGTCAACAGTGCACTCATGAATAAATTTAATACCAACCGAAAGTATGAAGCCTATAGAATATAGTTGGGTTGTCTATTTTTTTCCTGGCGTAAATACTGGGTCGGTAGGTATAAGCAGGTAAGTCGATACTAGTTATATTCACCCATTAGTTTAGTAAATAAATCTTATATCAGAATACAATAAAAAATATTAATGAAAAAAGTTTTAAATTAATAATTATTATTCCGTATCTGATTCATTGGAAGTAAAATTTTGATCCTCGAATTCGGTAGATTCGTCATCATTTTCCGTTATTTTTACAATGTCTTGTATTTTCAAAGGCGTTTGGTTCCCAATAAATGTTGGTTTTTAATAATCGTCTAAATTCCAACAGCAGTTTTTAGGCTGGTATTTTATAAATTTAGAGTCGGTTGTACTAAGCCACATGAAATTGACAAAAATTGTTCTTAAAATTCCTTGTAGGGATATCCAGCTTGTTGGTATAGTGTTCGAGTTAAGTCCTTTAATTTTTTTAAAAACTTCGCTGTCTTCTTTCACAGCTCAATTTTTCATAAAAATTTGATTTATTGCATTATTAACTCTGGTAGAGTGATTCATGTCATACATTTTTACAGTAAACTCTTGAACGGTATCGATTTTTTCCTCAATGAAAATATTAGCTCCATCAGTTAATGATGCAAAAATGGTTTGGTACTTTTTATTCTTGAAAAATATTTTAAGTGGTCTAATTTTTCCTTTATGCTGCCGTGTAATTGCAACTTGTGTATGCATGGAAAGCGGGTAAACTTTGACACAATTTAAATTCCAACTTCAATGCTAAACCGGTGCATTTAATGCAATCAAGGTGTTGGTTATGTTTTTTTCTAAATTAGCTAGCAAAATTTCAGATTGTGAAATTTTGTGCATATTTCCGAGTAGTCTTATAACATGTGGTATGATAATTAACAAAGTCGAATGATGCTTTAGTTAGCTCAACTTCATTGTACTTAAAGTTCTTTTTTTTCACGAAAAGCTAACTTCAATAAACAATTTTTGAAAGTTTCATCGTTAAAATCAATTAAGAAGTCGCCCGAGTCACACAAAAACACTTTTTAGCCATTTTTTTTATCACAATATATTGTCAATAAATAACGACACGTAGTAGCACATGTTCTCTATTTCGATATTTTAAGTTATTCTGTTATACTGTTCCAAAATCATGCTCAATGTTTGCGAGTATATTGGTACCCTCTCAACTTCATAAACAGAAAGCATGCGCACTCTCTTTCACCCGGCGAACGCGTCGCGCGAAGCTACAATGACGCGTCCTCTTCTATCGCACGGGATACTTTCTTCAGACCTCTCTGTCGTAAATTTCCATTCGCATCATAGTTTTACTTTTTAAAACTCGACCACCGTCATTTAAACCAGATTTTTGCAGACAACTATATTATCGTGTTTGCAATGAAATAGCGCTTATTTTTATATATTATTTATTTATTAAACAAATGGGTGAAAATAACTAGTATCGACTTATTTATATTTATACTTGTTAAACCAGTAGTTACGCCAGAAAAAATAGACAACCCAACGTTTGTAATATTCTATAGGCATACTTTCGTTATTCGTTAAACTCAAGAGCTTGAATAAAAACTCATATTTGAATTTTTAATTAATCATAGTTTGGCTAAGAATTTTTAAGCCAACCCACTCGCGATATATTTTCTAACATACTAAATTTGATATAAAATACTTTTTATCCATTAAACAGATGGGTGAAGTTCGTTTTGGATCGTATCCTGTACTATGAGAGACGTAAATAATTCAATTACACAATTATTAATAACATTACAGGCTTATTGATAAATTAGTTATGGTTTAGTATAATTAAAACTTAATTGATTTAATTTGGATAGATTAATTTCTTCACAAACAGCCAACAAATCCCCAATTGACAAAATTACTAGGTATAAAGTTTAATATGAAATTCACTTTCGTAAAGTTCAAAATTTTTAAGTTACACGTGTCAATTGCAATAAAATTTTTGCAACAAACGGAAAGTTTGTACCTTTATTTTACTTCCTGATGATAACTGTGAGTGAACTTGGACTTGGTTTTAAGAAGTAACTCAGCTGCGACGACGACTTATAACTTATAATGCAAAATGCGAATTGGAATATGTTGTCTTCGCCGATAGGAAATATGCACTCAAAACATAAACGTTTATCAGTAGCCCATTTCACATGAAAATTTGAACGTGCAAAATATTTTTTTTTTTTTGAAAAAAATATACATTTTTATTCAAAATTCCTGTATTCTTTGAGGAATTTCGGCGGTAATGCAAGGTTTTTTAACAGGTTGGTAACAGCTTACTTGAGCAGGATTACTTAAACCTATTGACATAAGTGAATTTGCTATAGATGTATGGCTTGGATATTTGTTGAAACCATTCACGACAACCAAAAACTGTAAAAAAAATATTTAGTTGTATTTTATTAACTATAGGAATTATAGTATCGCGTCACAACAACAATACAAGAACGAAGTGTTTCGTCGCCAAAGAACTATCTGAACATCCGAGATTAGAAACAACTACATTGAGAGCTTACATACTATTAGCGGTTGCATGCGATCCAAAAGTATTTGCCGTTGACCAAGCTTTTACAGATTTGGTGGTTTTAATCGTTCACAAAAATTGGTGAGAAAAATTTATTTTCGAAAAAACAAGTTGTTCTAACTTGCATATGCAGTGCCGGATTAACATATTGAGGGGCCACAAGCACAACATCGTGATGGGGCCTTTCTAAAATGACCCCCCTCCCTTTCAAAAGTCAAATTACTTAATGAGGAAAAAAAATGAAGTACAATAGGAACATAAATTTAAAGAAACTATCTATTTTAACATCTTGTGCATTTGAACAACGTGAAATAAATCAAACAGTACTTGTGGTATGGATTAGATCACAAATCACATTTTTTTTCTGCTCTTCTCTGCAGAAAATTGGTCGATGATTACCTGGAACTGAAGATGTCGCAGCTTATCATGTACCATACTCATAATACTCAAGTCCGCTAACATTTCCTAGGAGATGGTCGTTCGCAAATAATCCTTTATTCGCTTCAGTTCACTGAACGATCGTTCCCCGGTATTGTTTGATATTATCAAACTTAAATATATGCGCCATTGTGGCGCTGCTACTCTTTTCTAAGTAACCATTGCTTTGCAATTCTTTTAGTAACATTTAGTTTTACGTTTATTCTTTTAGTCGCGAAGCTATGGCGACGCGGGGCCCCTGAGCGTGGGGGCCTCAAGCAGTTGCTTGTTTTGCTTGTTGGTAAATCCGGCGATGTGCATATGCATTTGCGACAAAGCACATCTTCTCTATATCTTGGAATCGACGTTGAATTGTACACATGTGATTGTGTAGTATACAAAGTTCTTATTGACAATTGTAGCGGTTTCGTGGAAGACATTTAGGAATTTATCTTGAAACACTGTACTGTGTCTGCCTAGCAGTATACTTAGAACAAAGTTTAGTTCTTTAGAGGATGATTTTACACTTGAGTTCTTTCTGTTATTGAGGCATCTGCGTAAATTGATACGTATGATATGATAATGTTGGACTGAAATTTATCATAACGCGGTAGGTGTTAAATTGCGCAAATTGTGGAACCATTTTATACTGTAAATAAATACTGTAAAAGACTTTGTGTCTGCCAATAATGGGATCTCTCGGTTATAACACCTAATACCTTGAAACCATAGTACTGCTGATTGTAAGGAATTTGAATGGGGAAAGGCTTAATATATTTTGGTTTAGAAAACCTAATTTTTTTGGATTACGTTTCAGATTGTCTCTCCTAGTTGTAATCCATGTTTATGAAGGGTTAACATATCAAATGGACGTCTCATCTAGTTGTAGCATTCATTCATTCATAATCTTGAAGGGTTATCTCTTTTAATATCCTAAATAAAACTTGACTTGGGCAACTTCATAAATTTATGGGGATTTAGTATGGTTTAATAATAAAAAACAATAATAATAAGACCGCGTCTGTTCACATTTACAATCCGATCACAATTTCACTGTTTCTTGAAATCGTTAGTACCACGAACTTCAGCTCTTAAAAGTAGGGCTCAGTGAAATTGATGGTGTAAGAGAAGTCAGAGAGTCGTGAATGAGAACTTTTTCACAGATTCCTGTTGAGAAAACTAGAAGATTATAGTATTCCACAAACAATATTGCGGAAGAACAGGCTTGCCTAATGTTAGTAATGCTTTTTGAAAGCTTATATCATACGTTAACTGACGACCATAAAAATCGTAATAAGGCATCTCTGTGTAGGATTATCTGCAATTATCTATTTGATTATTTCTAGTTTTTAGTTCATTGATTTCTTTTGTACTTCTTTGTAGTTGAGAAGTTTTTAACAAGTTGATTATCCGACTTTAAATATTTGGTTAGAATTTTGATTATTTTAAGTCTACATACTTTCAAATGTTAGTACATTATTCTAAATATATTATAATACCTAAATGTTGTACTTACTAAAAAGCACTAAAAAGTATTTTGTTACTAATGCGCGAAATTCTTCTTTAATTAGGTATTTCAAGAAGCAAAACGAAACGTTCCGAGTGTAATATATATACCGAATGTTGATCAATTATGGAATCTGGCTCATGAAACAGTAAAAGCTATATTTTTATCGCAACTGCAACACATGGATCCTAATGTACCAATTTTACTGTTAGCTACTGCTAACGCATCTTTTAATAAATTGGATCAAGAGGTAGGTGTTACAAATTTATAACCATTTTTAAAATGCGTTTTTACGTGTTTAGTACAATGATACAATTTATAACAACATTTTTAATACTGCATTTCTTAACTTTTTACTGTTTTTGGTGTGTTTAGAATCAGCGAAATGAACAGGGTCTTAATTGGTTGATATGTATTTATTTTATCACACAATTTAGCATCTCAACAACATAACGTCAAAAATTTCACCATCAAGGAACATTTAAAGCAATCTATCTTTACATCTAAAGTACGATGCACGACTGCGCTGCTTCTTTGAGTTAATGGTTTGAGGGTGCTCAAAATTCATTGACAAAAATTGTTTGAAAATATACAGTAGGGTGAAATAATGAAATTTTTAGGGCATTTACACCTCAAATGAGTATATACAGTGTTTCAATTTCGATGCTCACCATTGGTATCTTGGTTATTAGAAGACATTGAGCAACGGTTAAGTTAAGTAACGTGTAACATTGGTTGAAAGAAAACTTTAATGAGAGAGTGATTTCAAATAATAGACCAGTGCAATGGTCTGCATGATCACCTGATCTTACCTCCGAATAGTAATAGATGTGCTACGATTAGTAAACGCAAACACTACGTAGAGTTTGTAACTTTGTTAGAAGAAGGTGTCAAAGTGTGTGGAACAAAATGGTCGTCATAACCAATTTTTTAAGTGAATGAACTTTAAGTACTGTTTCTTACTTTTTATTTCTATGATTTTGTTATCGTTTCGTTACTTTACAGTATTACTTAGTTTATCGTTTTCCTTTCATTTGTCATTGGTGCTAAATTTCATAGCCTACTAATTAAGGATTAATTTACGTTTTTATTTTTTTCTTAAAACAAAAAAAAACTAGGCATGTTAAACATCGTTGAAAAGCACTTTTTAAGGACTACCTAACAAACCCAAAATCCAAAATGGCCGAGTATGAAAAACAAAAGATAGCGCTAAGAACTTAAAAACAAATGACAATTCGGGGTTTTTATTTATATCAAATAATTTATCTTGGAAAAGTATCTCAACAATGTAAAATTTTAAAAAAGGTTAGATTAAGCATTCGGTTATTGACGAATGATCAAATTGGCAAATTTTTGATTTTGTAAAATTATTTTTTAAAAGTTAGGTCAAATGTGAAATAAGATTAATTTTGAATATTGAATTCTGCAAAACATTACCCATTTAACCGTTGCTCTATGTCTTCTAATCACTGAGATACCAATGGTGAGCATCGAAATTGCGACACACGGATATATAGGACCATAAGTAGTAAAGAATGATTAATCTCTAGTATGGTTGCATTTATGTAGTTCATATCATAGATAACAGAGATAGCAGAATCATCTAATACAGATGGACAATTATATCTTATTTCTTTTATTATTCAAAAAACTAGTTCTGTCACAATAATACGTCTTCAGACCTTGACAAATATTGAAACAAACTCCTGCTCATGCTGTCTCTTGATTCTAGTTACTAAATTTAGCATCGTAAAATGAATCTATGATATTTTATACAATAAAAAGATCTACTAAATTTTAAATATTCTACTTAATCTTAGTTGTATATAGTGTTTCCGAAAGAATTGAGTCACAATAACACGAATTAGCCAAACATAGTTTAATAAAACATTAATTCGTAAAGGATAGGGTATTCAATTTCTATAACAAGATGCGAAATGGTTTACTTGTTTTTATCTTACTGATGCTACTGGCGAAGGCCGTGAGTAGTTCGGGAACATTGTTCAGGTACAATGTTCTCACAATATTTATTTTATTTTAATTTCAGGTACTGATTATGATACAAACAATTTTGGAAGAAAAATTGCATCTATAATATACAGGGTGTTCTATTAAAAAAATCGTTTTTTCACTAATTTCTGTTATAGTCAAAAAAGAATCAAAAGGGATTTTTTAAACACATATGTTTGTTAATATTAACATATAGATAAATAAAGCGCTTTTAAGGGAGAGTTGGTAGGTGTAGAAGTGAGGTTAGATTAGTTTGAATTTTTCAATCTATTAATTTAAGAAAGAACTTGTTTAATTAGAATACTTTTTTTTTTAAACTAAACAAAACCAAGATAAGAAGTGTTGAGACGTTAATATAAAAGCGTTTTTAGTACTTTCCGCAAAGCTACATTTCTCGCGCAAATAAGATTCACTTTAATTAATTAATCAATTAATTAACTTTAATCTTAATTAATTCAAAATTGTCTCACTAAATGATATTTATATTAATGTCTCCTCAAATGTATCATTAATTAGATTGGTTAGATTGCATTTGTTTTTAATTATATCAAACAGTAACAAGTTCTAATAGATTTTAAAAAATGACTAGTTATTTTCTTTTAACAACTTGTATTTAAAAGAGAACGCGAGATTTTATTAAGTTCAGACGTTTTAAAACAGATGGGGTCTTTTAAGAAGAGTACATGTTTTAAATATATATTGTGAAATACCAGCGTTGCTAATTGTAGTAGAATTCTACAAAATTGGGGGATTTTATGTAGTTGCGAGTATCTTTTAAGTATTACAAATTGTTGTGGAATTTTGGGTAGAATCCTGTATGAACCTACGGTTTATAATCCGTATCAGTTTTTTAGTTTTAATTTTGTTTGTGGAATTATTAGTAAATTTGTGAAATTTTTACAGTTTGTGTGGGAAAACACGACAAAGGTTTTCGCCTTTTTTCTGTTTCCGCCTAAATATTTAGGTTATAACGTAAAAGCAAGTATTCAAAATTAGCAAAGATTAGACTTTTATAAACATTGTAAATTGTTGCAAATGCTTGAAATACTATTTAGCAGTTTAGCTTTGTTCAAGTAGACGCGAAAAATTGTATAGGAGTTTAATACTATGCCACATAAGAACTGACAAGTTGAGGTTTAAAAGTACAAGGTTAAACACATTACTATATTGTAACTTGTAATTAACAATACCTTTGTACATATATTTACGAAAGATGAATTATGTCTACTATGCTGAGTTAACTTATTTTTTCGTACATCTGACTTCAAGGTTACTACTAGTAACCTTCGTTGGAATGCAGACGATAAGAATGTAAACAAATTAAAGAAAATATATCATACAGATTATGCAACAAAAAATTCCTACGTAATGTGGATTTTGGAACCTATCAGACGCAAATTCACAAACTGCGAACTGTGTTAAAAATTTTACTATTCGTAGTAAATGAGTATCATGTCGCCCTCGCACAATTTAACATTCTGACACTTTTTAGAAAAAAACAATGTTTCCAAACACTATTAGAAAAGTGATAAAACAGTCGTAATTGTAATCAAATGTATTAAAATAAGCGATTTCTACAAACTTTTCAATACTGCTTTCATTTTTACTTATTTTCCAAAACAGAAAGTTCCAAATAAACCTTTATAAAAAGAACAAATTTGTATATAACAAACCAAGATATAGTAAATGAACTGCAAACTACAATTAGTAAATAAAGTAATTTGTAATATTATATTTGGTTGCAAGTTGCAAGGTTAAATCTCGCAATAATTCCAGTAGTCTTATGTAAACACATTGAATTTTATCAAATAAAGAAGTTTTGACATGTGAATACATATGCAAAGCACTATCTTTTTCTCTTTATTACCGTATCTTACTTGATTAATTTCCAAGCGACATCTCATCTGCAAATCTATTCAACTTAAACTGACAACGCCACCTTAACCGTGGTTTCTATGGCTGGAGTTTACACTGCAATAAAAATATTTGACATAACTGGACCGTGTCAATATTGCAAAATTTTTTTTTTATAAAATTGTTTCGATTTCCGGATGGCATATAAAATCATTTCAAAAGATAGCGTACTTTTGGTTATACTGAAAATCTATACTAGCTTTGTTGTATTAAATGAAACTTCTATATTAATTTTTTCTTTTTTCCTCCCGATCCTTCGCGATTGTTTCTTTTGTATCTCAATAGGAGGATACGTTTTTTATTACTTATGGCTGGTGGCAGTAAATTATTTATTTTAGGTCATTTTTGATTTAGCAAATTAATTTTTTGAAACGTTGCCAAATCAAAAATCATCAAAAAAAATAATTTTCTGCCACCACCCATAAGTCATTAAAAAACGTCTTCCTATTGGGATACAAAACAAAACATTCATTATTAAATGAAACTATATTTTATTTAATTTTACAATTTTTGTTATATGTAAGTCATTTTGCTAATAACAGTTTGGGTCTACAATATAGCATTTGGGCGTAACTTGACAGTTGTAGCGCTTTAAGGAATTAATGTCTTTGATACTAAATTAGATGGAACGTGGTAACTTAAACTAAAGATAGAAAGACATGTAGCATTAAATTTTACAATTCTTGAACAGAGACCTGTTTGCTAGTTTATGGATACAACATCTCAGAACAGATGAATTGGTTTAAAGGTTTAAACAGACTTCTATCTTGATTTTTAGTCTCCATTTTTATGGGGAATTGTAAAAACTAAAGTTTATGAAACGCCTCCAAGAACACCTGAGGATTATGCAACATCGACAAGTTAGTTTTTGTCTCTAAAATGAAGGTCGCCATTTCGAACACTTACTTAAAGTAGTTTTTGCTTAGTTGGTACTTCTTTGTTTTTAGTGTTGTTTATTTCAATTGTGTTGATACTATTACACTGGTCAGTACAGATAGTTTTTCTTACATTCTTGTACGTGTACCATATGTACTTTTTTATTCTAATTCTGAACATGTTTTTTTATTTTAAAAGGTCTTTAAGAAATGCTTTTTTTTAAATAGTATATTACATTTAACTATATTTAAAGATACTTTATTTTATTAGTAAGTCAACACAAAATATCTAGTGATTATTATTATGGAAACGGACATGCCTGACAGGTTCTAACTTGTCTGGCTTAATTTCTACGTCAGCCTCCTGTCTGTTAAGTATGTGGAGATTTCACTGGTCAGCATAGACGAAATATTACACCTTTACGATGCGAATATTCTTGTGCAAAAGAACGTAGTCCACAATTCGTTGATGGAGTCTCATAAAATAATTTTACTACCGTTATATATAAAATTAGGTCTGATGAAGAATTTAGTGAAATCAATGAACAAAGATGGCTCAGAATTTTAATGCCTAAAACAAAAATTTTCTAATACAAGTGACGTAGAACTTAGAGGGAGTTTTCATAGGACCGCAGATTAAGTTGTTACAGCAGAATCAAGAATTTGACTTAACCTGAAACGATTTAGAAGCGGATGGTTGGAATGAATTCAAGAACGTGATCCAAAAATTCCTTATAAAATAATAAATCTGAAAATTACTTTCTGCATTCGCACTTAAACTTCTTTCTCTAGAATCTTGGCGATGTCAGTGATGGAAGATTTTCGAGTTATTTCCATCATTGAAAAAAGCTATAAGGGCAAATGGAATAGCGAGATCCTTATTGACTGCTGTTGGATGTTGATTTCAGAATGTTCTGAATCCGAATATAAAAGAAAAGTTAAGAGAATAACTCTAAATACGTTCCACAATAGCATGTAGTTAGTTATCATTGTACCATTAATATGGTATCTTGCTTCTTCATTTTTACTTAATTTTTTAGCTGACCTAAAATAGTTGGAAACATGTAATGAATTTCTTTGAGAGCTGTAACGTAAAATTTTTCTAAAGTTGTCAAGTTACGTCCAAATGTAACAACATGATTTTAAAATTTAAAAAGTTGTAAAATGTTATCTAAAATAATAAAGTTAGTATGGATTGTTAGTATAACTGGTCATCTTTCAAAATAATTTTATACCATTTCAATTTACAAATTGATCATGGGATGCCTTGTATATATGGAGACTACGTTTTTATAGATTACTTCTAGTCTAGGATATGCGAGTCTGCTCACTCGTTCACTGCGGATGTAATGTAACTTGGTTGGTCTTCTATCGTTTTTTAATGCTTTGAGATGTCCAAGAATAGCGTTTTCCACCGGAACATTACATTTTTAATGTTCTGCATATTTTTGTATTTGTTGGGTCTGTTATCACAGTTCAACTTATTATTTTGTATGTTCTAACTTATCACTTTTTTAGAATTTATACATCCATTGGTAATAATTCCGTGGGATAACTTTGGATATTTTTGAAACTTTGTATACTTGGGCATTGTAATTGATATATACATGTATATTTTAGGTTCAAAATATTTTTTCGCTATATCGCAAGGAGGTATATCAATTAAATCCTCCAAATGCAGAAGCACGCAGAGCATTTTTCAGGCCTCTCTTAATTGACGCTTGTTTAAAATCTATAAAACCGACAAGAAAACAAGTTACTACACCTCCTCCTCTTCCACGAGCACCCACTCCTCCTCCAACACCGATAAGTGAAGAAACTGCAAAAAAATTATACGAACAAGAGGAACGTACATTACGAGAGCTTAGAATATTTTTACGTGATATGTGTAAAAAATTAGCCAATAATAAATTGTAAGTAATTAACGATTAGTTAATCGAAGATTTATGAATCCGTTTATAGATTCTTTATGTTTACAAAACCTGTGGATACGGAAGAAGTTCCAGATTACACAGCGATCATTAAAGAACCTATGGATCTTGAGACTATGATGACAAAAGTGGATTTTCATAAATATGGATGCGCTAGAGATTTTCTAACCGATATAGAGTTGATTGTTCGAAACGCTCTAGAATATAATCCAGCAAAGTAAGTTTTTTGTTGATATTGTGAAGCGGTATGTAATTTTTGTGTTTCTAGAACATCGGCAGATAAACAAATTCGACATAGGGCTTGCTCCTTGCGTGATTATGCTCATACGCTAATTAAAAATGAAATGGATAGTGATTTCGAAGAAAAATGTCAACGAATAGCAAAGGAACGAATGGATCGCAAAGTTAGCGTAGCTCAATATTTACCTGCTTATATAACTACTGCAGGTTGCAACATAGTTCAACTTAATGTATTGTCGTGTTTATATACATTATTTTATAGAAAACTCAATGAATCTACTGGAAGAAAAAGAAACAAAAGAGAGTGTTCAAGAACCAGCTCCCGAACCTCGTCCTGATACTGAAAATCCTGTACAAGAACAGAACAGTAACAGAAAAAGTTTACCGCTTTTATCTACTACTGCTCGTAAGAGAAAGTACAGCTGGCAACGCGGTTGTTTAAAAAGAAAAAGGAAACAGGAGAGGCATTTTTCTAATCCAAATAGTTCAATGGAAGATCAGGTTCGATTTTTGAATTTTATTTATGTAGAAACAAAAATTGAAGTAGTTATTGCAGCCTGATGGGAAACCTTCATCAGGAGAGGATTTAAATATTGATAGAGAAAGATTATCACAAAATCACTTAAATATTAAGTTAGAATGGAATTGTTCTGATAATTTACCCTTAAACAATTCAAAAACAATTACAACACCTCTTTCTGTTAACTGCGGCAATGCAACAGATACATTAAAAAATCACCAAAGTAGTCCAATACAGTAAGATTATCATTTATTTTCTAATTTTTTTTGTAATTAGTTTTCATTAGATCTCCTAATACTAAACCAGTTTTAACTGAGCTATTAAGTCCATCGGAACTTCTTGACGACCCTTTAGACTTTGATGATATTGACAGGACTCTAAATGAAAATGGTAATATTTTAGTAGTAGGCGTTAATTTGTATATTAATTACGTTGATTAGGCGAAGACGAAGAAACATCGAAGATAGATGTAATTGTAAATAAAGAAGAATTAGAAACAACTTTAGAACAAGCAGTCATGATGACTGCAAATAAGTCTTTGCAATCACTCATAGATCTGCATAATGAATTAAGCAGAATAGTTAGGCAATACTCCAGAACTTCAAATAGGAAATCTTTACCAAAGGTATGTAGCTTCTTTAATTTATTAAAGTAACTAATTTTTTTGTAGGATTTACGGGTAGAATTATGGCGATACAAGAAGGATTCCTCATCGTTAGAAAACACTTGGGAAGACTTGTCTCAAATGTAATGTGTTCATTACAGCACTGCCTCTATTAGTTTATGTTAAATTTCTAATAAATTACTTAAGAATTGTATCCTTTTTTATGTCGTTTTTAAACTTAATAAAGTTTTAATGTAATTATTATTTACTTTTGAGTTCAATCTAAATTGAATAACTAAATTATTTAGTGATAAACAAAATTAAAAAAAAACCTTTTGTTTGATAGAATTAAATAGCAAGGGGGTTTTCAACATAATTTACAACAGACGATGTATTTGTTGAAGGATATGAAGGAACTTTGTTCAAGCCTATCTCATTTTGAGAAATTAAATCTATTACAATGTTTCTTTTGTGTAAAGAAAGCTGTATTCTGTATTCATTTTCAAGATAGAGGAAACGTAAACAAACTGAATTGCATGCTCAATACATGATCATCACCTGTTGTTTTAAATGCTATTGTATTCTATCGCTCATTGAAACAGGTAGTGCAATTTTGCAGGCCCGGATTCGGATAAAAAGTTTTTGTGAGATAATACGTTTAGTTTTTTTACGTAAATTATTTATGTATTTTTTTATGTTTGATTTTGAACTATCATTACATAGCGTACCTAAAATTTAACGCATACATGTATAATTATTAGACGCACTATAAAAATTTAAGAAATGCATCACTATCAACAAAACATACTGAGTACAGGTCTGTACGACATGTTCACGTGAACACCGCATGTATTTGTTTACGTACGCTCAATCTTGGAAGTGAATAGACTTTAGGTATCTAGTACGTGATAAAGAAGTGTAGATGAATAAGTATGCGTGGCTGTATCGGTACACGGTAGGCAATATCCAGGGTCTCATGTGAATGGCATATGCGCCAAAAATAGCTAAATTGTTATAAATTCTTCATATGAATTTTATTCACATATCAGAAAGGCGTATACGATTGTTAAAAAATAACTGCAGAACTTTGTAATTTCTAAATGCGTATATGCTATTTGAAACAAATTATATGGTCTTATGTACATCCATAGCCCTTTATGATTTGTTCCCCTTTACACCGAACAATAAGTAATAAATCCAATGGTGCAACGTTTAGATGATTAACTTTTAACGGATAACTTGAACTTGCGTTAAATTTTCAAAGATTTAACGATTATCGCAGTTAACTTTTTAAGTAGCGAGTTTTCGGTTAATTATTTATTAATTTTGTCCACCTATGACTAGTATACTGTAACGAATTTAAAAACTGAATTTATGTAAACTAACTATTTATACGATTATTAAATATTAAAAACCAACTAAAAACACAATAGAACAAGCTAAGCAGAACAAACTAAAAGTTAATAAAACAACACTTGCGAATAATTTATATATCACTGCAAATGTATACCGTCTGCGGATAAGATAAAAATGAGGTATAACATAATAACTTTGATAATTTAGTTCCTTAAGGTGCACGATACATTTAATTCTTAAAGTGCATTTAATAATATATTAGTAATCTTAACTCATCTATAATAAAAATATTTATGAACGGGAAGATTAACGTAAAAACTAATCTTGCGGCCACCGTTAAAAAAGTAATAAGTTGAATGTCATTTAAAAATCATATTAATCCAATTCTAGAGACGTTTGTGTTGATGAGATGTCGCTACATTTGGAAATTAATAAAATAAGATGCGATAATAAAGAGAAAAAGATAGCGCTTTGCATACGTATTCACATGTCAAAACTTCTTTATTTAATAAAATTCGAAGTGTTTACATAATATTCAACTGTAATCATCACGACATTTAAACTTGCAACCAAATGTAATATTACAAATTACTTTATTTATTTTTTAAGGGTTTATTTGGAATCTTATCTTTTGGAAAATAAGTAAAAATAAAAGCAGGGTTGAAAAGTTTATAAAAATCGGTTATTTTCATACATCCTATTTTTATACATTTGATTACGATTACGACTGTTTTGCCACTTTTCTAATAGTGTTTAAAAAAGTTTTATTTCCATATTAGAAACACTGCTATTTTTAAAAATTGTCAGAATGTTACATTGTACGAGAGCGAAATGATATTTACCACGAGTAGTAAAATTTACAGCACGGTCCGCATTTTTTGAAGTTACGTCTTATATCCCAATCAGCAAGGAAACGATTTTTTCATGTCTTAAAAACGTTACGTTTTAAAATAGTCGAAAAAAAAGTTTTTCAAAAAAATATTTTTGTTGCGTTTTAAAAATAATTCATTTAAACATTGATATTGAAATATTTAAAAAATGTTTTCTAAAAACGTTTTTACTTTATTAGATATACTTTTGTTTACTTTCACCTATACACCTTTTTCTTTTATATATTGTAACAAAAACAAAACTATATAAAATTTTGCTATATATGTATTATTAATAAATACATAATAAATCTTTTCGTTTTTCTAAAAACTTTTTTTCAAATTTGAATGAAGTACTTAACAACCGCGTTTGCGGAAAGTACCAGTATCTGTGTGAAAAGATGGCGATTTGGTATATTATAATTGCATTATATTACAAGTTTTTACTAATCAACAATTTCCATGGTATTACTCGCTATGCTGTGTAATGTATCGTTAGTGTATCAGTTTAATCGTTTTCTAATTTGCGTTCTAGTGAAACTCAAATAGATACTTTTGGTATATGTCAGCATTTATTATGATGGTACGTTTTTCGTTGCAAGAAATTTTGCTAAAGTGTAATATTATTTGTTACAGCAGTGGTACACTAAAACGTTCATTCTATGTACTTCATGATTTCCATATTTTGTGATGTTTTAAGGTTATCAAATTGATATGATGTCGCCTAAATGGGAGATTTGAACGTGCACAATAACCAATTAATCTTGGTATGTAATTTTTTAGGATAGTTTGTGTGTACAAAGTTTCAAAATCTTGTATTGTTAGTTGTTCTGGTTTTCGTCGTTACACAAAGAGATACATGCATAAGTAGTCAAAAGTTTTCTTATTTTATAGATAATATCCTTCGGTGTGGAGGAACGGCAACAATAAAAACAACCTTTATTGTCCAGGCCTTAACAACAGATAAAGGTTGTTTTTATTGTTGCAACAATAAAAACAACCTTTATTGTCCAGGCCTTAACAACAGATAAAGGTTGTTTTTATTGTTGCCGTTTTTCTACTCTAAAGGATCCTATCCATAAAATAGAAAAATTTTTAATTAATTGGAAACTTTTGTGAGGATTATTATAATTATTTCAATTAATATAAAGTAATTACATGAATAATGTTTGTTTTACTTTTATGTTAATGTGTTAATTTTTGTTATAGGCACCAAATGCGTTTACAGCCACATGAAATTGAGGTATTTAGACTACACAAAGATTGTATTATTTATCTTTTGTAAGCATTTTAGGGCTGGTTCTATAATAATGTTATAAATGTCAGTTAAGTTATACTTAATTTGATTGTACAATACTGTCGTTATTGGCTAGTATAAATAAAACTAACAGCCAAATTTTAAAATTAAAGCAAGTATAACTAAACTTACATTTATGCCATGATTGTAGAACTGCCCTTAAGTATATGGCAATATTTAAAAAAACATTGATTATACATTTTTTATGGCAAAAACGAAAAAAGAAGTTCCACTGCCACGGCCCACCACAGCCGATTCCAAAATTTAACAGACTTACAAACTGTTAAATTAAGTTCCATTTCCGGTCCATACCGAGACCAACGATTCAAGAAAGAACAAAAGAAGTTCCACTACCACGGCCCACCAAAGCCGATTCCGCAATTTAACAGACTTACAACCTGTTGAATTAAGTTCCGTTTCCGGTACATCTAGGGACCAACAATCCAAGGAACGAAGAAGAAGTTCCACTGCCACGGCCCACCAAAGCCGATTCCACAATTTAACAGACTTACAACCTGTTGAATTAAGTTCCATTTCCGGTCCATCCAGGGACCAACAGTCCAAGGAACGAAGAAGAAGTTCCACTGCCACGGCCCACCAAAGCCGATTCCACAATTTAACAGACTTACAACCTATTGAATTAAGTTCCATTTCCGGTCTATCTAGGGATCAACAATCCAAGGAACGAAGAAGAAGTTCTACTACCACGGCCCACCAAAGCCGATTCCACAATTTAACAGACTTAAAACTTGTTGAATTAAGTTGTATTTCCGGTCCATCAGAGACCTTCGAGCGAAGAAGTTGAAAAAGTGTATTTCCGGTTCATCAGAGACCATCGAGAGAAGAAGTTGAATAAGTTGTATTTCCGGTCCATCAGAGACCTTTGAGCGAAGAAGTTGAAGAAGTGTATTTCCGGTCTATGCCCGACCATGAAGGCAAGAAAAAGCATATCAACGAGCAGATCCATCCAGCACCAGAAACAAAAATCAATACTATCTACAACCATTAAGATAAAAACCTTTCGTTGGCTAGGCGCCAGAATGTTTAAATTACAATTTAAACATTGATATTTGATTTATATAGTTAATAATTTAAAACTTTCAAAAACCAATCCGTCCACAACAATTCAATTTTAGAGATGGCAATATGTTCAAACTTGAACAATAATATTCAATATTAATCTGTGTTAAAACATTTATTCAAAATTTTGAAATGTAGTGGGCCGTGGCAGTGGTCCTTCGAGCCGGATCTTTGATATTTTTATTATTTACGACACTTTTAACAATGGGTTCCAGTGGTTTAACTAGTTCGGAGCTTGACATTCCGAGCAATAGCATATGATGGTAGATAGATTCGATCCTAGGAAAGAGTAAGTTTTCTAAGAAATTAATAATATAGGTACTCTAGAAACCACTTGGAGCGGGAAGGCACAACGATAACATTGAAAAATATAAAAGTTGTAACAAAAAGAACTTCGAACGTGTAAAATTAATAAAAATGTCTCAAGTATTTTTTTAAATTTTTGATGTAACTGCGACAGCAATATCACAGCACACTGACAACGAAATCTTAAAGCTGCTACAGCAATATGTTAACAGCAATAATGGTGTTACTAGCACTGTGCCAACAACAATGCAGCTTCCAATGAGGGTATCCAGCTGCTAATCTGCTGTTATATCGTTGCTGAATATTAAGCTGCCGCAGCTATAGTAGCATTCAGCTGACTGCGGCAGCACTGCTACAACAAATTTTCAGTTAAAAATGTTACTTGGGCGTGTTCATACACTTTTTGGCACAACGCATAATTTTGTCGTCTGCGGACTAAACGTTTTTTTTAAATTGCGTAATCATTAAATTTACCGTGCTCGCAACGGACTGCACGAACACGAGATTTCGCCGAATTTCTTTCTATTACTATTCACTTAAGTAACACCAAACTTGCCGTGTGTGCCTTCAGCTAATATGAAATAATTCTTGAGTTTATAGAAGATGTATTTTCAGATATTATCTTACCACATTATGATTTTGTATGTCTTGGAGCTTTGCGCCGATTTAAGCGTGATCGTGTCTTTGCAAACTATTAAATCTTGTTAACGCATCATATATTTTGAATATATTGTTTCTTGTAACAAGGGCAACACTCATAAACTTTGGAAGACAGCTAAATCTCTCAATGTGCAACAGTCGTCCGCTGGTAATCTACTTCTCCATCTTCGAGATACTGATACAATTAACACATTTTTGCTGCTTCTGATAACTTAACATCATACTTGATTTCCAATGTTAAAACTGGAGTTACGAAAGTGTTCTCATTTACTCTTGTCTCTCAGCAGGAAGTTGAAGAGGTATTACGTGGCATCATCAAGTCAAATGCGGTAGGGCCTGAAAAATATTGAGTATACGAATAATACAACTTTGTTGTTCTTTCATTTTTTGCCAGTTGTGACGTATATTATAAACTCATATTTACTTGAGTCTACTTTCCCTCCTTGTTGGAAAATTGCACATGTTCTACTAATACCTAAAACAAATAAGTGTGACGAATTAAATGATCTCCGTTCAATAAATATTATTTCACATTTACTTTTCAGCAATAATAATTAAATCAAAATTAAATAAGTTTAGAAATAACAAAAGAATGTTTTAGTTGATAGTATCAATTGAAACAATATTTTTCATAAAATATTAAAAACTTAAAAATATCTAAAAACGAATATATGTTGGTATAAAAACTGAAATATTTGTGTTAAAAGCGTTGCATAAGTAAACGTCAAAAAATTGTAATGAATGAAATGAAAAAAAAAGGTTTCAATTGTAACAAGTTTCATACTTTATACGAATTACACAGTAAATAATGAATACATTGATATATTAATCCATTTAACTATAAAGTTAGAACTGTAAGCAAGCATTCATTAATACATGCAATGCTCTATTTGATTAAATTCGATACGATTACATACATAATTTTACAAACGACGCCGACACGTCGAATTACGGAAAATTTGAAGTTCCCGGTTGCGACTTATTTATTGACTTCTTGAACTAAACTTAAAAAGACGCGAGAAACTGTTATATGCAAATAATTGTTTACAATTTCTTAGGCAACGAGGTCTTCCAGACTTAATTATTATTACCTATCTGTGATAAATATAACTTTTGAAGACATTGTTATTGTCGTCTATACGTGATTGGTAGCGAGAAGTTTTACATCTTGAAACAAGTTAAAAGTTTCTAAAAAATATTTTGGCATTTATTAGTTTCGGCAGTGTTGTGACAGGTACTCATTTTTTGGTACCTAGGTACAGGTACAGGTACATTTATTTAAAAGTACCTAAGTACAGGTGCAGGTACAGATTTGGCAAACGTACCTAGGTACAGGTACAGGTACAAAAAAAATGTACCTTATAATTTCAGGTACTTTTTAGGTACTTATTTATGATCATAAAAAATACAAATTTAGTAAACCAACTCTTATTTGTGCAATCTCATTGAATAATACAGACTCAATTGTTTATATAAGCAGAAATACGATTCGTAATAATTTTATTATAATGTTTTAGGCGCTTTCGGTTATAAAATAATACAAGACTACGTTTTATTAAGTCGCACGTAACAGCGTAACGCGTGGAAAATGGGATGGCTGTTATATTTTCAGCTAACCAGAAAAAACTACTCCCCAGCATGGACGTCTATTTCTTACTGTGTTCACACTGGTTGTGTTTCCTGTACCAATCTTATTTTTAGGGTTGCTACGTTTTTCTGTTAGGCGCGACGTTTGAATTTTATGAATACTTTTGTACAATGTAAATAATAATAAAAAGATAAAACTAACATAACACAACTAATAATAAATGTTGGTCCCTACAATGTCATTGTGTTATATAATCAGTTATAATTGTTTGCTTATTTTTCCTAGAACTCCACAACTCTTTTCTCTAAAAATCATCTATTTTATACAAAGTATTACGTTTCGAAATTTATCGCATTCGGTTTGATACCCTGGCTACTCATGTTAACAGTCCGATTGCATTTGTTGTAAATGATTCATCAGAGGGCTGTCTTTAAGTGTGCTGTCACTGCCTACATTTGCACTTTTAACAAGGAAGCTTTATACACATTAACGGTACCCTTCGGGTATCATTAAGAAAAAATTGCGTAGGTCATGTACTATTTTTGGAAGGTTTTAGTAATTTCAAATGTGATTAAGTCCGAAACAAATATATAAAGTGTACAATACATGTATGCTTAAAAGTACCTATTTTGTTAGGTACTTAGGTACAAAGGTACTTTCTAAAAAGTACCTAGGTACAGGTGAAGGTACATAAATTAAAAAGTACCTTTCTAGGTACTTAGGTACACAAAAATTACCTAGGTACTTGTACCTAGGTACATTTACCTAGGTACATCCCAACACTGAGTTTCGGTAATTAAAACGTGAACACCTTATACAATCAATTAGATAACATTTAATATGTTATCTAGATAACATAAAAGACAATGAAAAATTATCTAGATAAATTATATAAATAATTTCATCTAGATGATACACAGCACTGGTCATGAACACTATCATAAATATGTTTAGAACATTCCTAAATTAAAATCAGAAATAATCTTAAAATATTCCTTTTGTCTTCGTTAGTTGGTAGCAGAATATATTCCTTTAAACATTCCTAGGTTGTATAAAGAGCAAATATTTTAAACTAAAAATATTCCTGAGTGTATTCTAGAATGATACGAATAATTTAGTGCATATTTTATGAATTTGTTAGAAGTAATGTTTTTCGGTCTGGGATACTTTTATTTGCATTGAATGGTGTGTCTTGTATTTTGTTAATTTTTTAGTGAAATGGATAAATGTGAGAAAAGGCAAAAAACGACCTGTATGAGAGCTTGCTCAATTTTATCTAGAGCAACCGGATTATACTGTCGCGCAAATCAAAGCCGACAGAATGCAACCTAATAAAAGATTTGTGGAAAGAGTTTGCCGCATCTGAAAGTACAAGAGGAAATGTCCTACCAAAAACCGCAGAGCAGTGGAGAAATGTGCGAATTCAATGGAAAGTTTTCATGATTAACTATGCACTTAATTATTTTAAATATAGACCGAGTGGAAATGTAATGTTAAAAAAAAGCAGAAAAATCTATCTGCACCTGACGGGTACTGGTGGTGGAGCTGCCACTGAAAAAAAATTAAATGACATAGAAGAGAGATTGTTGCACTTAGTTTCAAAAATCCACTTAGGGGATAATAACGAAATACAGGATATGTTAGGTGTGAATACCTCTCGTAAGTTAATATTTTAATTGCTTGTTGCAAAAAATAATTTAAATGACGACTGTCTGTCCCACAAAATGACCAAACTGGCATAATTCTTAACAGTATAAAATTGATGTACTGCTAAGGAACAAGTAATTAAAAATATGTTTTGGATATACCGCTGGATGCAAATTTCTATGATTACACTTTATCATTCAATCAATTATATATGTGGTTTGTTTTCTCTGCACATAATTTATTTTAAACTTCATTAATGCACATATATGAGTAAATTAACCCTTAAATCCATAAATTTTTATTTTTAATCTTAGAACAGAAATACGTTAGATTTGATATCGAATTCAATTGGAAAAAAAAATCTAAACTAAGTTTTTATTCCAATTTTCAAAAAAAATACGATTGATGCCAAATAGATACATTATCCATTTAGTTGAGAATTATAGAACGTGGAAATTTTTAAAACAGTTTTTGTTTTTGTTCAGACACAGTTCAATTCCACATTTCTCGCACTTGGTCATGGTAAAACTTTTGCAGTTGTGGTATTTACATCTCACTTTTGTTTCTAGATGAATAGGCCAGTGGTTAGTTTGGTCTGTACGCACTTCTTTTAAGGGAACATGTTTAGTTGGGCCTTTCCTTCTTTTTTCTGCAATTTCGTTATCTAACTTACTTGATCTACCACGCTTGCTTGGTGAAGTTTTGAAATTGTATAAGTGATGAGCAACTTCCGCTCGGAACTCAGCTTGACCAAGAATTTTACCACCTAGGTTATTTGAGCAGCCAGCCATTTACCAAACTCATGTCAATGAGGCGGCAAAACAGTTTTATATACCACTTTTTACTTTTAACACGAATTTTATAATTTCCAGTTACACTATCTAAGTCCACTCCCCTCATGTGTCTATTGTACTCTTGGACTATATTAGGGCAATCGACAAAAAATTTTTTTTTTCTTTTTGATGGAATCTTCTTATCTTTGATAAGGGGTTTTGGCCAACAAAAGGTGAAATTAGTGTAAAATATTTGTCCTTCAAAATTAATGATGATAATTCAACGCCTTCAACCGTTGCTACATATTGATGCGTTGTGCCCCGTGATGCCTTTTTATGTAAGGCTTCCGTAGGTAACTGGCAATTAGGCAATCGATTTCTTCTTATTGTTCCTAAAGAAAGAATACCTTCCTTACACCATAAGTGGAAAAACAGTATAATAATTATCGTGGTTTAGTACGTAATTTTTTTTTGCGCGTAGAACTATACTTGACGTTATTCCAATATTGGGTTTGCCATCAACTAACTAATTTTTCTTGGCCAGCATAAACTCTAAACCCAGAAACGTCTGCCAATACAAAAAAAATTGAAACCCCATTTAAGGGGTTTCATCGGCATATACTGTTTCATATAATGGCGAACTTTGGTAGAGCACATTTGCTCGTCAATACCGAGATGCTGTTCCATCGCAACTGTTGAAAATTTTGATTCAAATGGTTCACAAAAGTTCTTATTTTATGGAGGTTGTCGTAGCCTAGATGATCTCGTGATACAAAAGTTTGATTATTGTTGAAATTCTTGTACTTCCTAATTCTTTCGAAATTATTGATAAGAATGGTATCAGCAAAATCTCAGGCAGGTCTTTTTCCATGAAACAACTTTATTTTTATCGCTTTTTTTTCATTTTCTAAGCAAACTTTTAGAACAGACAACGGCAAATTGTATTCATCGTTGCTAGATTTTTCTGGACTCGATATTTCTTCTTTGGGTTCAATATATGATCGAACATCAGATCCGTCACTTTCGATGTCACTGTCATCTTCGCCATAATCATTACCTAATCCTGAAAAGTTCTCCCAAAACTCTTCCAAATCTTTTTGACTTAAAAATTTTTGATTACTTATTCTAAAAAAAAAAGAAAAAACACATATGCATATAGATATCCTGAACATGTGACATATCTGATTTTCAAAACAACACAGAAATCAACAGAAAATCATTGTTATCCAAAAAATGCAACTTCAATTGGCAACAAAACAAAATTCACTTTCAGGGGAAAAATATGATAGAAAAACTTGAAATAACAATTTTATGTAACAACAGACACAGATATCTAATTTCATAAATACAAATGGCGTTTGCAGGCTACACATGAACTGTCAATAATGACCGTAAAACTGTAAGTCTTGCCACCACACCGATAAATCGGATACGCTATATGCAGTAGGCTGAAATTTGTCTTCTGATTCGATATATATGACTAAATATGAATATGTTGCCAAATGGCTACTACATGCATTTAAGGGTTAATTTATAAATTTGCTAATTATTAATATTAGTCTAATTAATTATACTTTTGTAGAAGTTACTTTGGAATCAGTAGGAGAATTAATCACTTCTGAATTGAAACCAGGTGTGTTTTTAGCAAAAAATTACTTTTACTAACTAATTCAATACTCTATGTAAATTTCAGTAATTCCCACCACTACGAACAGAACATGAACGAGTAGCAGCAACGGACCATCTGAAAATCCAAAAAGTAATTTTTTTTAATTTCAATATATCTGTTTTTCTATGCATTTATCTTTAGTTGTGAAGTTTCCTAGAACAAAACCGAATCTCAGATACACGTCAACAGTTTTGGAGTCACCTTGTAATCCATTTGCAGAAGGTCAAAAGGCTGCTTTGGAAGGAAATAAAGAAACTATAATGCAGCTACTGACAACCTCGCAGATGCTATACGAGAATTAGCACGTACTAATATTTTATTATGCAAATTAAAATATGTGCAGCATTACGGTAAAGAAGATGGGTTTAATGGATTTTTATATAAATATATATTTTATTTTATATAAATAATAACAAGCTTCTATGTTTTTTCCTATAAAGTACATCCAAATAACTTCGTTTCGTATTTTTCGGTTGTAATGTAAGTAGTTTTCGGTCACTGAAACAATATTCATTAAAAGGTGTGTTTTTAAAGACTGGAAAGAATGCATGTCTAGAATATTAACATACTTTTTTTTGAGGTAAATGTATAAAATGTTCTTAGTTTGGTGAAATTTTAGCCAAAAAATACACTGATTTTGCAGAAATGTACTTTTAAAAAAAACAAGAAAAAAACCAAAAACACAAAATACATTTTTTCCAGTCTTTAGTCATGAGTATACGATTTCTATTGCTGGTCATTAAAACACATGTTGATAATTTCTTTTTGGATTCTTCTGCCTTCATGTAAATAATTCGGGTTTACTAAAAGAAAATTATAATTAAATGTTACATTACATGTGAGTATAAAATACAACTTTGATTATCCTGCACTACGTCAATTTCGTTGTCCTCGTTAGCAACTTCTATTGGTAACACATTTTGTTGTATGGCTATATTGTGTAATATGGCAAAGGTAATACAATCTTGGCAGCCCGTTGAGAAGAGTAGTGTAAAACTGTAAAACTCTGTGTTTAAGCAGACACCGAAATCTCTGCTTCAACACACCAAAGCACCGCTCTATCACATTTCTCGCTAAAATGTAACGTGCTGTTTATACCTTCCTTCTGGTGAATCAGGATTGACATTTTCAATAGGTGTTATCAGCCAGGCTTGGAACTGATACAATGCTGTTGACCAATTAATCCAGACGAATACAGTTCATTGGCAAAATATTTCTCTTCTAGGTGTCTTTTTACCACGTGTTGATCCCGGAATGAGAGCATTACAATTTAAAATTTTCATATTTGCATCACACATCTACAAATTGATAAAAACCTTTGCGGTTGTAATATGCAATTCCCGGTTGATCTAGTTTTTCGTGCAATTATGACCAATCACACCGGGAAAATTGTATTTTTCATAAAATCTAAAACAATTTATTCACATATAGTTTGAACAATAAATGATTGCAGAATAAGTTTACTCTGCTTTGACAGCCTGTAGTTCCGCTGGAGTTTCCGGAAATTTAATATAATGGCCTATCAAATTCGTGGCCATTGAATCTGTTACGTCAGCGATTATCCTACTTAATCGAGACTGCTCAACAGCTAAATTAAAATGTTGAACAATACTTTTCTGGTAACAGCCAGAAGCAAAAAATGCTAGTACACTAAAAATCTACAAAAATTTAATAATCAATCAGTGCAAATTTCATGTAACTAAGCTCACTTTTAATTCGACTAATAACGCATTGCTGCGTTCATCACTGACCAAATGGGACCCCAAAACCTCTACTAAGGAACGCATACCATCCCTCGACAGCCGAAACACTTTCTGGAAATTATTTACTCTCATGTGAAATGGGTCGCTCTCATCGCGTAAAATTCTCTTTTACACTTTTTCATTTTGCTTGTATAATAAATTTTATATAAAAAATCAGTGCGGCTTCTTTATTAGGTCATTTGGTCAATGACTCTCCAAAAATGAATAAGAAAGGTATTTTATTTGCTTTAAAATTACAGAAAATTTGCGTTTAAATCAAATTATCAGCGTTTAAATTTCATGCGTTTAAATAATTGTCTATTTAAACGCAACAGATACGAAAGCTTGCGAATTTACCCGAGGCTGACACGTACCTATGTTCGCATTTACATTATATTACAATGATAGTTATTATAATCAAGAGTGAGACACACATAATACAATTTTATGCGAGTTAGAAAAGAAGATAAGTAAATGTTTAAATGCTTTCGCTGGGCTACTGCAAAGATAATACTTGAGTGCAATGGTTACATTGCTTACGTGACTTGCGTCACCTATCGTTATCTTTGTAGCACGTGTGTGTAAAATAGAGATGCTCGAATGCAAATTTCTTATTACATATGACAAACCTTACAGTCGATTTTCTTAGTTGATCGATAATATTCATAAGGGACGACTTATAGTTTTTGTTTCATAATAACGGTGGTACTAGACATTAAAAAATGAAGCTAATAATTGTTTACACATTTATAATTTAAATTTAATGCTCGTCCTCAGCCTTTACTTCAAATTCGACCAACCAGTAAACATAAAAATAAACAAGTTTACAGTAATTTTAAAGAAACTGTGTATGATTCGTTGATTGGAATTGTGGATTTGAAATAAATAATAGATTTTAGTGTTTTATGTTTACTGTTTTCAGATGATGCATTAATCATTATGTTGTAAAAATAATGTTACGGATTATTAACATTTAAAAGAAAAAGTAAAAAGCACTTGTGAGATCAATAATAGACCATAATGAAAATGTTTGTAAAAACTAAAAATAGATACATATATTAAATAAAACAACGCAATTGGCAATATTATGAGACAAGAAAGAGTTGCATTTCTATGCTAAGCATTGAAAAATCATTGTAAATTTTAATGAGCTTGTTATTTATCATTTTGGTAATTGTAATTATACACGAATATCTTAAATCTTAAATATAATTGATCTTAAATATAAATCACGTTACTGTAAGAATGTTTTTTTTAGTTTTTTTGCGATAATTGCATTTTTTTAAATGACCCTCTTGTATGATTGACCACCAGCCGCGACTGTAAAAGACCTATAAACCACTATCGTTGTCTACAACGGCCACCAAAACTCCGCCGTTATATTACGTTTGTTATATTTTAACGAGATATAATAACGAGAGTTGATAACGACAGTCGGTAACAGTAGGACTGTTATAAGTGATCCAGCATACCGATTTTAGAAAATTAACGATTGGGCTAGATAACGACATCGCTATTCATAACGAGAGTGATATATACATTGCACGGGTGGCATATTAGAGCGAGCTTAAGAACGTCACTGGCATCAAATCTGCGCTTGAACACAGCCTGAAATAATTCTGATTTTATTTTTCCTTCTATCGTATTAAGAATATTGTGCTAATCTAAAAATGTATATTATCATCTAAAAAGCTGATTCTACTTCTTATTTCTATATTTTCTTATCGGTTTTAAATAAAAATATAGCAGCCACAGTAAAAACTACAATAGTATATATTTGGATTTCTTGTAAATGCGATAAGTTGATTTACATTCCGCATTAACAAGAGTTTAAATTTATATATTTAAGAGTTTGGGATCGAAATGTATTGTTGAAAATTTATTATTAAAACTAATTTATTTAAGCGACTAAAAATACGTTTACTTATTCTAGAAATATGTACACTTGTAAATTAACCGAACTAATGAAATCTAATAATATTTAATAAAAACACTTACACTAATCTATGTATAACCGTTGTATAACACTATCACTAACACGAGATAAGATAACGTTCGCGGGTAGCTTCACACTTGTTTACACTAAAAATCACGTACACGATTATTCTCGGTATATTTATGTAGACACACGCGTGCTAACGATTTATTTCCACTTGATAATCTTCTTAACACTGCTGTATTCGCATTCCAGCAATAACTGACCTACGAATTGTTCCGTCGGTATATATACACATAAAAAAATCCTTTCTGGAGTGTTCTCTATTTTTCGGTATATCTTCTAGAAGATGGATAACAGCTTCTAGAAGCCTCTTGCCTTTGCAAATAACTTCTCGAACGTTTCAGTATGTTATATTTAAGTTTCCGTTTTAAAGAGGTTTCACATTAGATGATTTTATGTAATTACGTAAAAATTAAGTAATTAGGTCGGTAAGTATTAAGTTTTTGTCTAAAAATTTTTAGCTTTGTAAAAAACTTCGACAATAAAAATTTCAGTATTTAAAGGAATTAGACCAAAATGTTTTTTTTGTTAGTTAAAGCAATGTTTTTTTGTATAATTAAGTTAAACGTGTTTAAATAAAAATCTTTAAGTAGAATAAATTATTTCAACTAAGAAGATGTTTTAAAAAAATGTAAATTTTATTCATATATTTTTGCAGATTGTACCAATAAAGAATTACTAAAATATTTTTTTGAAAGGTTAATTTTTATTTGTAACGATTGTAATTTAAAGACAAAGCTATAATAAAAGAAATTAACTTAAAATTAAAATGTGTACATAATTAGTCTAACTGAACAAATTGTCCCTTATACAAACAATAGGTTACCGATCCACAATAATAAATATTGAATGAAAATATGACTATAAACAGTATTAAAAATATCGAAATTCGAAATTCGATTTCGTTTTCTCCTATGTAATATTTAGTTTTCCATTTTTGCAACGTTGGACAATGGTTTAACAATTTATTTTCTTTACATTCTTCGTCTTTTTTTATTTTGCAAGCTGATGATAAATTGAGTTTAAATATATTCCTGTTGTTGACACACTTATCAGAGGTTGTATTGGGAGTTTCAAACGGTTGTACGAGTAATATCAGTAATAATCTGTAAATAAGTACATATTCGGTAAATTTACAGATATGTACGCGTTATCTAATTATCCTTTATTAATATTTAATTTGTTTTGTTAATGATTAGAATGAGTAAGTTACTTATTGGTTACTTACCCTTTGAATAATATCATGATGATATATTTTTGATGTTTTTATGGTTACATTGTTTGCATGTTGTGGTACACGATATTTTTGTCTCTAATACCTAAACTTAACAATAGCACGGAGATAATAATTATCAATGAGATTACATATTTATGCGCCAGTTATGAAATAGACATTTTAAATGACATTTGATAAAACAGTTGTGTAAATATTTTAGTTACGTAGTAAAAATAAATTTTGCTTATTTTATCGGTAAAAAATGATCAGGCATTCTAAAACTGAACTACAATATAATTATGGGGTCTATATCACTTTAGGGCACTCTTCTTTGAAAATTACAATTAGGTGTTCTTAATACAGAAAAGCGTTTTAAGATGGTTATTGAAAAAAAAATTGCGGAATATTCACTTTTCTTAAAGTTATACGGTCTTAAAGTTGGAACTACTTTTTACTCGTATGACGTCATTTACGTTTTTACAATGCACGGTAGGAATTATGATTTTTTTTAAAAATTGCTACATTAACGTCCGCCATAGAAAAAAATTCTAAACTACATGTGTGGTCGCCGTGGGTAGTAATTAAATTTAAAAACACTTTTAATAACATCAAAACAAGTTGAACTTGAAAAAAACACTCATTTTCTTGGCGTATAAACAAATCAGTAGTTTCAATCAGCAAGCGGCTCTTTGATCTTTGTGTAACAATTTTACCCAGTGCGTATTATGCCGGAAGTCGATTTGAACGGCAAGATTGGATGAAATTTTGGCACCTGTTTTGAACGTGTCAAAGCTACTGCGCATTATGCTACAAGTTAAAGTACTGATTTGTTTCTATACTGTGCCGTTACCTTATCCCTAACTTTAACACTAACCTTATTCTTAACTCTTATTACTTTAACCGTAACCTTAATCTTAACCTTAACGCACAACTGAACGCACGCCTTAACGCTAACCTCCCACAAAACCATAAGTTCCATGTAGGTTCGATAAGCATTCCCAAATATTCATTTCTAAAGCATGCCAATAGTAGTTTGTGTATGGACTTCTAATAACACACTTAATTTAAAACGTATTCTATAAGAATGCCTATATAAGAAGAATAAAGTACTCTAAAAGATTCTTTTAAAAACACTTCTATAGGAATACTATATTTAATTTAAGAAAGAAGTGCTTATAGCAGCCTTAAAATTGACAGTTGATTGGAACCACTAAAGTATTAGAAATGTAGCATTCTAATGGCGTCCCTAGTAGAAAAATTTGTTTCTGTAATATTACAGCAACGATTTTCAGAATTGAAAAAACGCTTCAGAATCGTTTCAATTTTGTTACAATTTCGCCAAATGTCCCTCCTTTGTAACGTTTTTACAAATCATTAACATGAATTGCTTTAAAAATGTATTTCAATGATGTCCAGTTTGATTCAGAAAGTTAGTTTCGGAACACTCTTGGATCATTTGTAAAATTAAACATAGTAATACAAAAAATGTTTCATAAAATCGTTTCTGAAACGATTTCAAACATTCCTGTAATTAATTTTTTTGAATCGTTTCTATATAAGCTTTTGTTACACCATAAATGATTTTTCAAAATCATTTCCAATTGTTTTTGAAGAATAATGGAGATAATGTTTTGAATCGTTTTTGTAACGATTGCAAATAATACTTTATTGCACATACCGAATCATCTTTAATACATTTCGTAAATATTCTAAAAATTGTTTTTATAATCATAGCAAAGTGATTTAACTTTTGCTTTCATAAATGATATTAAGGGTTCGGAAATTTCCACACTATTTATTCCACAGCCGTAGCATGTACTAAAACACGAATTCTTATAATTTCATGAATCATTTATTTTCAACGAATAGTACCTATATAAAACAATACACTATTATATACTTATTGATTACATTATATTATCATAGAAAACTTTACATAACGGTTGTTTTATATATTTCCTAAAGATTACATATTTTAACTTGTCATTAACAGAAATGAGTTATAAATGAATTAAAATCAAAAATAAATTATTTAATAAAATACATAAATACACAAAGCTAAGTAATTTTTTGGGCATTCAGTAGTTAAAATCGACGCAGATCACAGTTCAAGCCTGTTTTAGATCAGAACGTTTCACTCTTGTTGTTGCAGAACGGAACTATACGCTAGCTTTCAGTCCGGAAATAATTTTCGAGCGACAACTATAAAAAATTAATTTACTTTTAGAACTAAATAATACTACTATAAGTATGCTAATAATTGCAAATAATATACAGAATAATCAAAACCGTTCATATAGAAATTAACCGAGTGGTTTGTAAAATTGTTTGAAATTTCAAGATTTAATGAATCCCATTTAATGTTATTTATATGTACACAATAAGAGAAAAACAAGTAACACAACAAATAAATATTACCTGCTTTTAAAAAATCAAACCTTAGAAACAGACTTATTTATACAATAGGAATACATTCATAGGAAAACAATGCATATTTTTATGTATAATCCCTTTCTTTGTCGGTAGAACGGATTAGATAGCTTGAAAATTTGAAAATTTTAGTACGTACGTGACAGAAAAATGAATGTACTGACCTAAAGGTAGGTAGGTTGGATACCTCTTGAACAAATCCTACAACATTTTTTAAATGTATTAGACATAAAGACATAAAATTAAAATAAAATAATTTGCACTGGAAAAATGAGCTTCGAACGAAAGCCATTTGCGTATGACAAATAAGAAGTTTGATAGATTACCTAATTTAATAAATTCGAAGCAATACTTTTTTACATTGTACAGCGATGCAGTTGCGAAACTAACGGCCCTGTAAATCCCTCAATCTAGGGGTCCCGAAGCGTAAAAGGCCACCAGAACTCCAAACGATATGGTGTGAATGTTAAGATAGTCGTCGATGTAAAATTGTTTAAAAAACAAAATAAAGATGCTAAGTGATGAAGTGGAATGTCTGAATACAGTAAACGAGAATAACACATTATTTTTTAATACTCCGCCTAAGGATAATTAAAATAGTGCAGATTTTTTTCCTAATACTGTTAATAAAATATATTACAACATAGCTGAAAATAATGAAAATTTGTTTCTCTAAAGTTTCTAAATAAGATTGATAAAGTACAATCATATTCAAATAAACTAAATTGATGAAAAATAAAACAGTATAGTTTTTTCAAAAAAATTATAATCTTTCGATTTCAATTCATCAATTTTTAATTTAAATAAAAATGAAAATGAAAAATTACTAAGAGTCTTAATACCCAAATTGCAAAATTAGAGATTAATAAAATTGATTCAAAGGTCAAAATAAACACTTCAGGTTTAATATTTCACTGCAACATATTTGATAAAAAAAATGTTTATATTAGATAAAAATAAAGCTTGGTCTTTTCCAATACCGTATTTTTTTTTCTTCGCAATTGTTACTTTTGCCTTAATATGCAAACATCGTCAGAAAAAATATTTCAGTTAAAATTTCAATTGAGACAAGATGACGTAAAATAATTGAATTAAACAAGCATGATGTAAAATCAACAACAAAATTTTTCGATCTACAAACAAATAAAATTACAGTCACCTCTAAAATTAAGTTTTTCAGATCTACCAAATTTATATAACAATTTTTCTCAAACTAAACTTTCAATATCCGAAATTGAAAAGATTGGAGTCCATAAACTCGTCAGTTCTTGTAAAATGCTCTATATATGAGTCAAACTAAGAAGTCTTAAAAAACCAGATTAAAAAAATATTTAAAATAGATCAATAATTCTACAGGATACAATCCAAATTAAATAAAATCCACTTTTGCTCAACACTTATTAAAAAATAACCATACATTCAATCTAAACAACTTTTTTCAAATCCAAATTTATTAATTTTAAACGAATTAGAAACGTGTTTTATAATTCAAACTAATGAAAACGAATTAATCAATGATCAAAAGGAATTCCCATTAAAACTTAATTATAAATCTTTAAAATCCTTCAATTTCATTGTTTTAATGTTTGCAGGCAAAAGAAACAATTGTCAAGAAAATTAAAAATAAATTATTGGGAAAGACAAAGCTATATCTTTATCTAATATTATATTACACTCAATGTTAAAAACATGGATCGATTCATCTTTATAATATTTGTACTTATTAAAAACGATTAATTAGTATCTCAGTAGCAAAAATGTAAAAATTCATAAATTATATGAATACCAATAACAATACTAAACTTACCATTGACATTAAAAACGTAAGAACACTACACTGCAACAAATGAGTTTTTCTCGATTCTTGTATAGAGATTAAATTTCATTTACTGTCGACAAACTGTAACCTATTTAAACCTTTTAAAAGCAGGTATATACTCTATTGAAAATATTTTTCTTAGAATTGTCAAACAAAACTGTTTAAAAATTCTGTGCACGACAAAATAATATATCAAAAACGTTTCTACGAATCATTTTTTAGATCATCTAATATGATGATTTTGTATCAATCTACAGTGTTACCAGAATGATACTGAAAATAATTCAACAATTCATGTTAAAATGATGTTTTAAAATGATGTTATATTATAAGAAATTCGTTTTACCAAATCATGCTTTATTAACTTTTAGAATTGATCATGAAAACGTTTCGTCTGCAATACATAAACAATTTTAACTAAATATTTTTTGAATCACTTATTAGTTATTATGGAATTGATTTGGATATACTACAAAACTGTTTTCATGTACAATACCATTGCATTAAAGTTGTGACAAATTAAAATGATTTGAAATCATTTTGTTCTACTAGGGGTTCCCATATTGATTCTATAACAATGCATATAGAAAGAGAATAAAGTACCCTAAAAGATTCCTTTAAAATCACTCTTATAGGCCTTCTATATTGATATAAAAAATAAAGTGTTTATAGCAGCCTTGACAATGTATTAAAATTCAAGTATTACGATTAACATGACAACATTCTTTTAGTGTTTTAGTACCTCTAAAATCGGTTTAATCGTTCTTTATTTGAGATAAAAAAATATAATTTTTAATATCAGAAAAAACCGTTTGTACAAGTTGCTAAATTGTAATACCTAAACAAAAATAACTTCCTGTAGAGATTAAACGCCGACATCTAAATTTTGTTGATAAAGATATGTATGCAATAAAAAACCTATGAATTTGCGTTTGATACTGTAAATGTAGATAAGATAATTTGATTTCTAAGAATTGTGACGAGATATGTACCGACTACCGAGTTTGATTCACCAGAAACGCTTCTAAGTAAGTACTTATACGGTTACGGGTATATGCAGTTTTACGTTTACGAAAGGAAGACGACTTCGGGCTTAGTCTATATTTGTAAATGTGTTCTTTTTTTGTGCTGAATTAAAGAAGAAAAAGCTATTAGAAGTTCTGCTGCTTTAAGTAAAAGTAAGTACAAAAAGAAACAATTGACAACATATCTATTTTTTGTACGATCAGCATATCCACGTTTTAGCGCTTTATTGTTATTGTTTATTTTTTACTTGGCATCCAGTTATTGTTTTAGAACAGGGGTGGCCAACCTGCGGACTTAAACTTAAAAAGCATTGTAATAAAAAATTTATTTTATTCATAAAAAGAAACATATTTTTGATATGAATCTAGTGAAAATGCATGCGACTGATAATAGATAATAAAAAATAATTAATCGCATAATTTTGTTATAGAGTTAACCCAAAGTTGATTCAAAGGAGTTCCTATAGATGTTATTAATGAGAAGGTGTTCCAATGGCTACGTCATGGCAAAGCAAGATTAAAAAATGAAATAATTAGGATGATGCAGCAAACTACAAATTCGCAAACCATCGATTAAAAATTATTATAGTTTAGACAAAGATACTGTACAAATTTCTTAATAAAAAATGACTTAAAATTAATCATTTCATGCTTTTTGTGTTTCTTATGGTATGCTATTAAAACCCTGTAAAAGCATGCAAATCAATTACCTTTTAGTCGTTAACTTTGTCATGCTATTCTACAACATAGGAAAGTACTACATTGGCACTATTTTAAAGCATTCTAATGGAACGTGAAAACTTCTACCTTTGGCCTGCTTTTGTACAACGTCTAATAGGACTCTATAAGCACTAACTGTACAGCATTCTACTGGAGTGTCAAAACCTCTCTAAACATAAACCATTCTACTGCTACAGGAAGGCTTTCAGTAATATCAATACTGCCTCTATGCTTCTAAAAGCATTATTATGGAACCTATTTGGTTTTGTGGGCTTACCTCAAACCTTAACTCCAACATTTAACTTTAACCTTTATTTAATTCTTAATCCTAGTCATGTCCTTCACTTTTATCCTAACCTTATATTTAATGACGACTTTAACCTTAACATAACTAACTCTATTTAACATCTTAAAAAGCGTGTAAAGTGGTGACATTTTTAGTGTTTGGGATTTTCCCGTTATACCTTGTTTTTATAATACGTTTGCATTTACTTTTAAAATAACCACCGTTACGAATGTAATTGTATAATAAGTTAAGTTTACTTTTAAGTATCTTTTAACCCATGTGCCTACTGTACAAACTGATTTTTTTTGTTTTATTTTTATTTCCCACAAAAAGCATATTGCTTTTTTTCATCTGACATTGTAAACAATTTAAAGTGTACTAGTATTCTATCACTAATTATTAGGACACCATGTCTAAGAGTTTGCATCTTAACGGGTAATGTAGGTACACGCTAAAAACGTCATCGTTGATTATGACGTAAGCATTTTAGCGTGTACCTATATTACTAAAGTACGTATTTTAATGATTGTCCGGTGTTTGAAGTTGCCGCGTCGTCATACTAGTAACTATAACCAAACAATGAGTGCGTTCAGGTAGACTCAGCAACTGGCAGCGGCTGAGTGATGTGCTATTTGAACTACTCAGCGGTCGCCATTTTATTCAGCGTACTTTTTTCCGCTTACTTACTCAGCGCTTTTTCAGGATAGTTATTTTTTCAATGTACGATTTTCAAGATATCAAATTTTTTTCTAGGCGATTTACACAATTAAATTTTTTCTTAAAAAAAACTACATACTTTAAATACAAGTTTTATTTATTAATTTACTGATAATGCAACAGATATTTAAAAACTCGCGGTTTTTGTGTGTTCAGGTAATTTTAACAAAGCTGCTTACGCTGTTTCTCATCCGCTGTCAGCTGCTGAGCACCGCTGAGTCTACCTGAACGCACCCAATGTTGGTTCGTTAACGAATAAAGCGGCAAATTCAAACACCGGACAATCATTAAAATACACACTGTATAACCAATGTCAACGCTGGTACGCGTACATTTAAGTAGTTTTTATATTAAACCCACAGGTCCGGTTGCATAAAACATATTTATCTTTGACGAGGTAGTTAACTGACGCTATTGTTAAATTAATACCTACGATTTAGTTAACGGCGTCAGCTAATATAGCTAACTTTGCTTTATGCAACCGGACAATAATGTGTTTGTTGTTAAATGAATAATGAAGTAAACGGGTAATTTTCCAATAAAGATGTCCAGGATGCTGTCAAACTGTCCTTACTTTGCGATTTAATTTTTTTCTATACTACAGTTTCGTAATGAGGTAATCCACGGTAGTGTCAATCCGGTCTAACAGTTCTCTGTCGAACCTAATTGTATGATAGAGAATGATAGTACGTTGGTTTCTCTGATTACTAAATGTATAGAAAAAAATAATTAAATTGCAAATTAAGGGCAGTTTGACAGCATCTTGGACATCTCTATTATCAATCATTTTTTTATTCGCTTTCGTTTGATACTGATAACCGTCTGCTTTGCACTTCTAATTCTGCTTTTAATTATGATTTTAGGTAGTAATTTTATGTCGTTTTTTAAATTTAAAAAAAAACCTTAAAAACCTGCAACCTTAAGTAGATACACTTCTGCGCGTAGATACACTTTTTATCAAAGATGCTCCTTTTATCAAAGATACACGTTTTTTAAAAAAATATAATATAATAATTTTAGAATATTTTATTTAAGAATCTGAAAACGTAGTACGCTTTAATACATACAATATACATTACCTATTTCTAACCTGAAGAAAGACACACGCTAGCGTGCTCCTAGAGATTATTAAAACTAAATTATGGAGCGCCGTTTTAGTTTTTAACGTGTATCAACGTAGGCCAAACATAATAATCTATTTAATATATTTTGGTCTTATTTAATGACGAATGCTATAAGATTTAAATTATGGTACATTATTCGTAACATTATGATATTTATAACTATTTCATTATTAATAAAGATAATTATAATTAAAAAATAAGTTAGTAATGATGTAATGATTTGTATTTTCATGAATGATATGAAAAAGTACATATTAATATCATTCATGATATTTATTACTATTATTATTTTTTTCAGTTTACATTTGACAACACTGTGCATAGTATTTTGATGATCAGCTGATGTATTGTGCACAAAATTTACCTAAAACGTTGTACAGTGTTGTCACTTGTACGTTTTTTTGATATTGATAATAATAATAATAATATCATGAATAATAATTCAGTAAGTAAAAATGACCCAGCAAACACAGTTTCGTCGGCCGACTGACGGTTTAGTGCCGACATCGGCGGTTAAATGTAGGCAAGGGTCTAGAATAATTGGCGCGACGTTTTTTCGACGATAGAAAAACAGCCTGTGCCCAATACTGGCGCATAAGCGGTTCAATAGTGGTTATTCTGTTAAAACTTTAATCTTTTAAATTTAGCGCGCATTTAATACTCGGGAACAGCTCACGAACTATCTGCGCTTTCACATTCCATCGATAGGTGTTCAAAAATGCTGCATTATCAGCTTATTTGATTTTTATTTTCTGCTGATTGTGTGTTTGTTGCTTTTAGTCAATGCTTTTAGTACTTATTTTTATATTGCTTGTGAATTCGACGACAGGAATATCTTTTATGATTTTGCAAATGATTCAGCAATTGAATTCGAATTAGTCACGATGTCACAGTCGCAGTTTGATTTCAACAAGTAAGTCTTATTTGTTTTGCTTTCATTTGCCACAAAACTTGTATTGTAGAAAGACTATTGCGTTGTAATTTTAATGTTACAGATATAAATATTTCGGGTGTGTTATATGAATTCCTGAGTTTTAGACCTTAAAAACATGATTGCCTGTTTTATGTATAACCTCTTATGTTAATTGGTATAAAAAGCAAATGATAATACGTAATTTCATTAACAGGTCGTCCGCATTGTACTATGTAGTTGAATTTCCGGATGAGGAGAACAATGGAATTACACCGCTAAGCGTTGTTTCATACAAATGGTTAGGTGGTGCAAACCAATGCTTCTGGCCTGGACGTGCCAAGGCAGACAAAGAAAGGATGAAAATGGTAGAAAATCATTCAAGTCTAAAAAAAGATCACACATGGACTTTAAATAGAATTAATGTCAAATACAAATCAGGTTTGCATAGTATATTTACAGTAGGTGTGAATATCGTAACGTTTTTTAGTTTTATATGAGAGAGCTGTAGAAAAAATGAATACTTTAGAATGTGTATCGAGTGTGACGCAAAGCAATGAAAGTGATGACAGTAATGCTCCTAAGAGAAGAGCTCGACGCCCACGCAGTATCTATGAAGATTATATAAACAATATAAGTAGTGACAATAGTGAAGATATACCAGTAATTCGTTTACCAAAGCAAAAAGCAAAGAGACTTTCAGAAGGCATTATATCAATTTGAAAACACTAACGGTTTTGGCGTCTCCACATGAAGAGAAGCGGTCCGAAATCTTGTAACTTGAAAAAATTCATAGACATGAATTGTGTTAATAGCCTCACATGAAACAGAGGTAAAGTACAAATATGATTACAATTAGTCTAAAACAAAACTCGTTTTTCGTTAATTCTAGTTTTAGATTTGATAACTGAAGATCCATTCAGTATGTACACGAAACCAATGAAATCGTTTCCTCGCAGTCAAAGTGCAACTAGGCAAAACTCTCTATTTCAGGAAAAGCGATGGTAACCCTATACGAGAATCAATTTGCCTGAATATGATATAAACAGAAACTCAAGAAGACCTCAGACACACACTTCTACTTTGATGAGATAAGAGCAAATGCTGATGAGGTGGAGCAAAATAAAACTCAAGTCAATGTTAGTATTAACTTTTTAGTAGGTTTGTTACAGCAAATCTTAAGAAAATTGGTAACCATTGAGAAAGATGTAAAAAGAGATTAGCGATCAGTAAGAATCACGGACAGCTCAACATCTGAATTCTTTAAGCGTGCGAAGCGTGCGCTATCGGAGATGCTACCGGCAAAAACCATTCTGGAATTGGAAAGTTTCAATGGGAAACTTATGCAGGAAGATACAATAGGGCAAGTTGTAAGTAATTTATTTAAAATTCCTATTTGTTATCATGTGAACAATTATTTTCAAAATTCGTTGGTTTTTTTCTTATTTAATATTTCTTAAACTTACAGTTTCAAATACTTGTGCATTGATTACTATGTACATACGTTTTTACAAAAATAAATTCATTAACGGCAAAAAAGTTTTATTAAAAATTCATGCAATCACAGAAGAAATGAGGAATTAGGTAAAGTAAAAAGCAGAATTCATTTTTACAGTGTACTCACCTCCAAGTATTAGGTGGCAAAGGTTTGTTTGACACAACCAGAACAATTTTAGGAACAATAATTCATCAAGATTTGGCTGTCGAATGTAATTGGTCGGGAAAAAATAATAAGCCAGCTTTCAGCAAGTTTAAGAACGTGGTTCTTTTAATACTGGGTAAGTCTGTTCGAAAAGTAATAAAAATGCTAAAAATATATATTTAGGGGCAGTGAGGCAAAAAGAAGTCGAAGACATCATCAAAGGTTGGTTGAAAACGGCAACTGATAGAAATGGCGGGAGAAGCAGACGTTCGAAGCAATAAATGAATCATTAATATGTAATTTTACATTACTCGTTTTTTTTTTTGTTTTAATTTACATATGTAATCGTTTAACCTGTTTTTTTTTTCATTAAATCTATTTTTAGAGAATTTGATATTGTTTTTATTTATAATCTCCCCCTACAAATCTCATAAAAACCGCTGATGGTGTGAATGCGATACAGCATTGGCCCGCTGCTGGCAATAGTATATCTGCCGTAAGTTGGCCGCCTAGCGGCCTGTGTCTCCTATTGATGTCGGGCCAATATATTTTGATGGCAAAGGCCCGACGTTACTAGTGACGGGTAAACTCTACTTTGCCACTTATGGCCCGTCACAAAATGTTTGCTGGGGACTTATATTTAACTTTGACAAACACCAACAGTACTTTTAATTCTATCTTAGATCCTAAAATTATTTAATAATATGATTCATGTTAGAATTTACTTCACCAATCAAAATTTCGTTCATTTTTTATATCATTCGTGTTATAAGTAATTCATTGTTTTATATACAAAAGTACATTCAAATAACATGAAAGTTCTCATTAAATGATCCTTTTCAAAGACATCCCTTTATATGTCATAGTCTTATTTTTAACATAAATATACCAACGATAAACTTGAATGATCCTTAAAATTAATGTTAATTTAAATAGTCCATTTGAACAAAACATTAACGTTATTGAAAGCCATTTTAATATTATAATATTGGATTATTTATAACGTGAATGATATAAAAAATTAATAGAATTTTAAATGCCGAAGTAATTTCTAACATGAACCATGTGAATAAACAATTTAATGATCTAAAAAGAAGTTAAAACTTGTATTAATGTTTGTCAAAGTTAAATATAAGTCATTTTTACTTACTGAATTACCTTTAACATTCATGATATTTATTATTATTATTATCAATTGATAATAATAAGTTGTCCAAAATTTTAAATTTCCCAGACAATTTTGACGTCATCACTAATGGGATCTATCAGCTGATCGTCAAAACACTATGGACAGTGTTGTCAAATGTAAACTGAAAAAAATAATAATAGTAATCAATATCATGAATGATATAAGTAATTCGGCCATTTAAAATATCAAACATTAATAATATCATGAATGATATTAATATGTACTTTTTCATATCATTCATGAAAATACAAATCATTACATCATTACTAACTTATTTTTTAATTATAATTATCCTTTATTAATAATGAAATAGTTATAAATATCATAATGTTACGAATAATATACCATAATTTAAAACTTATAGCATTCGTCATTAAATAAGACCAAAATGTATTAAATAGATTATTATGTTTGCCCTACGTTGATACACGTTAAAAACTAAAACGGCGCTCCATACTAAATGAACACTAAATAACAACACTAATGATATTTATTTCTACGCTACATTCACCGCCGCCGTGCGTTGCAAAAATATAAATGACGTCTAAAAGTAAAAAGTAGTTTCAACTTTAGGACCGTATAATTTTTGACAAAATGAATATTCCGCAATTTTTTTTAAATAACTATCTTAAACGGTTTTTCTTTATTAGGAATACCTAATAGTATTCTTCAAAGAAGATTGCCTTAAAGTGATATCCAGCCAAATATATTCCATCACAACAGTGCATTTGTAAACCATTTCATTTGGCTAAAAGCTTGAATCAAAATTAGACATAAATGTTCCTCAACATAATGCACGTATGCTTATCATAGTATGCTTATGTGAAATATTAATTTGACATTGTAAGATTTTACTTTAATTGTATGTTTTTTTATGTATTACTCATGGATTACTAACTATATTATGTTCTATACAAGTCATAATATTTGACCAAATTCTTTAACTTAAAACTAGTAAATAGGTATTTGGTCAATTTTCAACTAAAGAATTAACATTTCTCAAAAACAGAAAGCATGTCCCCAATATATATTGTCTAAGACCAGTATTTTTTCAACGATAGAAACATTTCTTAATCTTATTACATTAACTGAATAAACAAAATTACATTTTTATTTATTTTGTACGTAATCGTAATCACGAGAAGTGTCTTATGACTCATCGGTAGGCAACGTAAGGTTTAAGATTTTTAAAACGTATGTCTATAACGAGTTATTAAAAGTTCTTTTTATTAACAAGTATTTTATTTAACTATTGACAAATAGTTTAAGATTAACACAGAGAAATCGGATTTTGTGTGGATCTTAACCAGCAATTGAATTGTCGGCAGAAAGGAAAAAACTATCATCTTTTTTCTTAGTGGTAGAGGGCGTTTCCGTTTCCTGTAATTAGGTTTAACGGCAAATTGAATTTGTAATTGACCGTTTTCTCAGTGACAACGAAGTGGTAGCAAAGCGTGTTGGTAATGTTACGGTGCGACCCGATTTCCTTTGCTTCACTTCTAAAGGCTGATTGCATCGCGGAATCGCAGCTGTGTTCGGAGTTCACGTTTCGCAATCTTTTGGTGCCAGGAAAACTGGCTTTAATTGATCTACGGAAATATTCACTATTTTGGATTTACTTGGATTTTAAAAAGTTCGTTGTTGATTTGTTTAATGACCTCATGAGGTCCGGTGTACGGCACTTGCAAAGGTCGTTGAACTGTATCGTCTCGTAAAAAGGCGTGACTGTAATTTGTTAATTTAGGATGTACAAAATTTGGATGTGATCTTGGTGGGCGGTAGGTGTACATCATATTTTCTTCATGTGATTTTGTAACTATTGTATGAAAGTTACTGGATCGGCGTATATATTTATTTAAGAAAAATTCACCGGGTAAACGCAAAGTTTCTCCATATGGCATCTCAGCGGGAGATCCTTGTTGTATCCTTATTGTAGGTAGTTCGTAGTCCTATTAATACTGTGGGTAATACGTCAACCTACTTGTTCGTCTCGTGACACATAAACGCAGCTTTTAAAGTTTTGTGCCAGCCCTCTTAAACTCCATTGCTTTTGGGGTTATACGTCTTAGTGCGCTTCATACTCAAGAGTTTGATTAATGGTTTCAAAAGAGACAACTCGAATTGTCGACCTTGATCGGTTATATAAGTTTGAGGAGCACCAAAACGGGATATGTACATCTCATAAAATGCACAGCATAGTTAAACCGTAGCAAAAACCGGTGGTAACCTGCTGAAATCGAAAGTGTGAGACGGAAAAGTGACAAATAGTCGACTATGTATGCCGTTGCACTTTAGATCGTTGACATGCATTGCAAGCTCATACCTAGTCAGTGATCTCATTGCGCATTGATGGCTAAACGAATTTGTTTGCAAGAAGTCGTAAAGTTGAGCGTTTGTTTGGTTGCGGTATATTATATACAGCGTCAAAAATTCTCCGACGTAGCGCTGTTGGAACGTACGGTCGAATGTTGTGTTTATCGATGTGTCACAATATAACGGTACATCGCAGTCTAATGACATGTATTCTTGCAAAACAAGTGATGTAGAATTTTGTTTGAAGTTTTGAGTCACTAGCTTGTTTGCGCGGTATTTTAGTTAAACCTTTCGCTATATACAAGGTGAGTCTTTAAGCGCGGCCCTCAAATTTATCTCAAAAGCAATTTGGTCTAGCAATACCAAAAAAAAATTATAGACTAAATCACATATAAGGAGTTCACTGAAAATATTTTTACGTTTGAAAACCCTTTGCCTTTGTAAAGATATTTATTAACCTACCTGTATCGAAAGCTTATCTAATTCAACATTAAAATTGTTTATCACGAAATTTCTAAATGAATACTTAGGCCCGGTTTCACCATTAAAAATTAAACTCTAGATTAACTAACCTACGGTTAATTTTAAAATCCTGTGGGCGCGTTCGAATGCGACATTCCAAATACGTAGTGAGCATTAATTGAAGTAATAATATAAAATATTTAAAACAGATGTCAGCTTAGTTATAAAGTAGAAAACTGTTCGTATGACGCATAAAGAAAATTAGAGATGGGTAGAAGTTGTTATTAGAATCTTCTCAGTAGTTGCTTCCAAGAAATAATAACGGAATTAGAAAATTAATGCATACATTAAATTTCGTTTTAAGAACCAATTGTTTTAAATATATTACAAAATGAGTTAATACGAGGAATAAGACGTATAGTGACTACACCCAACTCTACACATCAAATTTCATTCAAGGTTTTATTTTTATCTTTGAATGTGCCAATGTAAGCAAATTTAAAAATAGCAGTCAAATTGCTGATTCGAATTTCAATAGCAATAGTTGTAATTTGAATGAACACGAATGAAATAATTATGTATGAAAATAAAATAAATAAAGTTACAAGCATAGGAGGTTCATTCCAAATTATTTCTTATTATGTCATTCAAAAATTCTTTATTAAGAATTTCAACTAATAAACAGAACTACAATAGTTTCCCGATTATCCGAAAGTCGGGACCGAAGCCTTTTCGGATAACTGAAATTTTGGTTAATCTGGAGTTTTTACTAAAAGAGGTAAAAACGTAAAATATTTATGTAGGTACATAAATATGTATCTATTCAAAGAACAAAAAAAAATATTTGAAATAAAATACATAGTAGTTTCTATTTAAAAAAATGTACTACAATATAGGTATGTACATTGGTATATTATTTTGGTGGTGTAAAAAAAAAGGATCAATCTTTGTTTAAATTTTGCATCCAAGCGTTTTGAAGCAATGTGTTTTCACCTTGCTAAAAGTAAAATGTCACTTGGTGTTGTATTGCTGTTGCTCTACATATAAAAATGCTGTGTTTAACCAGTTTAATGCATCAAAAAGCTTAAAAGTGCAAAATTTTCTTCTCTCTTCTTCATTTCCTTCTGATTCATTATCACTAGTATTTTCACGATCCCTTTCATTAACAAGTTCAATAAAGTCAACGTCAGTTAGTTCTTCTTGTTTTTTGTTGTCAAATGTTATCCACTCTTTAATTTTTCTGGGCCAATATCTTCCCAACCATCTAAATTTCTCATCGTTTTATGAAGCGGAGCTTCTTCTTCATCATCATTGTCTACAGAAAGTTCTTCTTGGTGTATTATCTTTGCCTAAGGTTTTTGTAACGTTGTACTTTTCACTTTATTCCATGCAAATAAATTACCTCTTTTATATTTATTATTTTTGAACAATCCATGAGGCTTTTACCAATGGCTACTCTTCTGCTCTTGGCTTTGCGGATTTGCTAATGCACATTAAACAGGCAAGAATTGTTGCCCGGTTCTTATTCTTTTTGTAGCCGGTCGCAACGCGGTCATTTCTTCCAGCTTTGGTAACATTTTTTGTAATAGAGACCAATTTCGTCACTATTATAAATTTGATCTGGCGTATATTCCTGTACTTCTATGAGTTGCTTAAACTATTGTTTACAATTTTCAACTTTGGTTTGATTAGCACACAATTTTTTACCGCAAATATTTAGTTAACGTACGTCGTGGCGGTTTTTCTATCTCGATAACCAGCCGTCGCTTGCTATAAATGTATCATCAGAAGCTTCGGTTACAAGAAGATTTTCACCGATTTCAATTGCTTTTTGCTGTAATATAAGGCCTGAGATTGAAATACCACGGTCGCGTTGTTGAGTAAACCATAAACACAATGTCTCGTCAATTTTATTTTATTCGCGCTGTTTCATAGAATTCTGGCTTTGATGTTGAGGATGCTAGTACACTACACCATTGTTCAATTTTCTGTCGATTTTTTTTCTATTTGGAAACCGTGCTTATACCTACACCATAATCCTTGGCAACACTTTTCAAAGATTTTCCTTTATGAAACCGTTTAATTGCAGTTAATTTTTCTTGCACAGTAACAACAACACGTTTCCGCTTTTTTATTATGTTACTCGTGTTGACAGTGGCGTATTTAGAACTGAATGTTTTGTTCTAAATGTTGAGAAAAGTAATAATAATAAACCATTTACAAAGACCTTTTGTATAAAGTCCGAAAAGAACATTTCATGAAAAGAGATTACTCATGTTTGTAGACTGGAAGTATAATTGACCCTCATAAGCAGTCAAATTTTTATTAAATATTTTTGGGTTTCCCGACGTTTTCAACGAAATGAGCGACCAGATGTTTCGTCTTAATTTGTTTCGCTTTGGTTTCGGCGGGTTCAAAAGTTCAGTTTCTTTCGGATAATCCGACGTTTCGGCTAGTCGGGATCCGGATAATCGGGAGGCTACTGTACTACATTTACTCTCTAATTTCTTCTAACTTCAAATCAAAAAAACAAATTTTATTGATAACTAATAATATTGTAGTTTTTCTTGAAAAAGATCGGTTTTGCGATTCGTTTATAATCGATGCGTTAAAAATCTATCTAGACAAAAATTGATGGCACAATAATCGATTTTTTTTAAATTGATTTGTTCTGAAACTGATATATACTAAACTTAGAAATAATCATTTGGTCAAAATGAATCTACAAAGTTTGAATGAGAAATGGAAATGGTTATTTATTTAACGTGTTCCTGTGTAAATTGAACGTTTTTTTTCCACGAGGAAAAAAAGCCCAACTTATACAAGAACGAATTGAATATAATATTTTATTGCTCGAACAGGAATTGCAAAGCCCCCAAATTTTAAAAATCTCACAAAAACAGTTTAACGTTTATGTTGACATCTGCGCAAAAACTGTCAAAACGGATTATGAAAGCGAAAATAGTATATTCAATAACAAATGTCACAATGAGACTTTTTGCCGCACGAAGACTTTGTTTGCAGACTGACTGAAAGAAAATAAAACTATTGTTGTTTTTAGCAATGGTAAGATATAATCAAATTTGTTATATGTGTTTAAAAAAGTATGTTAATAAATCTGACAGATGACGTTTAATTAATTAAAGATTGTTACTGCCAACTTCGATCTAGTTATAAAATTCTACTACACCTTACCGGCCTAGGCCGGAAAAGTAAAATTTCCGGACGATTATGATACCTGCAAAATACATCAAAACGGACGGAAGTACAAAAAAGAATATTTATATGTGTACTAACGAATTCTTTTACAATTAATTTATGTTCTTTAATATTATGCTACATATTTGTAGTGTTCACGATTCTCGGTTGATTTCTTTAAATTTATTAATCGATTAGAAAAAATTAATGTATAATGAAAAATCGATTGTAAAAATTCTTTAAGTCACCACAAAAAAATCGTGAGACATTAGAAATTGGAGCAAATAAAATTTAAATTTTATTCTTTTTTTGGTTATTTATAGTCAAATTCCGACTGCAATGCAGCTGAAATATTTTTTTGGCTGTTACTGAAACTAAATAAATTTTTAAAAAAACCTAACTTTTATTACAATTATTTTATATCTTGACACCTCCTTGATCGTCCAAATTGTACATTTGAATTGTAATTTTCTTTAATAAATTTAGGATAATTTTAACATTGTAACAATTGCCACTTTTTGAACCAACAAAGTTTTATTAGAAGAAATTATTCTAGGCAGTTCCTATTTTTTTTTAAATTTATTTGAGAAAAAAATTTTTCAACATTATTAGCACTGGAGTGTGGAAGACATTAAAATAAATATTAAAGAAGTAAGATTAACAAATTTTGCTTCTCCACTGTCCAGCTGAAAAAATGCAAAGCGTAGGTTAGTTTTATTATCAGCGAAATACTGATTTTATCTTTGTACTGATTTCATTGTAAGCAATTCAAAAATTTCCTCACTCGAAAAAACGCACAATTTACTTATTATTATTACACGGCAAAGAAGATAACTATGTAAAAACGAAAAGACGAAATAGGTCTTTTTTTCAAACCGTTGCGTTAGCGTGATAATGTTTCGTTTAAATCTTGTATGAATTAATTATCTTTGTTTTGTTGTTGCAAGCTTGCAAGCATATTGTGTTTCGTAAAACAATAAAGATAATAAGTAGTAATGACGTAATGCGCGCATGTTAAAGGTCGACCACCTATTGGATAAATGATGAACTAAAAAATTATCATTTCCTGTAATTTAGCTGCGATTTACATTAGGTATATGAAGTGAAATCCGTTTTATAGCTTTTTCGAAAAATAGACAACATTTTCGAAAATTAAAAGTATGTACTATTATTTGATGTATTACTTCATCGTACTGAGCTATTATAATTACGATGATGGTTTTATAAATATTATAAAACCACATTATAACACTGTCATTTCTTGACTAACTTTGAGTACCAATAACTTTTAAGTCTTACCTTATTTTAAGAAATAAATTATGTTACGCGATGGTCTAACATGTTTTTTAGAGTTTTCATTAATAAAAACATAAATATTCGTTTTCAATTTTAAAAAAGCTATAAAACGGTGACTGCATAAAAATGCTATATTTTAGGCAACCCACTATTCTTAAAACGCACTCTTTCTGGAGTTTAATCTTTAATAGTGAAACCGGGCCATAATCTTTCAAATAGTTTGTAACTGTCGTATAGTATGGAAGATTCTACACTCTCAGATTTTTGCAATTCTCTTTAAAAAATTAAATAGAAAGGCATAGTCAGCTTAGTATAGATGTAAAGTACATAAAGTAACAAATCTATCATAAAAAAATTGAACTCTCTGTCATTGGAGAAACGGGAGATATGATACAAAATATTTAGTAATGAAGAATTACGGTTGCTTGATTTGTTTTTTGCGTTTTCGTATTATGACGTATTGTGAACAATAGCATAAGTTACCTATCGGGATTGTGCATTGTGTTTCTATAGAACGTTGTTAATTTTTGTGTTTTGTGTTGCTAGATACTTAAGTTTTGTTATTATTTTGTGTTTTTATTTGAACCTTGTTACTTCTTTGTTGTTGTTTTTGTTTGTTTTTAAATACTTTGTAAAAGATAGTTTTTACAAATTCCAAAGCATATGACATGTTACGGATATATTCTCAATGCCAATAAAATGAGTTATTTGATAGAAGGGTTTTTCGTCGATTAGCATTACGATTACGCACCACAGGAAATATATTCCAGTACGAGAAAATCATCGACAGTAAGGAACGAAGAAACTATGTTTAATGTTTTAGCCTACATTGAGGTACATCCTCATATTAGCACCAGGGAAATTGGAAGATTATTAGGAATATCTTAAAAGACAATTGTAAAAATTAGAAATCATTTGTCTTCATCTCCTATTCACTCGTGTTACACTGAGCACTTAGCGATAACAACTTTATAATAAGACAAAATTATTGTTATTGGTTGTAAGACATGTTGAAAAAAAACCAAATTTTTTAAATAAAATTTTATGGTCAGATAAAGTGACATTTAAAAATAACGGAAATATTAATCGACACAACGTGCATTGTTATACCAGGGAAAACCTTCATTTGATGCGAATTGTGGATAATCAACATGTTTGGTGTGGGATACTTGACGGACAGATTGTTGGTTTCTACATTTTTGATGGATTGCTAAATGGTGCTGCCTTTTTAGGGTTTATAACAAATAAATTTATTGGATGACTATCCTTTGAACACCTGTTAAAATATGTGGCTGCAATTAAATGGTTGCCCTGCTCATTATGCAGATAGAGTTCGGAACCATCTCAACGATAAAATCCTCGATCGATGAATTAGAAGAGAAAGTGCGTTTCCTTGGCCACTCAGGTCTCTGGACTTTACATGTCTAGATTTTTTTTGCTATACAGTCTATTCCGACAGTGGAATTAGAAGCTGCTGTACTGTCAACCAGAACAAGAATCAATGAGTGATTCTAAATAATGGGAGGTAATTTGAACACCTTTGTGACTGATGGTTCACCAATTTAACAAGAAAAATGCCATATGGGGTTTCTAATGTAGAATCTTTTGTACTATACGACGGTTACGAACTATTTGAAATCAAACATTTCTAATCGACAATACGTTTATTTTTGTCTATAAAGGTTACGTCTTTGCCTAACAGTTCAGCATAGTGATTTAGAAATTTTGTAATAGACCATTTTAATGTTGAATTTATAAGCTTTCAAACTAGGTAGGTTAATGAATATCTTCACGTTTAAAATCATTCAAAAAATTAAGATTTTTGTAACCACTTTCTAATTACGCCGCCCCCAAAGGGTTTTCAAAAGTAAAAATATTTTCAGTGAACTCTTTATATGTGATTTAAACAATGAAATTTTTTTTCGTGTTGTTAAACTAAATAGTTTTCTAGATAAATTTGAGGACCACGCTTAAGGACATACGTCTCAGGTGGTGGATAGGAGGGTAGATAGGATGTAACGGTACGCAGCTTTACTTGCTGAACCAAGACAACCTTGTTTACCTTGGCAGGTGTTGGAGTCGCGGCCTAAAATCCGTACATACTCCAATACTACTGTCGTCACTGCTTCCAACATTGGGGCACCGGAAGATCTCCGTTGTATATAGCCTTTCGTGCGTATTGGGACACTGCGCACGCTGATGGACGATGTGGACCCACCAAACCACCCAAACTTGCTTGGTACAAGTTCGCCACAAAAAGATAGATAAGAGTAGGAAATGTATCATTTGAAGGAAAAGTCTGGTTAGACTTAGTTGGATGGGCTAGGTATCGGAACGTGCTTTGAGAGCACGCGGTTTAGCGAAGCAACTGCATTACGGCTTATCCTAGCTTCTAAAGCATAAAACCAAGTAAGCAGGAAAAGGACTTAAGCAATCGTAAAGGAATTTGGAGAGGCAGAGTTAGTTCAAGTAGCTACAGCAAAAAATATAATGAAATAAATGATTCTAAAATAAAATACATGCTATTAATAAATTAAAAGTTAAATACCTATTTTGCCGTAGCATACTTGTAAGAAAATAAACTAAAACCATACAAATACGTTAGAAAAACAAAATTTATTCTTATTGTAGGCTCTGGTCTCTCCGAGCAAATGGTCTATAAATATTTACATCAGGCACCAGTTAGAGGATGGCCTGAGGGGAATTAGGATAAGGATTGACAGTGGATAGCCGGGCACTCTGACCATCATCAAATTCGCGACAAGCGAGAATCCAATGTGCCAGGGTGTCAGGAACGCCACACGACGGGCAGCTGACGTCATCCAAAACGCTAATGCGTTTTAGATCGCAACGAAATCTCCCGTGTAAAGACAGGATTTGGACGGCGTCTCGTCTAGGGGTCGCGGGGCGTTCTGACCCAAGTAAGGTTATCCGGGATAGTAGAATAGGCGTTACGCCTTTTATGGGAAGTTTCCCACAGCCGCTGCCATTCACCCAAAATCAAGATCTTTAAATGACGCTTTTTGCAAAAGGGGGAGGATGCTTAGATATAACACAAAGGGTATCTACAGAAACGGTGCGATAAGCCCCGAGGAGAGTTCTGAGGAATAAGGATTGGAGCGAGGCCAGTTTCCTAACTACGTGGGAATGTCGAAGTCTATGGTACTAAATGTCTAAGCCATAAGTGAGCATGAGAATGACTGCATTGTCAAAAATATTCGCAAGATGTCTTCTGTGAAGGTTCCATTTCAAGCGTGAGTATTTGTAGAACAAGTGCAAGACGCTTTTACACTTCTCAACCACGAAATCGCAATGCTTTACAAAACTCAGTTTGTCGTCAAGCGATAATCCGAGGTATTTGAATTCGAAAACCGTACGGACAGGAGTATCGTGGAGGCGCAGTGAAGGATCTCGTCTTAGTGTAGAGCCAAAAACCATGCAATTAGTCGTGTCTGCAGAAATACTTAGTTTATTGCTGCTAGCCCAGCTAATCACAATATTTAGACACGTGTTTAATCTTGCTTCCAAGTCTTGTCGGGAATTTGCAGACACTGTGACGGTGATGTCGTCCGCATAAGCGAAAACGTCGCAGTCTGCTGGTAAGTCTTTGTCTAGAAGATCATTTACTACCAAGTTCCACAAAGTCGGCCCAAAAACCGAGCCTTGTGGACAGCCCTTCGTCAATCGTTTGGTGAAGTTTGAACGTGAAACGTTCTATCTATTCGACAAATAGTTACTAATGACGCGCGTCCTTTTTAACGACGAGAGTTTCGATTATTGAGGGCTACCATACGTTATTGAACGCTCCAGAAGTGTTTATGAAAATAGCTAGTCTGTACTTGGAAATGTTCGATTGTACAATAGTCAATCGACGGGCGGCGTCACTCCTCGTTTTGCCAAGAACGAATTGACTAGGATGGAATAAAATGTTTGGCGGAATGTCGTCGTGTATCTTTTTCAGAAGTGTCTTTTCGAAGAGTTTGCCTAGTTTTGATAACAAAGTTATCGGGTTGTCAAGATCCTTCTTTCCGGGCTTGAACATAGTGATTAGCTTACCAGTTTTTCAGCTGGTAGGAAAATAACCAACCCAGGAGATTTATTCTTAAGATTTTGTTAGCCACTGCGGCTAAATCTTCGCTATTGACCACTCAGTCCTGTCGGGCATTACTTTGCAAAAGAGATCGGAATCTTATCTGGGTATGATAGACATTGTTCGTCAAGGGATCGTCGTCTGAAAATAATGTGGAAACTATTACTTTAATCGTGTCTAATTCTGAGATTATGTATCTGTCGCCGTCTTTGACATTGGAACAGGGTTGGATCGACAGGAACTTCCGGGAGGACAACCTGTAAATTAACCCCCAAGGACTCGTCGCCAAGCTTTTTTCCACGAAACTTTGCCAGGGGCTATACTTCGCTGTCTTCATTGCCAGTTTGTTTTAAGCCTGCAGGGGCTTTTTGGTGGTGTTTTTGCAAACAATGCATCGTTCGCTTTAACCTGTCTAACTTAGGACTCTACTACAGTACACCAGGTCTAAATCTTAGGCGTATACTATTCAAATCATTTTGGCAAGAGTCACGGATCATCCTGGTCAACTTATCAATAAAGGCGTTTACAGATTTGGGATCGTGGCACGATGCGCCACGTGGAAGATACGAAGGATTTGATTTTGCGATAGCATTATTCAGACAAACTCGATCTATGCGTTTGAAATTAAGGATTCTTTTAGGGATCGGTAAGAGGTTAGGGGCATTGACGGTTAACTCAAACCGTATCAGTCGGTGGTTACTTTCTATTACATTGGGAATGACTCGCCAGTCTAGTATGTGGAAGCTTGATGAGGTTCATTGACAACATAGAGGTCACGTTCACCCACGAGGTTCTCCACACATCGGGAGTGCGAGAGCGGCGATTTCGAATTGAAGTCACCTGCTATGATAATAGGAATGCCTTTTAGTTCATTAAAAATTTTGTCTAAGTGTTGGAGATAAATACGAACATCTTCACTCGGCGGCTAATAAACGCCGACGATTGCCAAGGAGGGCGTATTTCTGACAATTGAAGCAGCGAGTAACTCGGATGTGGTCATTGACCCTACTCGCATTCTACGCTACATAAACGCGACGCGATGCCAAAAGGTATGGTCGAACTTCGTAGTGGACCTCGATGATCCAGTTACCATAGGGTTGGTCTCTAGGACTAAAACGAAACAAGACTTTTAAATAGTGATTGACTAGATGTAGCACCTCGTCAGAGGCGTTATGGAAATTTTGGGAAATAATTGCCTTTTTCACCTGCTCAGGGGACAGGTTAGTGGGAACGTTTATGAGGGATAGACGTGGTAACGATTTAGGCTTAACCACAAGACCGACTTGATCAGGATGGCCGTAGGGATTTTAGTCAAGTCAGTTTTCTCTGATTTGAGTCTTATCGAGCTTTTGTCCGTCTTAGTAACACGGTCAAGTCTAAGGCCGTACTTTTGAAGATCTAGGACTTTCATCAAAGTTGTCTTTGTTTCGTCGGCGGTTTTGAGAGGAGAGTCGGGTTTAGGAACGATGACTACTGTCGAACGAGAGATAGGACAAACAGATTTTTTAGAAGATACCTTGACCTTCTTAACAATTTTTGAGCGTGCCGCTTGAGCATAGGACAATTGGGCAAAAGACGTAACAATGGCATCAGCCAAAGTGTTGGAGATGTCAGCAGTTCGCTGCGTGACGCGACGTGAAATAATGGATTTTCTGAAAATCGTTTGAAACTTGCTGACAATGTAAATTAGACGAAGGATATCTGTGTCGAAGGAAGATTTCATGCTGTCAGGCGAGGTAACGGTTAGGATCTTGTCATCGTCGTCTTCACGACGGCGCTTGGATGAAGCAGTTTTAGCCTCCATTGCGGAGGAAGCTGAAGGAGTAGGGGAGCTAGAGTGCGACAATTCGACGCCCGCAAAGTGTCGGCTGGAGAAATAACCTGCACCCAAGAAGGTTATCACTTGGGTCCCGTGAACAGCACTAAAACCGGTCACTCTACTGAAAAGAATATCGGTACAGAACAACATTAGTACCGAAAATTGGTGCGTGGTTAACGCTGAACCAGATCCTTAAAGAACCTAATACGCCCTGTTTATGGACAAGGGGTTCTGGGAGAAGGTGAAAGCGTTAACCAACCAATTGCACCTTGGATTTTCTAGGATCACTCTCCGGGTGTTGGTCGACTCCAAAAAGGGCAGCAAAGAACCGGATGCTACAAGTGATGTCAAATCTAATGCTGAAAGTCGTTCAGATAAATATACATCCCTGTAGGGCAGCTTCAGCGGCTCTTAGTGCTTATATTGTGACATACGATATTGATATTGCCCTTGTCCAGGAGCCATGGATCCGCAAGGGAATAATAAAAGGGTTGAAGTGTTCAGGCAGATGGCTGCTTGCAGCCCAATTTGTGCACAACCATCGCACATGCACTATTGCAAAAAATGCACTAAACTTAATGCTATTGTGAGATCTATGTTCTAGAGACTTACTGGAAGCTAAAATATCTGTAGTAGAGGAAAGCATTAGGAGGGAGTTTATTATCGGATCCGGTTACCTTCTCAACGACAAAACAGGACCACCGCCGCCGAAAGAAATCCACAAGCTGATTAACAGTGTCATCAACAAACTGATTCTTGGATGCAATGCCAATATATACTACACCTTGTGGGGGAGCATAAACACGGGTCTAAGTGAAATCCACTCCGTAAAAATAACTCTAGATAAATCCACTCCGGTCAAAACGACTACAACAAAAAAAAACTACAAACAATAATCACTTCAAACTAGCACACCTCCATTAAAAATCACTTTAGTAAAATTCACTTGTATGAATAATTACGAAGGCGGAATAAAAAGGTATGCAATAAAAAGCCGGGGAACTTTTTTTCCGGAAGTTTTTTTCCACGACTTTTTTTTGTCGGTTTTTAATTCACCGGCTTTTTTTCCGAGGATTTATATTCCTACATTCGAATAATCACTCCAGCAAATAAATACTAAGAACTTCATAGTTCCCTACATGTGGATTAACTCGTACGTAGCTCCGTTCTTACGAGATGGCGTTTAGCCTCAGATTTATTAATCAAATAAATACTCTTCTCTATAATGAGTACCAACTTACCAGAAATACGTGTAAGAAAAAGAAGAAAAAGCGTTACCCATTTAAATCAAAGAAAACACGTACAAATCCAGGAATTAATTATCTAATAAAGAACAAATAAACACTCATGCAATTAAAGAATAGGTATTAGTGTCGACAAAGTAATACCATTGTTTCATTGTAGTGGTTTATACAGATAATGTAAATGACTTATTTAAATTTTCTATGAAAAATATAGAATAAGTAATTGTTATCTTAAAATTCCATTTCATGTCAAGTTTTTGTATTAATAAAGTATCTATTGACTGCATAGCTATAAAGTACTTCAAGAAAAGCTTTAAAAGGCATTGAATTGTTTATTTCTTAGTTATTTCGTATTCGGTTACCGAATTGTTTAGTTCAGTGCAAGTACTTATTTTACTTCAGTTTGATCAGTGTTGTAATGGAAGAAGCTCGTTATATAAAAAGTCAAAAGGGTAAGCCGTACAGAAACTTTTTTTCTAACACTGTTATAAATTTTGTGCAAATTTTTTATTTTTCTGCATTTTTAGGTAAACATCTTCTCGCTAACTGTGGGTTTTTGTACGGAAAAAATAGAATACGGAAAGATGGTTGTACATTTTGGAGATGCGTTCAGTATTACAAGGGAAAAAGCAATGCCAGGTGTCAGGCAAAGAATAATAGGATTATCACTAAAGTTAGAGAACATAATCATACCTCTGACTCAACAGCGAGCAAAGCAAAAAAAATAATATCACAAGCGAAGAAGCTTGCAGAAACAATAAACTCTCCATAATATTGTTGCTGAGGTATCATTCGGTTCATCATCTGCTGTTCAAGCGAAACTGTCTAATGTGGAATACATGAAGCGTATTATACGTAGGAAACGACAATAACGTGGTGGTTATCCTGCAAATCGTAACTCTTTACAAGACCTTGCTATTCCTAACAATTTTGCTACAGTAGTCAGCAATTAAAGAGAAGAGCAATTTCTCTTATTTGATAGTGGACCTGGTGACAACCGAGTACTACTGTTTTCAACTCAGAAAAATTTAGATTTCCTCAGCAGGTAATTTATTTTTACATTTAATACACACTTTCTCTTCAAGATAATATTGATTACATACACCAACCATGCTGTATGTGTTATTATTGATAATAGTTATTTCTTTTAGATCAGATCATTGGTATGTGGATGGCACATTTCGAACAGTTCCACCGTTATTTCATCAGCTGTATACCATACATGGAGTTAAATTCAATAACGTGATTCCATCTATATTTCTGCTACTGGCAGATAAAAGTGAAACTTATTGCCGAGCTATGAGTGCTTTGATTTGAGATTTGAAGCAAGGACTTCAACCAAGTAGCATTATCATGGATTTTGAGCGAGCTGCCATTAATGCTTTTTCCACTGTTCAGTCCTTACTTCATTTGCTGGGGTAGTTGCCCCACTCCTGTAAATAAATAAATATAAACTTTAACGTTTTCGAAAGCATTAAGAAAGAAGCGTTGCTCCGAGCGTACAAAACGAGTAGTTTTTTATAATTTAGTTTTTTATGTTGTTATAGTTGTAGTGACATTGTAGAATAAAGAAATATACAGTGTGATTATTATTATTATTCGTGAACGTGCTTCGTATAGAGACAACACCTGTGAACTTTATAGTTCACATATCGGTCATGGTCCTTCGTTCAAGCCGGATTATACCAGCAATTATTGCAATTATCAACACCATCGCATCGCATTCTACAACATCGTATCGTCAGAGTTTCCAATAAACGTACAAATTGGTAAGTCTCCATCCTTTCTTTATATCCTTATCGTTATACTTTAATTTAAATCAACACTGTGTACTTTTACTTACAAACGGAATCATAATGTCTACTACAAATATCGAAACTTTAATTAATAAACGTACAACATTAAAAACCAAAATAACGAAATTTCGGTCTTTTATCAAAAAATCAAATAATACCGATTCAAACGATTTTATTAACGTAAAAGAACGCTTAAATGATTTTCAAATTATATATAACACGTATGAAACGCTTCAAGATCAAATCGAAATTTTAGAATTTCAACAAAGTAGCGATCGGGATGATTTTGACGCCAATTATTATGAAGCTAAAACCGAAGCGCGAATTTTCTTAGAAAATAATTTACTTAATTCGTCATCTAATAAACACAACGAATCAAACAATGTAGATACCTTAAACATTCAAACAAAATTACCTCCATTATCTTTGCCGCAATTCAACGGCGTTCGCGATCAGTGGGAATCTTTTTATGAATGTTTCATATCAATGATACATAACGAACCTAAATTAAGTAACATTCAAAAACTTAACTATCTTAGATCTTGTTTAAAAAACGACGCGCTTAAACGAATCGAAAATTTAAGTACTACTAACGAAAATAATGAAATGGCTTTAGATATATTAGTGAAATGTTATGATAACAAACAGTTAACAATTAAAGATCATGTCACGGCATTATTTAATCTTAACGAAATTAAAAAACCCTCTTCTCAAGCCCTCATGGACATTTTAGATAACGCAACACTACATCTCTTAACAATTAAGCTAGACTTCGCGTCAAAAAGGGATTGGGAGCAACATAACAAAGACGATATTCCGACCTTCAACGATTTTTGCACATTTTTATATAATCGATTTAAAACGTTAGCATCATTAGAATTTGACAAAAAACCTAACGAACGGATTGCAACCACTAGTTTTAAGCCTCATTCATTTCATTTCCATCAGCTGTCTCGCATGTAATTATTTGTAACAATTGTAAAGGCTCACATTACATTAGTGTATGTGAAGAGTTTCTTTCTTTATCAATAAATGACCGATTTAAACGGTCTCAGGAATTGCGCTTATGCAAAAATTGTTTAAAATCAAATCATTCAACGTACAATTGCAAATCCAAAAATAGGTGCAAAACGTGTAAAAAACGTCATCATTGTCTTCTTCATAACAATATAGAAATACAAAATGAACCAATACCATCAACATCAAATAATATATCAAGTCAAACGGTAGTGAGTAATTTATGCAAAATTCTATATTCAAACACCGAAGTTCTGTTATCAACCGCCAAAGTTGAAGCAATAAACGGAAACAAAAATATAATTGTAAGAGTACTTTTAGACGCCAGAAGTCAACGAAATTTCATAACGTATGATACGTGCAATCAATTAAATCTTAACCCAGATAGCATGTAAACTTACAGCAAGTTTGCTTCAGCTTGCTTTTTCCTTGCCAAGTTTACGAATCTTGCTGCACGTTTGCAGCAATATTGGTAATATTGGCAACTTTGACGACACACGCTTGAGAAATTTGAGTAGCTTGCTGCAAACTTGCTGCAAGCTTGCAGAAAACTTTTTTTATCAAATTTACAGTACGCAGGCGTAAACGCATAAATACCGGCGCAGGTCTCGCCATTTTTATGTTAATAAAAGTCATGTCTGTCATTTACATGGTGTTTGTATTCTAACACATTATTATTTAGTTCTGTGTTTACTCATCGTAGACTTTATAGGTGAGTATTATTGCATTTTAGTGCAATTATTGGTTTGCATCTTAGGTTTGTATAGTTATTCGATTAAAAATTTTAAATAATTTTGCAAGCACTAGTAACCGAGTTTGAGACCATTGATGTATGCTGTGTATTGTGTAATAATATGATTTTAAATTATTAAAGTTTTGCATGCGTTTAGCTTATTTAAGATTACCATCAAATGAGCAATTAAGGTTATTCTTAATTTTATGTTACAGGTCAACAAACCTAGCGATGAATAGAACAGGTGGAAATGGAACAGAATTAAAACAAATAGACAATACTTAATAAAGTTGTAACTAGTTTGTAGAAACAAGTCTTTATTTAATTACAATATCAGTAAGCAAAATATTTGTTTGTTTTTCTTTGTACCTTGCTTCAAAGTACAGCGATATTACTGAAAGTTTGACGAATTTCCATGACAAGTAACTTTAATATGTCTGTAAGTAAGTAAGTCTTGCATTTACATGTTTCAATAGCATTTTTACAAATTTTAATCTTTGCGATGACAGCGGACTGTATCATTTCTGCAAATTCAAATCTTGTCACGGCAAGACTCAACAATATTGCTGCAAGTTTGTCGAAACTTGCAGCAAACTTGCTGCAAGTTTCCAAACTTGTCATGACAATATTGCTGCAAGTTTGTCGCGACAAGATTGTCGCAAGCTTGTTATTGCTTCCTTAGCCAACTTGCAGCAAACTTGCAATGATGACTTATTAACCGGTACCAACGATATAGAATGCGCTCGTCAATTACGCGATGACTTAATAAACTTATTGAATAAAGGCGGGTTTGAGTTAACACAATGGGCATCGAATTCAAAAGCATTAACTCGCGATTTGATCAAAAACGGCAATAATAATCAAAACGAAATTGATTTTCACAAAGAAGAAACGAAAGTACTCGGAATCCGATGGAATTCCAATCACGATGTGTTTCAATACTCTGTCAAACAAGTATCACCAACAAAAAAGATAACGAAAAGAAACATTTTAAGCATAATTTCTCAGTTATTTGACCCATTGGGATTAATTGGTCCAATTATTATTAAGGCAAAGATAATTTTACAACAAATGTGGTCCTTAAAAATCAATTGGGACGACTCGGTACCTTTAAACGTTCAATCTCAATGGGAACAATTTTTAATTCAATTACCGCATCTAGAATCAATTAATATAAATCGTAATATTAATTCAAATAACGCAAAGTTACCAGAATTACATGGTTTTTGTGATGCTTCCGAAAGCAGCTATGGAGCATGTGTGTACTTAAGATCGGTTGATTCAAGTAGTGTTTAGCACAGTCAATTAATATGCGCCAAATCAAAGGTAGCTCCCTTACAAACGACTTTAATACCAAGACTAGAACTATGCGCGGCAGTATTACTGGCTAAATTAATAGAAAAGGTTAAATCAAGCATATGCATAAGCATTAATTCAGTTCATTATTGGACTGATTCTACAATCGTCCTTAATTGGTTAAACGCTACTCCAAATAATTGGAAAACATTCGTGGCAAACAGAACCGCAAAAATACAAAGTTGTTCACATTTTAATCAATGGCATCATATAGACAGCAAACAAAACCCGGCCGACATAATATCTAGAGGTACTACTGTAAACAATTTGATAATTTCTAAATTATGGTGGGAGGGACCTTCTTTCCTAATAAAGAATACTATTGTTTTTACAAACCTTATAATAAATGAAAATACGCCTGAACGAAAACGAGATTCAATTGCATTAATACAAACAAACGCGGATAACATATTTTTTCAAGTGTTCAAAAAATATTCAAAATTCGAACAACTCGTACGCGTAAAGTAACGTGTAAACCAAACTAACACCGGTTTTATTAAAACAGGTTTTAGTAAAGCTACGCCTGTTGAACAACGGCGTAGCGTTACTAAAGCCTATGTCGGAAAACGTGTAAACACTCTGATATAACATCGGTTTTAATCGCAATACCAACGGAATCGTTATCGCTTGTTTTCCCCAATTCTGATTCCGGTGGTTTCTTAACCTAATAAATGTTGTAATATATTATATATACGATTTGGTTAATTTTTGTAAAAATGGGAGTAAGCGTGAATCGTGGGACATAGATCAAACACGGTATTCTAAAAAACGAATTGTAGCAGCACCCACAACAAATAACTTAACCTCGCAAACTCAAATATCGATGGTAAATTTCATTATTTACTATTGGTAGTATTTTAGGTGTTAATAACGCCGTTTTACGTCACACACTTTAAACCGGTGTTAATAACGCCACTTTGTTACGTCCGTATAAATAGCTGTTGGAAACAGTTATTAATAAAACCGATGTTGTTAAAACCGATGTTATTTTCTCGTGTAAACGTATTCATATATAGGTTGTTATTAATTTGTGTTTCTTCTTTACTTTTATATATATTTTTTCGTTTTTGTGTTTACCAAATTCTTCCAGCAATTCTTGATGTTTACGCAGTAATCGAACTCAAGGTTAAAAAATTCAATAAAACTGAAATTACATACCTTCATGTGTAACTTAAAATTTGTAGTAGCTTTAAGAGTTTCACTAATTATTATATCTTTTTGTTTAGACAAACATTTTGCTTTGACTTTTTTCTGAATTAGATAAAATTTTCTATCTAAGATGGCGGAAATCGTTTTAATGTTTTGGTTGCCAAGTTAGCCAGTTCAAACATTTCCAGATCTTTCGAATGAATCAGAATGGTATTTTAAAACCTGTTGTAATATTGCGTTGGGCAAAATACATTTATTAATGTATTTCAAATACGAAATACAAAATACCCATAACTGAGTATTTCAAATACAAAATACAAAATACGTTAAAAAAAGTTCATCAAATACAAAATACAAAATACAAATGTATTTTCAATACAAGTATTTTGTGACTGCCCACCCCTGATTTTAACATATAATGAACGTAATCGTGTCAAAAATTTTATATTTAAATTAATTCAGAAACAAGAATTCTTAAAAGAATATAACTGTTTAAAACTACAAAAACCAATAAAAAGAAACAGCAAGTGATTATCGCTAAATCCGTTTATAGATAGCAATGATTTAATAAGAGTAGGTGGCAGATTAGCTCAATCTTCTATCATTCCATTCGACAAAAAAATCCCAATAATTTTACCTTTACATAATCAGATTACAAATGTTATTATTAAGAACGAACATGAAAGATTATTGCACGCAGGTGCCTCGGCTACGTTATCGTCTCTAAGAGAAAACTATTGGATAATCGCTGGTCGCAGCCGTGTTCGAACAATAATTCACAATTGTTTGAGCTGTTTTCGTGTATCGCCTAAATCATATACCGAATTAATGGGTGATTTACCAAAATATTGGATAGAACCGTCAAGACCGTTTATTAATAGTGGACTAGATTACGCAGGTCCAATTTCATTAAAGGAAGGTCGCGGTCGCGGAAAGCGTACTACAAAGGCATACATAGCAATATTTGTATGTTTATCTACACGTGCTATTCATTTAGAATTGGCGTCAGATTTAATTACAGATACAGTCATGGGCGCCTTGAAACGTTTCATATCGCGTCGTGGTCATGTCCGCAACTTATATTCAGATAACGCTAAAAATTTCAATGGCGCTAATAACGTTATAAAAAATTTGAATCAGCAATTTATCAAACAACTCATTAACCAAACAAACGAAATTACTAAGTTAAATATTGATTGGCATTTCATACCTCCTAACTCACCAAGTTTCGATGGTATTTGGGAGGCCGCAGTAAAATCGTGTAAGCTTCATTTAAAACGAAATATTAAAGATGCTCTCTTAACATATGAGGAAATGTACACAGTGTTGGTGCGAATTGAAGCATGTCTTAATTCTCGTCCTTTAACTCCACTTTCCTCAAACCCTAATGACCTTACTGTTTTAACTCCTGGTCACTTCCTTATTGGAGCGCCATTAACATCGTTTGTGGAAGCTGACGTAACGGAACTAAAACTAAACACATTATCGAGATGGCAGTACATTGAACGCTTACGCCAAACGTTTTGGAAGAAATGGAGCAAAGAATATCTTCGCCAACTTCAAACAAGAAACAAATGAAAACACAAATCAAGCAGACCCATACAAATCAACGATCTGGTATTGCTAAAGGATGAAAATTCTCTACCGCTTAAACGGCCATTAAGAAGAGTAATTGAACTGCATCCAGGCGATGACAACCTTGTAAGAGTGGTAACAATAAAAACTTCAAACGGAGTGAAAAAACGTGCCGTATCAAAAATTTGTGTAATACCAAGTGAAACTTAGTGCAAATAATTAACGTGTGCCGTTACATTAAAAAACAAAACACAGGCAACTTATAAAGTGGATACTTAAATAGATAGCACCTCAGATATGACTATGCAGTGTGTTAAATTTTAATTAAGGATCTCATGTATTAGGCATTATAAGAACTATTTAGATCATTATTGAATCAAATGTTTCAACGGGGGCGGCATGTTCAGTCCCTACTTCATTTGCTGGGGTAGTTGCCCCACTCCTGTAAATAAATAAATATAAACTTTAACGTTTTAGAAAGCAGTAAGAAAGAAGCGTAGCTCCGAGCGTACAAAACGTGTAGTTTTGTATAATTTAGTTTTTTATGTTGTTATAGTTGTAGTGACATTGTAGAATAAAGAAATATACAGTGTGATTATTATTATTATTCGTGAACGTGCTTCGTATAGACACAACACCTGTGAACTTTATAGTTCACATATCGTACAGCGACAATAAGAGGTAAATTTTATTATTTTTTAGAAATTGTACAATTTTAAACTGCTTCATAATGAATATTTATAGTAACCTTATTTATATATATTACAGGGTGTTTTTTTTTACCTATCTCAATCTATTTGGGGTAAGATGCAAAGTAGTGGAAATGTGTTACAGTATACCGATGATGAGGAACTTGCACTTCAAGTGCGAATGTTAGCTGCAATTGCATTTGTTCCACTTCAGGATGTGACTACAGCATTTGAAGAACTCCGAGAAATTATTATATATATATAATATTATTTTGAAGATACGTGGATTAGAAGAAGTGAGAGAAATCGTCGTAGGCCACCTTTATTTGAACACACTCTTTGGAATTGTAATGAAGTTGTTGCGCAAAACCTTCCACGTACGAATAATTCTGTGGAAGGTTGGCATAGACGATTTAATGACATGGTTGGAGCGCACCATCCATCCATATGGAAGCTAATTGACTGGAAAGGAAAGAGCAAGCACTAAATGAAGTGGTTATGGAACAGTACATACAAGGAAGAAATCCAAATGCACAAAAAAAAGTTTATAAGGACGTTAATTAATTAAAAACATTGTACAGAACTATGACCGAAATAATAAAATTTATTTCTTACGAGGCGTCGCTCATAATATCAATTTAAATGTTTAGTTTGTAATATCTATTTCTAATAATGTAGTTCAATTAAACGTTGTTATACTTTTTTTGTCGTTATTTATAGGAGTGATTATTGTTTAGTGATTATTCAAATGAGTTAATTTAACTAAAGTGATTTTTAATGGAGGTGTGTTAGTTTGAAGTAATTATTGTTTGTAGTTTTTTTGTTGTAGTGGTTTTGACCGGAGTATATTTACCTGGAGTTATTTTTACGGAGTGATTTTGTCCAGAACCCCATAAACACAATTCCAAGAGGTGAAAAACTTTTAGAATTTATTCTAAAAGACAATTTAGACATAATAAATAACGGAAATGTGCCTACGTTTATAACCGTGTCGCGCAGTAAAGTTATTGACCTTACGCTTGCTAGTACAAAAGCGAGCAAAGTGATAAAAATGTGGCATGTATCAAATAAACCTTCTTTATCAGATCATAGATACATTTAATTCAACATTGAATCAGACAGGGAACACGTAATGGAATAACAGAAACCTGAGAAAAACCGACTGGAATTTGTTCAACGGAACTTTAACGGGCCAAATCAGGGACTGTCCCACAGTTGCAAGATTAACGCACTACCTAGAACTAATGACGGACAATATGGTTAATTGATTAAAATTTGAAGGAAACTGCCCTAAAACTGTCAAACGAAGCCCCAACATGATAACTTGGTGGAACAGGGAGCTTGGCAAAGCGAGGGCACGCACCAAATTTCAACTTACTAAGACTTTTGATTCGAGAGTTATTGTGGGTACATCGTTACACACACACAGACACACAAAACACCTAAAATTTTTTTGAAAAAGATCATTATACTTTTCTTATAAGAAAGTAAAAAAAACAAGGTAACATGATTTAAAAAAAAATTCTAGGATAACTCAATATCTAACTGAGTTACCTACAAAAATTTTAAATTTTTTGTCTTGTCTTGTTACGGGTTGAACATTCCTTATTTCGTCTTAATTCTCTATCATCTGTGTTAACTACATAAGATCTCGGATACTCATTTTTTTCAGTATAATATAATTCTTTCCTTTTTATTTGTTTATCTAAGTTTTTTTATTACTTTCTAAATCTTTTGAATAACAAGCATCATGTCTTTTATTGCAATATTTTTCCATTTGCTGTACTCTGTCTTTCCTTTTCTTTTTCATCATACTATGATCTGAAAGCGACGGTTTTAAATAATTGTTTGTAAAAAGAAAAGCTCTTTCCTAGATTTCTACTTATTAAAAGTCTTGCTGAAAAATTTTCACAATTATTAGGATTATTTCTATAAATTAAAAGTGCTAAATTAAGATGTTCATTTTTGCCGTTTTTTTACTTTCCTATAAAGAAATTATAGCGATCACAGTTTTTTTGCAAAAAACTTTTGGTATCAAAAGATGGGTCTGATAAAGAAACCGGAAGTGAGTGTATCCGATATTTTTAACAGTTTTTCTTATATAATTTTGTACGTATATAAATTATTTGATTTAATTTTACAGGCTCTTATAGAGATAATTCTTCTTAACAATTTATTCAAATAAAAAAAGTTTCTAACATTAACAGTTTATTAGATAGAATTAGGTTCGAATCATACCTGCAACGATTTATTTTAGAAAAAAATTTCATATCTTGAAGTAAAATCAAGATACCTTAAAAATAACTTTTTTCTATATTCTTTTGACTTGTTTATACACGGAGTGCTGCATCTTTCTTACGTTATCTTTGGATGTACCCACGATAACTCTCGAACCAAAAGTCCTAGTAACTCAAATTTTGATATGAAGTTAAGTTCACATATTCTCTCGGTTTTATGAAAAGATGGGTTTGATAAAAAAACCGAAAGTGTGCGTATCCGACATTTTTACCAATTTTTCTTATATAATTTGGTACGCATGTGATTTATTGGAATTATTTTTACAACTTCTTATAGAAATAATTCTTCTTAACAATTTATTCAAATAATACATTAACAGTTTATTAGATATTTTATTTATCATTTAAAATGAATTCACAAATATAATATAGGTTCGAATCCTATCTGCGACGATTTTTTTTTAGAAAATATTTCTATATCTTGAAGGGAAAGCAGGATACGTTAAAATAATGATTTTTACTGATTTACTAAAGGAAAAAGCAATATCGCGACGCACAAATATAGGGGTTAGTTGATATGACAACATAAGTTCAATTTGCCATATTTCGGTTATATCTTAATGAAATCGAGAAGTAAAATTTCAAAAAAATTATAGCATGCTAGGAAGTCAATACAAACGTGTACATCTCATATCAAATTGGTTTTATGACAACATAGTTTTAAAAAAATATGTAGACATTCCTTCATCATTCCTTATAGGAAAGTCGTGCGGTGACCACACCAGTTTTTTTTATGTGTATATTAAGTTTAACTAACAAATTGTATTTTTTATTCTTCTTTCAGTAACTATAGAATTGTAATTATTTTTTTATCAATTAAACCAATCTTTAAAGTTGTAACGTAAATATTATGTTCAAAGCATTTTTGTTTAACGGACCCTTCATTTCTAACATAATCATAAATGATTCTTAAAATTTTATCTTTTTTTGTTTATTTTCGTATCTTCTTCTGTTATTAAATCAAACTTTATTTCATTTATTTGAAGGTGTAAAATGTCTTCTCTGCCTAAAACGAATATAAACTCTGGTAAAAGCATCTGGCACTCAAATCTCAAATTTCTATTTGAGAATAACATTTCTCGTGATGAGTGAAATACGATGGCAAAGCTATCTCATAGTATAAAGTTACTATGCACAAGTAAATGGCTATAGAGATGGAAACGTTACAAGCTGATTTTATACTCGCGTAATTAAAATAAGTTTTGAATAAACCGCGGGATAACAACGTATAAACATTGTAACAAGGTAACAATGTTAATGCAAATGTGAAAATGCCACCAAAGTGAACCGTTGCTCTTTTGGGACTCTTCAGCAGTGGAAGAATAGATTTTGGGAAAATAAAAAATAATGGATTTGGTATTTTTTAAAATAAAAATACGTTAATTTAATTTATCTTCATGCTCATTATCTTCAATCTTTCTTCAGACGGTTTGTATAAAGTAATTTCTAAAGATCTCTTTTTTTTATTGAAAGAGCACTTTCCAACCTTATAAAAGAGTCGTCAATTAATGAAACAGATAGAAAACCCAAAGATTATAAAATTTCTTTATTGTACGGATTACTTAAAATTCAAGATAGACTTAAAATTCATGTCTAATATTTGTCTTCGACCTATTATCATCGCTATAGATTCACTTACTTATAGAATCTAGTACTTTGCAAGTTGCAAGTTTATAAAAACTTTTATCAAGGCAGATCTTTATTCAGCGAGAACAATATGTTACGAGGGTTTTCTCGCAACTTAAATTGCTAGCGACTAACTCAGTTAGATTCGGAGATTTGGATCGTAAGCTTAGTGGTGCTAAACTATAAAACAGGTTAAAAAGGCGCAAAAACAATTAGAAACTAGAATGATAGACACCGTCTTCATCTATCCAACACTGAAATAGAATAAATGACAAATAATGTAAAAAAAAAATAAATTAATATTAAACTGTCACAACCAGCAATCAAAACACTGTCACTTGATTTATCATTTAAATTTATTTTTTCTACGACAAACAGATAATACGATACATTGTATGTTTAATTGCGATTAGGCAACGTTGTGCATTGTGATTGTCTAATTCCATTTCCGTACAGGTCAAAGCCATTTCCGTACAGGTCAAACCTATTAACGTACAGGATAGTGAATTATAAAAACATAATTTAGAAGACTTTTACAAATATTCTCTGCATCACAAATTATTAAATTTGAAAACGAAATCATTGAGTGTCATGTATAAGGTATTGCATTAGTTTATAGCGTAAAATAAGTGTTTTATAAATTACATATTTTAGGTTATATTCGTAAACGTTGACGTTTAGTAGTGACTTTCTTGTAATGAAATATAAGTATATTTTAGAAGTTCAAGGTAATTAGAACAGATAAAGACTTCTAATTTGCAACCCAACTACTTATTTTCTTGCAGGGTTTTCTTTTGATGGGCAGGAAATATTAACAGTATTTTACCAGATTTTTGCAGTGTTATAAACAGATTAAGTAATTTAATCCTTAAAATAAAATTACTCATTTTATGATAACATGCTCAAATTAAGTTAAAGAAGTTAGTATTTATTAGAACATTTATCAGTTTTTAAACTGCGTGACAATTCAGAAGTATCCAATTATCTTTTGGTGTTCATCGATAGTTGCAAGATATCATGTTTGTTCCGCACATGCCATATATCTGTTTGTTATTATTTATCCTTATGTTAATGCAGTTTTCATAAGTATTTATGTATACTTTTACTACATATTATATTATAATCTTGTAAAACTAATGTATTTGCACATTGTCGCTACCTTCTTAAAAATGTAATCACAAACACTTTGGACTTACGTTTTAATAAATAACACAAGATAAACATAAATACAATCAATTGTTACAAGACTAATGCAAACCACTGGTTTATACATTGAAAAAATTATATATTTAGATGCAATTATAAGCAAAAGCACTGAATCGCTTGTTTCTTTTACCTACAATGTGTTTTGTTAACAATTAATTTCTCATATTTAAACTAATATTGCAGTAAAAATTATTACAGCATATTTGATCCATTAGAATAATTAACTATTTTGCATTTTCTAAAAGGTATTTTTTTCAATTCTTTAACTACGATGTCTTCTACGATGACCTTCTTAGTTCGGAAAGCTTGATTCTTAAAAATAACACCTATTAATTACAAATTATCTTAAAACATTTACAAATTTACCTTATTTGCTTTGTAAGTCACATTCACATGTTATTTGGTTGAAGCTTCTAGGAAAAACTATCACATATCAACATTTGTCAGAACTTGACGACGTTGTTAACGATTCAGGCTTCGCATGAATAGATTTCTTTTACTTACTGGCTGCAAAAGCAAAATCTTGTCATTGAATCATTAGTACTTTTCAAACTATTCTAGCTCATTCATATTAGGTTATGCTTGAAATTAATGTATTAGAAAAAAGTCAAATACTAAATGATTTGAAGTTAACTAAAATTGCATGCCTTTAAAGCAAGTAAATTATACTCACCATTTCTTTAACTAGAGATGAGTAAAAAAACAAGAATAAAATAAAAGTAACAGATAACTAATAGTATAAACGCTGTCAAGTTGACATAAAATAAATACAAGTTTTGACATAATTTTTTTATTGTCATTTTAGGTATTACCAATACAAATTTTTAAATTAGTTTATTTATTTTCTGCGTTATTTTTTTCGTAAAATTCTGTATAACTTTGATTACTAATTAAATATAGAGTCGTAGAAAAAGTATAGTGTATAATTCGTAAGGAATGTGTATTGCCAACTTGTACGAATTGCCAACCTCGCCTTCGGCTCGGTTGCAAATTTTCATACTCGTTGGCAATGACAACCATTCCTTACTCATTATACAATATACTAATTTTAAATGAAAAATGTTATATTATTAACAGTTAAAATTAAAGAAGTTTTTGTAATTCTAGTAATGGAAAAATCCTATATAAACCAGGGCGAAAAGACTATTATAATCTTTGCAACTTATATTCCTTGACTATAATAATGCACTTTTTAACTATGATTTTGTAACTATTGTTTACTTGTTACAATTTTATTTATATTGATAATTGCAAACATTTTAATGCCATGGTAATAACATGTTTGATAACGGTAATTACAGCAAATACAAAGCTTTGTGCGTGCAATACAGTTTTAGTATGCATTAAATAAATTGGAAAATGTGCAGTTTTGCACTATAAAAATGTTTAACTTCTTGTGACGTTACAGCGTAATTGTTTAATGCTTGCCTCCCCATTGAAAATGTCATGTTAGTATTAGCAATATTCGTGTATATCTGTTCTGTCAATTACCGCATTCTTGGCCTATAAAAGTAAAGTGGTCAAGGAAATATTTACAAAATTAAAGTTTATTAAAGTGTATTAAGTTTCCATCTGGATCAGCAATTTAACTGTTTATAAATTATATATAAAACTTAATTAAAAAATAAATCGTTTTAAGTGTTATTCTTTCTGAACTATAGTATACAGTACGCAATAAATAAATGACAAACATACTCAAAACATCGCTTGATATGCTTTAGTCGCGAAACTATTAAGAAAAAAATAGAAAAAACAAAAAAATGTTGTTCTAAGACATATTATTTCGGGTGTAAACAATAAGTAATTAAGTTTTCTATAAATTGAATTAATTTAATTTTAAAAAATGCAAAATGTTTAATAGGAAAGTAAATAATATTTGTATTAATGCATCTATCACGGTTTGAGAAAACAAATAATGGAATCAATTTTTATGCAGTACATGCGGTGTAAAAGTTGTTCTCCGAATTTTCTTTTGTTGATAATCTTAGTAGTTTAATAATAGTTTTATCTCAACTGACTATTGCCTGATCTAACAATTTCGAAAACACCAAACTAGCAAAACATTTAGACATTACTGAATTTGTGCTAAATTTAAAGATTAAAAAAAGTTGAAAAAAACCTGTAATTATAAATGAAATACGTAGCATAATTATTTTATAAACCTGAGTTAACATTGTAATGCCATGCAGGTATAAAAAAATACATGCCTTGCGATGTGATTGTAAATATAAAAAACACACTGTAGAGGCATTTCATTATGTCGTGAACTGTGACCTTGAGTCGAAAATCGGAACTAATATACTAAAAGTCAAAAATTTGACAAATCTATCTGAATTCCAAAAACGTTAGTCTATTTAAAAAGCACTCGCGTCAATAAAAATTAAAAATAATCAGATATTTACTTATTAAATCAAAATTAATTTATTTGTAATAATACCTAAAGACTTATTAACAACAAATACAACGATAAAAGCAAAGATAGGTTAGAAAAAATGTACCGGGGAATGTTTGTGAGACGAATAATAACAATATTTTGACACATATAGACTACAGCGCCACAGTTCACGAGATTTTGAAAGACGTCTAACTGGTTTTCTATAATTACTATTGTAAAACTCCCATTAAGTTAAAAATTTATTTTATTTAAAAAAATGAATGCAGTAATTACAAAGGTAAATGTAGAGAAATTGTAATATACAATTGGTTTTGAAATCCCAAATAAAAAATGATTGTATTAGTAGTTATATATATTTCTGTTTATTTCACATCTTTAGTCAACCCTTCAAGCTTTTCGATATTTTGCTATTACAATATAAATATCTTAATTTTTAGAGACGTTTGTTTGAAATTGTTTGCTTTTCTTATTTTAATTAATTCTTAAGTCACAATTTGTGTACAAAGCAAAATCATAATAACAATGTTAAATTATCTTTGTATTTAATAATATAACGAATTTCAAAACTAATTTATTTCAAAGTAACTATCTAAAAGTATTTTATTTATTTATATTATAAATCTAATTTTTAATAAAATAATTAACACTAATAAAATCAATAGCTAACGATATTTAAGAAAAACAACTTATAAGTAATTTATATTTGACTATGACTGGATATTCATAAACAATGTTTGCGGATAACGTTCACTTTTATTTATCTACACTGATATTTTTCACTGGCACACACGTTAACTTATTTATTTAGACTGGCCCATTTTTCCACCGGTTTAAGACTTCTGACTAGACTAACTTACAAGTTTTGGCGATTTCTTTTTATATTCTCATATTATCTCTTACTAGAAAATTCTATTCCTGAAAGATCCTAAATGTTCTCGAATAATCTGGAAGTTTTGATGCGCTGCAATAATTATATGATTGACTAGTTTTTAATTTAATAACATCTTTATTTACTTTTGCACATAGTTTTTTTTTTAAATTGTTTTGTGAGTACTTCTATTTCCTATAAAGTATATACACTTTACTTCAACTAAATCGTCATCTTTAAATTGACTGCGCCTAACTGCGGATTAACCCGGCAAATAGATAAACCTTTTTTATTAATATTTTTTTTATATAATGTAATAGCGACTGTTACTTTTCATTCACTTGGAATCTAAAATCGGACTTGATAAAACAACAATTAAAAATTTGATAAGTATGAGTGTGGTGTAGGCCGTGCTGCAGGTCGCGGTTTAAGTCGCGGTCGCAGTTTACGTCGATGTTATAGCTTACTGAATAAATTAAATTTTGTTATATTATTAAACAACAACAAAACAACCAACCGTGGGTGCCAAATAAAGTAAGATAATTGCAAAAACAACTGATTAGGTATTAGGCACAAATAAAATTGTAATAGTGAGTTACGCTTTTAAAGAAAAAATTCAAAAATCCACAATTTAATAAAAATAAATCAATTCTGATAATTATAAAATTATGTAAGTCGTTAATTTTTATTATAACTTATCACGAATGGAAATTCTTAAAATGACCAAAGATTTAAAATTACAAATGCTAAGTAATCAAGTTCTAATAATCAGTTTTCAAAAATAATATTAAAAGTATAAATAATTTAGACGTTAACAAAATTATTGTAGATAACAAAAATAAAAATTGTTAACATTGCCGGATTATTTGAGTTTTTTTAAATTAGTGTAATTTCAAATGTTCGATTATTACGCAACTTGTTTGATAGAAACATCGCAAATTTTATATGATGAAACTGATGAAGTTGATTAAGGGTAAAAACAAAACTTGTACATCAAAAGGAAAAACAGTGTGATTGTATATTTGTTATTTCAATAGATGAGAACCATTAAAATTTGACCTTGAACCGAGAGAGCAAAAAGCTCTATCCTAGCATTTATTTCTTTTAATCAGTTTTACCAATACATTAATGTTAAATTACTGAAACATAAAAAAAATTGCTCTATTTATTACTAAAAAATTCATAATCGTAACCTTACATTTTATAATTTTTTTACCGCCCTTATTATTCTCGTTTGTTTATTTTTCGCTTTTCTTACATTATTACCACATATTACCTTTAAAACTTTTTTTTATTCATCTCGTTTACATGTTTGTTCTTTTATCTTTCCACAGTTACCTCCTCAAAAAAAATAGTCTTTTTCAAGACTTCAGAATTATTTTCACACACGTATTTCATTTGAAACAGAAGTGTAAAATAATGCACCTGCATATTTTTTATGTTAATTTTTGTAGAACCCAAAAATTCCAAAGTGTTCATATAAAGAATGCCCAAGTACTTCTAAATCGAAGAAATATAAAAATTTATTTTTATTTATGTGGAAATAATAAATTATAATTTGATAATATTTTGAGAAATGTTTACGTTTGTAAGAAACATTTTATTGATAAGAAGACGAATGATGCAAACCCGATTCCATATCAACATTGTCGTGAAATTTATCAAAAATGCTACAGTGAATACTACTGCAGTGGCATTGTTTACAACACCAGGACAGCTTAAGCGGAATTAATCAGAATTCCGATATTTCTTCTTGCTTTCATCTTGTTTCTTGTTCATCAACATAATCATTTTAAATGTTTTACTGGTTTGACAGTACCACAATTTAAAGCATTATATAATTTCTTAAATTAAAGTGCAATGCTCTATTTAAAATATACTAAAAAAAAATAATACTCCTATAAGAATCAATCAATCTCCGAATAGGAGATGTTTACGAAAAAAATTGCGAAATGTCGAATTCATGTAGATCGTTCAATTCAAAGAATCAAAACATGCCAAATTCTTGAAAGCCTATACAAATAAGTATGTTACCGATAATTTCAAATATTTTCAGTATTATATGTTTTTTTGTTTATTTTGAAAAACCACTAATTTCGTAAGATAAGTATATATTTGTATTTTGTATAAACTAAAAACCAAGTTTAACAATTATAATATTACAAGTGATTACAAGTTATTTTATTTCGTACACTGGTAAATTTCTAGGTACTTCATTAGAAACAACTCTGGTATATACATTTCATAGTATCGTTTTCTTAAATCTACCAGTATCTTATGAATAATTTCATGTTCGACGTGACTGATCTTAATTTTTATCCCTAAATTATCAACATTAGACTAAATGATAAAGTCACATTCTAGCACTTCAAAAATTAACATAGATGTAATGACTTGGTACATATATGCATGATTTGCTTTTAAAAAATATCGTCCATTTTCTTCATACAAACAAAAATTATTCAATTGCTGTGATGTTAAAACACGGTGGAAATAAATTGGATTCTTGTTTTCCAAAATTTTAGTACAGTTTATTTTAATAATGCTAATAATAGATCTGTTTTCTGTCACTACACCATCTGCACTACATGCGAAATAGAGATAATTTTTGTATACAAATAAATCGACTAGTTTTAGCTCTTGGCTTGTATTTAAATATTTTTGTATATATTTAGTTCTTGCCTTACTTTTATCTTGCAGTCCATATAACATTGCCGGTAGTACATAATTTAGCGTGAGTTACCATAAATGTTTTAAAGTTAAATACTTCACAAGATGACGAAAGTGAAACAGCAATTTTCACGTAGGATGCTGTAAAGAAATAGCTTCTCTATGTGGACCATCCTTGAAAACCTTGTTGCTCTGTCCCTCTTATTTGAAATATAGGAGTATCATACGTAGCCATATAATTGCACATATTATTTTTTGTACTCGCCGCCTGGGAAGTGAAGTTTTACATACGTGTGTAGCCAATCAGGAAATTGTTATTCCCGCACGAGTGCGGGAAAAATCACAAAAAACACTGGCATTTGCAGACATTTAAACAATAATATTATAATGCAATTTTAATTTGTAGTTGTTAAAAACCGTTTTCCCAGTGTTTTTTATTAATAAAAACAAGAAGTAAACTTAAAAAAGCAATACAAAGTATACAAAATATGATCAGCACAAACACTTTAGACATAAAATGTCAATTCATAGCACTCTACACTTTTCATCAAGGTGACTATATCAAAATTTGACATTAATATAAAATGATTGCTTATGCTTATCAAAGGAAATATTTGCTCGTTACAAAAAATTATGTACAAACCTCTTGCGGGAAAATCATTCTAGCATTCGCGCTATTAAAGCACTCCCTCACTTCGTTCGCTCGTGCTTTAAATGCGCTCATGTAGGAAAAGCTTCTTCCCGAACTTGGTTTGTAAATAACTATTTAAACATCTGTACTTGCTCTTGCAAAACAACTTTTTCTTGTAGATTCAAACCAAAATCTTGATATGAAAGGTTTCAAAACGGTTTCGAACATCGTAAGTTTTATCTCCCGTTGCAGATCAAAAATAAAATCGTTATTATTAGTTCACCTTGTATATTTCTCAGGTCTTGGATCATTATTCCTTAAGTTTACTAGTAATGGATAAATAAACAGTTTTTTTATTAAAAGAGGTAAAACACTTTGCTTTAAGAATTTTCCATTTTTGGCATCATATACTTCATGAATGTGATCATTATCAACATATTGCGTTCCTCTTCTAAACGGTTTTTCAGTAACACTTGTTATTTCACTAGCTTCATAATCTTTAGTTTCAAAATGGGTACCAACTATATAAGTGTAGATGTGGCTCTTATTAAAATAATGTGGAATTGGTTGTGCAGGAAACTGAGTCTACTTAATTCATTGAGATCTTCTATAGTTACTGCAGAAGAAGTAGAAGCAATTGGTATTAATTTCCGTTTCGCATCGTACGGCTTTCCACCATCAATCCAAAGAAAAATATTACTTTTTGTACCAGCATTCATACAATTGCTGACGCTAAAAAGAAATGATTTTGTGTGATGTAAAATTTTACTTACCGTTGCACTGGTCAGATTTGGTACCAGTCTGTTTTAAACATCGACATGCTAACCATCTTTGTAACTGCAACTTTGTGTAATCTTCAATACTCGAGTACAGATTCAACACAGCACCGGAAACGTCATCTGGTTTAAGAGTTATCGAAGCATTCACTTATAATAATTCATGTAATAACAAATGCAGGTTAAATATTTACAATTACTTACTTATCAAGTTCATAATATGACCGTGTTAGTCTGTTAAAAGGTAAAAAGTGCAAGGTAATGAAAACAAAATGGGAAAAAGGAATGTGTAAAAGAATGAATTAATGAAAGATACTAATAATATGAATGATGACAAAATAGCGAAAAATGGTATTACAAAGAAAAAATGGTAAACAACCGAGAATAACACAGTATATTAAAGGCGGTAAAAAACGATAAAATGTAAGGTTAAGATTATCATTTTTTTAGTAATAAATGGTGCAAATTTTTATGTTTTAGTAATGGTTCTTATCTATTACATACTACTCAATTACTCTAGCTTACTATCAGCGGTACTCAAAACGTATAACAAAAAACACACACACACCAATCAATTTATAATTAAATGATTCAAATATTTTCAGTATTTTATGTTTTATAATCATTCACAACATTCCTACTAGAATCACTGGTTGTTCTTTACTACTAAACTCAGTTTTCCTACAAGAAAATAATGTTTGTAATGCGGCAATTTTTTGTGGAGAATATCCACTTTTATTTCTGCACTACTTACTAGCTGATTAAACATATATTTTGCTTTCAGGCGTTTATAAATAAAGTCTGTTTTAGTATGTAACTCAAGTGTTAATTTAAATATACTTCGTATTTATTATATTTCATAAGCATGAATAATGCGACTTCGTGTTAACCTTATGGACACGTTCTTTGTAGTACGGTAGTCTCATTTTACCGCATTTTCTTGCAAGGCTACCACAATATCCCCCTTTCTTTATTTAATTATACAATATATAAAAATATAAATATAAAAAAAACTGGACGTTTCTTGTTTTTTACTGGTTTACTATACTGTTCACTTGAAGTTAAAGGAAAATGTTTTTCACTCGTTTCCATTTCATCTGTTAAGTCAGTATTTGAATTTATATTTTCAGCATGTTTATAATAATCGTTTGTCTGTATTTGAACAGGTTCTGGTTGTTGTACTTGAGGTAATAAATTTGATGTTAAGTTTGTAGGATCGGAAAGGATGTTTCTGCTATGGTATGTTGCTGAAATTACAAAACCAACAATTTTGGCGATAAATTTGATTTCCTACTTCTATGTCATAAGATCTAGGTTCTGATCAATATTTACTACTTTTCCATACAAACTTAGATCTGTAATCCAAACTATGTCTGAAGTTTTTAAATCTGAAAGTTTATCTACTATTCTGTCTTTTATTGTAATAATAAAATTGTTTTTTTTCTATCTCTTTCCTTTTTAATAAATTTTGAAGTGTCAACAACTGTTTCCAATTTTGACGGTAATATAGGTAAATTTGTTTTAATTTTTCTATTAAATAAAAGTTTGGTTGGACTAAATCCATGTTCTAAGGGTGTTGATCTATAGGCCTGTAATGCTAAATACAAATCTGAACCGTTCTTTTTTATTAAGGCTTTTGCAGTCTTAACAGCCGTTTCTGCAGCGCCATTTGACTGACTATAGTATGATGAACTAGTAACGTGTTTGATTTTATTTTTCCACGCAAATTTTGTGAACTGAGATTTGAATTGAGGTCCATTATCTGTACGAATAAAATCAGGAAAACCAAACCTAGAAAACGCATCTTTACATATTTCAATAACACTATTTTCCGTTAAATTTGATAAAGGGTATATTTAAAAAAAACGCGAATAGTAATTTAAAATAATTAAATACCATTGTTTAAATTTGAATAGATCTAGACCTAGTTTTTGCCATTTCTGGGGGTGTTTTAGATTTGTCAGGCCACCCATCTATTACAAATTGTTTTATCTTACCACAGATAGTATCTTTGTTTTGCTCTGTAATGATTGTTGTGTTAATTAAAACTCTACTTAATTTATTTTAATATTGTTTTTTATTTATCGTGTGCTCGAGGTCGTTAATTCTACACGTACCAACTCTGAATATGCGGGTTGCTCTTGCGCACCGCTTCTCCCTTAACTTAATACTAAAGTGGGGGTTTTTGATCGTACATTATGCTCCCCGCCTTGAAATTTACAAAAATTTCAACATAATAATGATAATGATAAATATACATGAGCTAAACTAAATAAGTTTCAAATAACAATATCCAATACATAGTAAACTAAATGATCATATAAATTATAAAAAATAAAAATAAATGTAATTTAATAACAATAAATTTAAATTGGTAAAACACATATTTTGTTAACAGCGCGTTTCACTTCGCCTTTAGTGGTTTTTATATTCACTACACGCACGATGCCGTCGTTGCCCGGGTGTAGCGTTATAATTCTTCCTAGGCGCCATTGACCAGGAAAACAATCTTCATTTTTTAAGATCACCATTGACCCAACTTTGATTTGGTAGGTATTTTTATTCCATTTGGTACGTTTTTGTAATTGTGAAATGTATTCGGTTGACCATTTCTTCCAAAAATGTTGGTTCAGTTGTTGTAGTAATTCATATCTTTGTAGTCTATTTTGCGGTATGTGTGTATTATCAACATCAGGAATAGTATGAGACGACCGTCCAATTAAGAAATGTGCTGGTGTTAGAGGTTCTAAATCGTTAGGATCTGACGTCAAAGGTGTGAGCGGACGTGAATTAAGGATAGAGTCTATTTGGTACAATAAAGTAATGAATTCTTCGTAAGTAAGCAATGTGGTATTTAATACTCTTTTTAAGTAATATTTAACGTTTTAAATTCCAGATTCCCACAATCCACCAAAGGTCGGAGATCTGGCTGGTATAAAATGCCAATTTATTCCAAAGCTAGGTATTTCATTTTCAATTTCGTTTGCGTTTTGTTTTAAAAATTCACCTAATTTTGTAAGTTCATTATGAGCACCTTTAAAATTACTACCGTTATCACTAAATACATTTACTGGTTTTCCACGCCGTGCGATAAACCTCTTAAACGCCAATAAAGACTTGGCAGTATTTAAATTAGTAACAAGTTCCAAATGTATTGATTTTGTGGAAAAACAAATAAATAAAGCAATGTAACATTTGTATGTGGTTTTTACTCTTCCTACGCATGATTTTAACAAATACGGGCCGGCATAATCAACTCCCGTAGTATGAAAGGGATAACTAGCAACGATTCTTTCATAAGGTAAGTTGCCCATGTACTGTTCGATCGGTTTTGCATTTAATTTGTAACATGTAATACAGTTTCTAATAATTTTTTTGGTTTCATGTTCGTTGGTTAAAATAAGGTTAGTAAAGTGGTTCTTTTTTGGCAAAACAATAGGATGCTTTTTGTCATAACAAAAATTCGAATTTTTTAATCTTCCGCCTACTCGAATAATATTTTCGTTGTCTAAAAATGGGGAAAGTGTTAACAATTTACTAGTGTTTTTAACTTTTTTATTTTTAATCAAGTCTTTTAAGTCTTCTGAAAATGAATTCTGTTGTACAATTTTGGTTAATGTGATTATTGCTTGATTAAGTTCTTTACTTGTTATTGGACCTACAGTTCTATTTGTTTTTACTGTTCGGGTATTGTTTATAAATCGTAAGCAATAAACAGTCGTTCTTTGTAATTTACTTAGTTTTGAAAAGCGTTCGATAGGAAAATCGTTGATTTCATGAGTTGAGTGTAAAGTAACAATTGGTTGTTTTAATTCAGAATGATCATCTGTGTTTAAACTTAATATATCATTTAATAAATAATTTGTTTCAGTTGTCAACCAATCTGGTCCTTGCCACCAAATTGTTTTTGTTGGTAATACACTAGGTAAAACACCTCTAGAAATTAAGTCTGCTGGGTTTTCAGTAGATTTAACGTAATCCCAGTTTGCTGCATTAGTCAATTTTTGAATTTCTTTTACACGATTTGAAACATATGGTTTCCAACGATTGGGATCGGACTTAATCCAACTTAGTGCAATTTTTGAATCACACCAATAGTATTCTTTGTGTAAGTTAATTTTAAGAATGTTTTTAAATTTTACCGCTAACTGAGCTGAAAGGACTGCTGCACAAAGCTCCAAGCGGGGCAAAGTAATTGTTTTCAAAGGACACACTCTCGATTTTGCTGCTAATAATGAAATATTGACTTGTCCGTGTTCGTTAATTGACTTTAAATAAATGCATGTTCCGTATGCCTTTTCTGAAGAGTCCGAAAATGCGTGTAATTCTATTTTGACGTAATAGTTTACTAATATTCGTCTTGGAATGGTAATGTCGTTTAAATAAAATTAATTATCTTTAAACTTTAGCCATTTATAATGCAGATTCATAGGTAAAGATTCGTCCCATGTTAACTTTAACTGCCATAATTCTTGAATAAACAGTTTACCTAATACTATGATCGGGGCTAACAAACCTAAAGGATCGTACAATTGTGCAATTAATGATAGTATAGAACGTTTTGTAATCTCTCTAGTATCTGATGGTAAATTTATATTGTAGAAAAATAAGTCTGCTTCTGGGTTCCAACATACACCTGACGTCTTATAAATTTTATTTGAAATAGGCATGGACTTAGAATCAATTACATTTGTATCACGTAACTCTCTAACGTTGCTATTAAACTTACGTAGGGGGAATCCAGCTGACATTAAGATTTTTGCTAAGTTTTGTTTTATAGTTTTAAGTTTTTCTAAATTGTTGTGACCGGTAATCAAGTCATCAACATAGAAATCGTTTTTAATAATTTTTGATTCTAATGGATAAGTAATTTGGTTTTCTTCTCCTAGTTGAATTAAACATCTAATTGCTAGGTAAGGAGCGGAAGTAGTTCCATACGTTACTGTGTTTAAAACATAAGTCAATAAAGGTTCATTTTTGTTAGATCGCCATAAAATCTGTTGGTAACGTCTATCACTTTCATCTATTAGCACTTGGCGGTACATTTTCTCTATATCCGCTGTTAGAACATATTGATGTAATCTGAATCGTGACATGATAGAGAATATGTCATCCTGTAACGTTGGACCTGTATACTGCAATTCGTTTAATGATAAACCCGTGTGTGCATTACAAGAACCATCGAATATAACACTGTATTTTGTTGTGTCACTTGATTCTTTAACTACACAGTGATGTGGTAAATAAAAACAATTTTGTAAAGTATTGTTTGTTACTGACATGTGATTAAGTGTAAGATATTCATCCATAAATTTTAAATATTCTGTTTTAAGATTTAAGTTTTGTTCAAAACGTTTTTCTAATAACTCAAAACGAGCCTTTGCAATATCGTAAGTATTTGATAATTCATTTAAATTTGGTTTAAATGGTATTCTGACAACAAATCTACCAGACTTGTCACGTGTAGTTGTTTTAGTAAAATAATTTTGGCAATATTCTTCATCTAATGTTAATGGTTTTGTATTTGATGTAAATTCGTCTACATTCCAAAATTTCTCGATGTTTTTATTAAGCGCATTTAGCGACATGCAATTAATATTGGTTAAATTAGTGGTACACTGGTTTTTAATATTGCGATTAGTTAATGAAAGTTCACCGGTTATAATCCACCCTAGATGAGTCTTTTGAAATATTATTTCGTTTTGTTTTATTTGACCAACGCAAATAAGTTTCCAAAACATATTAGCTCCTAAAAGTATGTCTATTGACTTTGATTCATTGAATTGTGGATCGGCTAATTTTATATTTGTTGGAAGTCTTAATACGTTTGGATTAAATGAGAATGACGGTAAAGTCGTGAGTTGTGGCACAATAAGACATTTGATTGTAGCGCTAAATTCATTTAAACGCGAGTTGATAGTAAATTCAGTAAAATGTGTGATTTTAATCAGTTCTTGATTTATGCCAGTAACATTAATTTTAACTGCTGTGCGTTGAAGATTTAATTTTGTGCATAAGTTTTCTGTTATAGTTTGATTGTGACGCAGAGTCCAATAGTAAATTTGCATTAAGTAATTCGTTTTGTTCATTTTTTACATGGACAACCGCTGTGGAAAGCAGAACTTGTGAATTAAAATTTAACAAAGAACAATTTACAATCGGATTAAGACCTGGATTGTTTGTTTGTTCAGTTTCAATATTTGTATTAGTTTGTGTATTAGTTGGTTTATTAATATGTAATAAGGTATGATGTTTTTTGTTACAATTTCTACATTTAGAGTTTGATAAGCAATCGTATAAGAAATGACCTTTACGTAAACAGTTAATACATATTTTAAGTTTACGTACTAATTCGTTTCGATTTTGTTCGTTTAATTTTAAAAATTGTTCGCATTGATAAATATTATTTTTGCTACAATTGACACATTTTTGAATGTTTATTTCAGTAGTTGCGAAAGAACGCGTCGTTCGTTTAAGATTGTTAAATGATGATACGGCCTTTTTTTCACCAAACGATTCTAATGTTAATAATTTACAAGTTAAAAATTCAATTAAATCATTTAATTTTGGAATAATTTCTGTGTTGCTACAAACAGAATTTAATTTGGTTTCCCACTCTTTCACAGTTTGATGATCCACTTTTAGTAATATTATTGGAACTAAAATTGCATCCCATGAATCGACGGGTAGTTTCAGAGACCTTAGACAATTTATTTGAGTTTGTAGCGTGTTGATTAGATCTCTAAACTGTACCGATGACTCACGAGTGATTGCTGGCAAATTTAGAATATTAAGCACATGATTGTTTATAATTTTCCTTTTGTTATCGTAACGTTTTCTTAATAATTCTAATGCAATATTGTAATTTGTATCAATAGTTTCTAAAGTAGACACCAAACCGTGTGGTTCTCCTTTTAATGACGTTTTTAAATAAGTAAGTTTTTGCACGTCGTTTAACTGCTCATTGTTATGTATACAGTTATTAAATGAATCTAAAAAATTTCTCCATTTCTCAAATGAACCATCAAAAATAGGCAAATTAATAGTTGGTAATTTGATTGAAACTCTCGAGTTACATTGATTTTCGTTCGACTGATTCGAAATTGATAATGATTCAGTTTTTTGATAATCATTAATTAAAGTAGTAGCTAAACTGGTTAATTCATAATATAAATCGTGAAAATTTTCACGTTCGGTTATTTCAGTTATGTGATCTTCAGAGTTATCACAAACAATAAATTCAATTTGATTTTGTATTTCATTAAATGTGTCGAACAATTGTTCAATTTTATATAACCGTCGTTTAATATTTTCGTGTTCGACATTTGCAAGGTTATTGACATTTAACGGTTTTAAGATTTTTTGAAAATTTGTTAATTGAGCTTTGATTGTGCCGCGATTAATTTTTAAACGTTTAAGTTCATTTTCCATATTGTATCAAGTATTTAATTTAGGTATAAATGTTAAGGATGGTAAAATAGGAACGTAAATACCTTGAATGGCATGCATTACCCTCGTGATGCTGATGGCTGCGTACGGTATCGTGCTTCCTGACCTCGTGTTTAATGGAAATCTTGATTTTTGATTTGTTAAATTGTTTCTTGCACTCGATTTTCTTGTTGATGGTAAAATGCGTATTTGTTCATTAAGCTCGAAGGACCAATGTTGTGTTAATTAAAACTCTACTTAATTTATTTTAATATTGTTTTTTATTTATCGTGTGCTCGAGGTCGTTAATTCTACACGTACCAACTCTGAATATGCGGGTTGCTCTTGCGCACCGCTTCTCCCTTAACTTAATACTAAAGTGGGGGTTTTTGATCGTACAATGATGGTTTGTAAAAACTCATCTTTGTTCGGATACGATTTAATCAAATTATTTACGAATTGTTTTGTTTCATCATATAAGTCCCTTGACTCATCGTCGGTAATATTAGGTAATGGATTTCTAGACAAGGAATCGGCAACAACAAGCTTTTTCCCAGGACAAAATATTATGTGATACGTATAACGCATTAATCGAATTCTAAATCCCATGAGACGAGGTGATAAATCATCAAGTGTTTGCAACACTTGAAGTAAGGGTTTATGATCAGTTTCTAAATAGAAGTCAATGCCAGTTATATAATCTTTAAATCGTGCGGTTGCCCAGGTGAGTGCGAACGCTTCCTTTTCAATTTGAGAAAAACGTTGCACTGATTCTTGTAAAGATCTTGACGCATATGCACATATTTCTTGTTCGCCTAAATGATTTACCTTTTGAAGACATGCGCCTAACCCATAGGAGGAAGAATCTGCACTGATAATAATTTGTTTATTAAGATTATAATATGCTAAAGTAGTAGATTGGGTTAATAATGACTGACAATCCCACATGAAAGGAACATTCTCTTTTAATAGTCTATTCAAAGGTTCTAAAATAGTAGATCTATTTTTTATAAATCGACCAGCAAAATTTACCATTCCTAAGAATTAAAGTAATTCGGTCCTGTTAGAAGGTTCTGAAAGTTTGGGGATTGCCTCGATTCTTTTGGGGTCGACCGATATACCTTTAGAAAAAAAAACATGACTCAAAAACGTAATTGTTTGTACTCCAAATTCACTTTTATTTTTGTTTATAAGGATACCTTCTTGTTCGATAATTTTTAGAACTTGAGTTAAAACTCGGTTGTGACTTTCTACATCAGGAGTATGAATTAAAATATTATCAACATGGAATATAATGTTCTCTACTCCGGATAAAAGTTGTGAAATTTGGCTAGCAAAATATTCTGGGGCACATGTAATTCCATATGGTAATCGCTTAAAGAGAAACCTACTGAATGGTGTTATGAACGTGGTTATTAGTTGATCATCTGGATGTAATTTTAATTGATAAAATCCTAATGCAAGATCTGTTTTGCTGTAATATCTCAATAGTGACATTTAAGCGAAAGTTATTTCAACACTATTTATAGGAAAATTTGGTCTTAGAAGATACTTATTTAATTCTGTAAAATCACAACAAATTCTTACAGACTCCCTTTTTGGAATAGCAACTATTGAACTACAAAATTCCGTGTAATCTTTAATACGACATATAATATCAAGTTCTTGAAGTCTTTGAAGTTCAATTTTTAGTTTTGATAAAAGGGGTGTTGCTACAACTCTTGGTGCTGACTGTATAAATGGTTTATAATCATCTTTTAGCACAATTTTAAATGAACCATTAAGTTCACCAATATTTTTAAGTAGTTTTGGAAATTGTTGTTCAACCTGTTTTCTAGTATTAAGTGAGTTTTTATTGATTACATTCAAAGACACAATTTGGAACGTTTCGATTTCATTTCTAGCTAGTATCGGTATCTGTAACTCTTGTAAAACATAAAACATAATTTTATAATTGTTACTATTATGCAAACATCAATTTGAATAATACCAACAATATCTAACGGTTTATTTGGAATCAAATTCATTGGTAAATAACTTACATCTGCACCTGAATCTATAAGAAATGTAATTGGATTAGGAAAACACATTATATTAAGATCAATTTTCTAACCCTCAGAACTGTTATTGCTTAAAGTATTTAAATCTAATTTCAAATTTCCCAAAAATGAATCATTTTCCCCCTCACTTAAGGCGGGTTGCACAAAGCAAATCAAAAATGTAGCAAGTGATTATTTCTGAAATCAATTGTCACATCACCAATAAACGTGGTTTCATTGGCTATGTAACAATTGTTTTGAAAAATTATCAGTTGTTACATTTTTGATTTGCTTTGTGCAACCCGCCTTTAGTGAAACATCGTTTATATTCTCAGTTACAGAATTAATATTTTCTTCTAAATTATATATTTGATGTGACTTACATGTCTTTGACCAATGACCTTGTTTACTGCATTTGTTGCATGTAGCATTTATTGCAGGACAATCTTTGATGTAGATTTGACGAAGCGCAAAAGTAACATCTTAATTAATGAATAGGTTCTAGGATACTCTTCACTAGGAGAGGCAAATTAAACCACTTAAGATTTTTTATATGGCGACGTTTCGTGCAATCATGCGTGCACTTCTTCAGGCCAACAAAAAGGTTAGAGTGGACTCGTCCTTAACTCCAAACAACATGACAATTAATTACACAATATAAATATAAATAACATGAATAAATTGTTAAAATGTTTCTAAAAAAGTCAAATAATTAAAATAGTGTAAATGAACAATACTAAGAAAGACAAACAATTGTCATGTTGTTTGGAGTTAAGGACGAGTCCACTCTAACCTTTTTGTTGGCCTGAAGAAGTGCACGTATGATTGCACGAAACGTCGCCATATAAAAAATCTTAAGTGGTTTAATTTGCCCCTCCTAGTGAAGAGTATCCTAGAACCTATTCATTAATTAAATTTAAAGGAGGACGTAACCTACAGTACTTTAACATCTTAATGTTCGTCTATAACTTGTGCTTGCTGATTCTCTAGTTCTGAATGTGGAAGTGGTCTTTTTCTTATTTTTTGTAGATGGGTAACGCAAAGCATTTCTCTCATTATAATTGTTTCGAATAGAAGACTGCTGTGGTCGATAAAACTTTTCTTAGGGCTTATCTATAATATTAATTTCTTTTTCACGCCATAATATTTAACTGTGCTGTCCTTGTGTTTCCGCTTGACAAGCTATTGTGATTGCATTTCCTAAGGTTAACTTGCTTTGTAGTTGTAGTTTTTCACTAGTACGTTTATCGTTCATGCCCAGTATTAATTCGTCTCGAATCAAATCTTTTAATTGACCATATTCACATTGATCTGCTAATTTATGTAATGCCGTTATAAAGGAATCGACGTTTTCACTTGGATTTTGATGACATGAATTGAATTCTTAGCGATTGAAAGTAAAATTTTTTTGTGGAATAAAGTATTGATCGAATATATCTAACGTTTCTTCGTATGTTGAAGGAGCTGGTACAAATTGAAGTAGTATTTCTTCTGCATTTTCTCCCGTTGTATATAATAATAAATCTTTCTTTTCGTCTGATGATCTCTTTGTGTATCCGGACACTACTGTGAATCTTAAAAATCGTTTTTCCATAATAGCCATAAAATTGGGTTATCAAAGTCGAATGAGTCGGGAGGTGCCACATTAGATAGGACGCAGTTTGAACTTGTGAGTGTTTGCACTGTAATGGCAACTTCAGGTTCCATTTTATATTTTTTCTTTTTTCGATTTTGCGTAAACAACTACCAATAACGTTTCCAATTTACCGCACCATGTTTTAGTATGTAACTCGAGCGTTAATTTAAATATACTTTGTATTTATTATATTTTATAAGTATAAATAATGCGACTTCGTGTTAATTTTATGGGCACGTTCTATGTATTGCGCAAGTCTGATTTTACCGCTTTTCTTGCAATGCTACCACAACAAAGTCTATGTCATTTGTTCTAGGTCTATAGTTAGTAGTGGAGGCTAGATCAGTACCTTTTTGTTATTGCAAAAAATTGTAGGTGCTTCTTATCCTTAAAATTGTAATTCTTATGAACCTGCGTAACCATAATGCTTTCTAAATAGTAAAAAGTAGTGTTTAATCCATATTGCCACTTGTATTTCCGAATTACGAAACTGCAATAGCCATTCCAATGCAGCGTGATCCGTTTTTAGTAAAAAAATTTGTCTATACAAGTAATTGTGAAAGTGTTCTTTACGACTGCTAACAGTTTTTTCTAGTCACCCAGTAATTTTTCTCTGATCTAAAAGAATCTTGTTAAAATACGCGATGACCTTTTCTTGCCCATCTTAAACCTGTGATAAAACTGCGCCTATAGCCAGGTTACTTGTATCGGTATTCAACACAAATTTTCCATTTTCTCTTAGATAATTTAATATTGGCTAAGTTACTAAAACCTATTTTAATTGATAGAAAGCGTTTTTGCAGTCTTCTTTTTCATTTTTCACGTCTAAAACCAATGAGTTGGTTGCAACACGTGAAACTTATATTATTAAGACAATTCTTTTTAATAAAAAGAGATCATATTTTCTAAACCATTTTAGATGCAAAAATTACAGTAGAAAATTTTTATTTTTCTTATGATCACCGTTTTGGATTTTAGATTTTTGAATTCAGCTTTTTTCTTATTACGATGATACATAATGTAACGATTAATCAAACTAATTTATTTATACTAAAAGTATGTACACGTTAATAACTAACCGAACTAATTAAATCTAGGAACGTTTCATAAAAACACTTACACGAATTTATATAGCACTATCACTTACACGAAAAATAAAATCCGCGGATAACTTCAGTTTAACACTTGTATACATTAAAGTCACGTACAAGGTTATATTCTGTATAATTATCTCAACACGCGTCAATAACGTATTTATTTAAACTTGAATAATCTTCTTAATACTGCCGACTTTGAATTACTGAAATAACTGCCCTATGATTCGTTTGTACCGCATTTATACATTTTGGCAATTCTTCGCAAATGCTCTATATCTTTCGCAGAACGTTCTGGAAAATGGATAACAACTTCGTGAAGGCTTTCGAACTTAAGAATAATCTCTCGAACGTTTCAATAAGTTGAACCCGGTTGCAAAAAGCATTGTTAACTTTAAGGATGTAGTTAACTACGTGTCTTATCGTTAAGCGTTGTCATTCGTACACAATCGATTGTTTTGCTGACGACATTGTCAAATCGATAGCTACAATTTAGTTAACAACGGCGTCAGCTAACAACATAGTAAACTTTACTTTATACAACCGGACCTTGTCTTGCAGATTGTTTAAAATATCAAAAGTCCTGTTTTCGCAAAGAGTGTCTTGAAAATAACATTCAAAGCTTAATAAAGACATGTATGACTAAAATTCGCAAAAAATAACAAAATTAATACGTATAAATTAATTAACAAAATATTTTCTTTTAGTGAAGAAAAACAGGAATGCTTGAAGTTTATTACGCATCAAATCAAAATGTGCAAGTTACTTTAAAAACATTTACAGCAGTATGAAAACAAAAAACAACAACCAGCTCAATATTGTTTTCTTTTTTAATGGAGATTTATTGACCTTTTGTGCTGTTTGTAATTTTAAAAGAGTGCTAGAACCTATTAGAAAATTGGATATCTTGAAAAAAATTGCCTTGACAATGTTTGAGTTGGAATTGTCTATCTTTATCAATTTTTGACGTAAATAACTTAAAGATATCTTGAGTTTATTGACCAGCATAATATTATTCTCCCAGATACGCAACTTTGTCCAAATTTAACCGATTTTGTATCTTTTATGGTTACTAAGATTTCCAAAAACGAGCACCTTATATAAAGTAAAAACAATTTTCTTTGTAGAGCAAGCTACATTGTTTTAAAAAAATATATTTACATATTACATCTGTTAAACAACATTTTTTTTATTACAATACTAAAATCACAATACAATAGAAAACGTACTTTTAAAAAAACTTAATATTTTTTAATATCTATTTTTTCACAAACTATAGGTTAAAGTATGCGGAATTTGATATTCCATGATACGTTATTTAAAGTTTCCTTCAACTTACTATACAAACTGTTAAAAAAGATAAAGTACAAAGTGTTACAACACAATTTACAAAATTGAGTCAAGAGTTGATTTGAAATTGTACAATCAGCATAGTGACAATTGGTTATCAATTACATCTGATTCACTTTATTAATATTTGAAATATTAGGTCACATCACAGCGTTTATTATACTAAACATTAATTTGCTGAACATTTTAACATGATTTAAAATTGTTTTAAATGAATAATATATGTATGTAGGTATACAAGTTTAGAGTTGAGTACCTAAATTCAGTAATTTCTAAAAAAAGTATTTAGTATTAAAACCAACTAAAACACCAGAAAATTCCGGTATTTATAGTAGTTATTTATTTTTGCAAAAGTAAGAATTTATTAAGCACATTCAAAAATAAAACAAAAAAATTGACAAATTATCTCTTACAGAAAAATTAAATAAACAAGCAAAACGTAATTTTATACAAAATAAAAATTTAAAAAATTTGGAAACCTTGAAATCCAAAAGCATAATTTTAAATTTAATTCAAACAGTACCTATTTAATAAATAAATAAAACCGAAAACACTGCGAAAATATTTTGACCGCAAAATAGAAACAAATAGTAAAAACAATTAAAAACTAATTTTTTCAACCAGACTCATTATTATTATTATTATGTTTAGTTAGATGCTGAATACCTCTTGCACTTAAGCTCTAAGGTTATAGATTCTCAAAAAATTTTAGAGTAACATTTATAAAACGAATTTTTTTAAATAATATATCTGTTTTTCCGTTTCCTCCAGCGCTTTGGTGTTCTTTTGTTCATTGTAAGGTAACTCTGTTGTGTTTGGCTAGATGGACTAGCAAGCTTACACTGCATCTAACTGTTCTACGGTTATGGAGTCTAAAGCTCTCAATGTTTTTCGGTTATCGGTAAGGATTTGGATGCTTCTATTTCCGAAAAACTTCTTGAGCACAAGCGGGTATTACGAATACTTCCGCTTAAAATACGGTTGCTAGACAGCCTAGGTCTACGCTAAAGTTGCTCCTTAATCTACTGCCAGGGATTCCTGTTCTATTACTTTGTGCATTTTAAAAACTATTTGTATACCAAATGATTGTTGGCTGTTTTTTGGTATAACTACTCAATAAACATTGTGGAAATAGATATTTACACCGGTTCTGTCTAATTTTATGCGTAGTATGCAGTTTTTGGGTATCAGCTCAAAAATATCGCTATCGTATCCTACTTTAGCACGAGTGTTTCAATGCGTTAGATTTTAATCGGTACCGGTACCGGTTTCTAAAGCTTTTGATTCTAACAGTAAGTGTAAAGGTAGAAAGTCTACCAAAGTTTTTATCGTTGACATTGCCCATGTGATTCCTAGTCTCTGTAACTTAGTGAGTGTTGTTATAATCTATTTTTTTTATTTATGCCACCAAATTAAAGACTTACTTATATGTGACGGTAAGCTATTACACTAAAATATATATTAAAAAAAGTATTTATGGTTTTAGTCTCTAACATTTTTTTCAAATTTCTGCAGGCTCAAAATATTCGGATAGCTTTGTTGCTTGTTTTCTCTAAGTGAGCGTTGAAAATTTATTTACGGAGGGTTGCACCAACACGATTTCAACTTAAGAAATGCTTAAAAACAATCGCTGCTATGGTTTTAACAATTGTATCTAAGTTTTTAAACTTCGCTTAAGTTTAAGTCGTGTTGATGCAACCGGCCATTAGTCTCTAAAGTGAGTCGCAAATTTTTAAATTACGTTTTTGTTGCAGATGCTACTATTGCTGTGGTTTTTGTAATGACCCCAGTTTAGCATGTTTTGATGATTTTTCAATATCCTTCTTTCAGGATCCTATTACATTCTTAATAAAGTATATTATTAGGAACAGAGAGTTTGTGCTTTTTTTATTTCTCAGTTCTCTTGGAAGAGTAAAAAAAATACGGATTTGTTCTATTAGAGAAGAAAGTTTTGAATTCCACCAAAGGGTCTCCAGACTGATTTTTCTTACTTTTAACGTGCTGTACTTTTGCAAACGTCTATGATAAATTCTTTGAGAATATTGTTTATCAGTTTTATTTTGACCGAGGTTCTAAATATTGACAAAAGTTTGTCCAGCCCTTCTTTAAATTTTTACTTTACTTCTCTTTGTAGCAATTTTAATTTGAGGTTTATGTACAAACAATCAACAATACACAAGTTGTTTCTGTCTCATTTTCAAAAAATTTCGTAAGTAAGATTTTTGAATGTTTTGATAATTGCCCCGGTTTTCTTTTTTTTATCATCGACTACATAATTGAACAAGTGAATCAGTAAGCGGTCTTATTTTGTTCATTTTAATCAAAAGACAAATAAAATGTTGACGTTTAAACGTTTAAATTTTTTTATTACAACATGATCATGTGATTCAAGAAACATTGCAACGGCTTAAACTCATTGGTTTCAATTATGATTTTTTTATGGTGGACTATTTTAAGCGATTTTCTATATAAATATATGTTTTTAAAGTTTTTATAAATTATAATAAAATTGTGGTAACCATTTCTTTACAACGCTCGAGAACAAGGTAAACTTAAATAAACACAGTTTTTCTATAAATCGCTTCATTTCAGAGTTATAACGAGAAAAACGTCAAAATCAAAACTACATTAAAATTTCCATTTGTTGTAATAAAGAAATTTAATTATTTTTTTATTTTTCCATAAGAGATAATGTAATTTTTGTTCTTTCAAAGTTTATTAAAGTATATATCTCCGACAAAACTGATAACAGTTATATAGAAAATTCGCAGTTTTTCTCCTCTACTTGAGAGTTGTAGATTTATGCACAGTACCAGTTATAAATCAGGGACCGCACAAATCTCGTTTTTCAGCAGGTTTAGGTATCTACATTGAGCACACTACTATAAAGTACTTGTATCGTTTTTAATTCTAGTACAATTTTACTATCTCTTATTTGGTATTCAGTTGTAATCGTATGGAGAAGCGTTGTAAAAGATTTGATGAAAATATTTAGCCAAGAATTCCGATTTCAAAAATTATTTCATCAATATTTAAAATATATTTTCAAAGTAGACATAAGCTATATAGCACCCCGTTCCAATAAAGTATTTTTCATGGTGACCTATCTTACAACTGCAGTCCACAAAAACATGGTTAAATAATACGTCTTTTTACAAAACTGTCTTAACGGTAAGAGATATTTGAAAACTTTCTATAAAGAAGTTGTAGAACAAAAAAAATTATAAAATAGTCCGCGACGACATGTAAATGTGTGCAAGTAGACATAGGAAAAATAAGAAAATTGTCAAAAACTAAAAACCTACGCTTGCGAAGCAACGCTGGTAAGCTACGGTTTTATAAGGCCACAAGGTAAACATTCTTTTTTGGAAAATACGGCTGGAGCTCAAAAAAACCGCTTAACTATTAGCGATAAAAATAACAAAGGAAGACAAAATCATCTTAGTCAAATAGTAAGCTATACAGGGTGTTTCATTAATAATTGGAAATATTTGAATTGTACAATCTTGAACTCAAAATATTAAGAATTAATTCAAATCACTTAGATAAAATGTGACTCCTTACTAAATTACAGGATACTTTAAAACTATTTGACGTATCTTTGTCATATGTTAAATAAACGTTTCTGGTTACCACTAGAGGTGTACGATAGAGACAACTGACAAGGGAAATTGTTGAACTTTTCCAAATTCTACACCACTGGCGGAATTGCCATTTTAGTATAATTTTTGGATTCTCTAATAATTTTTATGTAAATAGCATACTCTTTATTAGGAACGATAGTTGGGAACAAATCAACCATACATATATTGTAGTTTTCAAATGAACAACATGCAAGAAGCTAAATGTTGAGCTGAATTTGAAGGTTTAATAACAATCAAATGATACCAAAACTCATTTTGTTCATTTACTAAAATACTACTGTTGACTACCTTATTACAAATTAGATCCGATAAGAGTTGATAGGAAGTCTACCAAAGTAAGAGCAACGTTTTGCAAAGTGGTGAAGATGTAAGAGACTTGGATTCTCAGATGAAGAAAGTAATGTCGATGAAAATAACAATGACTAAATGCTTTGTTAGTCTTCAGTTTTTAAATATAAATGTTTTTGATATGTAAGTAATGGAAATATACGAGTATCGTGACAACATAATTGCACGATAAGAACTACTTTGTACACAATTTACGTTGATATTTATTGTAATAAACTAAAATTTGTTTGTGAATAGTATTATAATTTTGATGTTAATTTAGAGACACAAACTGAATATCTTAATCATCGTTAAACCCCAAAATACAGTTATTGTGTTCGTAATCGTCAGAAGATGTAGACCACCATTGTCGATATGAATTTGTCACAGTTTGTAACTTCAAATCGTTTAATTTCGTTTTCATTTTAGTAATTGGACTACTTAACCAATTATTATAATGCACAGGTGAATTTTATAGTTTACGTTTTATTTAAAAACGTCAACTAATATAATTTATATAACATTGGTTAGAAAAAAATCAAGCGCTAATAGAAAAACCTTAATATTATTGGTACAAAGTAGACCCGGTTACAAATCTATAAATTTCAACTAGTTATTACAATAAGTACATCTTTACATAATACGATTTAAAATGCGTTACATGCTATCTGTTTTGTGAGAAGGCTAATTAAATAGATGCATCAATTCAAGCACATGATTTAAATTGTTTTTAAAATCAGTTTGATGATTAAATTTTGTTTTTGGTAAAGTTAATATACAAGGTTAAGTTACTCTGTTGGTTACGGTTTTTAGTGGTCTTCAATAAAGTTAAATAGATTTTTTTTTTCAAATAAAGTAGGGAAGCGATTCACTGACCCATATAAAAATTACATATACATATGTACAAATAATCTTTATGTACATACATATACATGGTATTAATAGAACTCCAATACCTCTAAGCATTGAAGTTACGATAAAATAAAACTTCTAAATTGATTTAGGTTTGTTATAAATTATTTAATTTTAGAAGTTTAGTTTTAAGAATTTAACTCGTAAAAAACAAATGACAATAATATTTTAGTTTTCAAATACATCAAAGGTTTTATGATTTATGTATAGCTATCCTACGGAAGTTTATCTTTACTTCATGTAAATTTTGAAAAATGTATTTTCCAAATGTATTATTGTTAAAATTAATTAGTATATACTAAATTTAAATATTTGGTTATTATCAAAAAGTGCAATTCTGATTGCAATCATATTTTAATTTTAAAAAATATTTTTAAAAAAGCAACAGTATCAATTATAGTTTACCATGTTAAAAATTATTTAGTTCGAGTTAAATTTAGAGAACTACAATAAAAACTGTAAATTAATGGTAATAATCAACTGTAATTAAAAATGTATCAATACGTGTATAATTAACATTCTTCTACAAATATATGTACGATATTTGACTATAAGTATTAAATATTTCAATATTATATACAGAATCAGTTCATATCATGTGTATTTTCAATAACTGTACGCTACTAGGACATATTTGTAGAACATTCATATAATATTATTTGTAAAAACTTGTATATAGTGCACACCACTTATTCAAATCACGGATAATGTTATCAGTCGGGTAATGTTATCATTTCATTAAAGAGCGGACGTATGCTAATGCATAGAAAAAACACCGATTATAATAATCATAATATCTGTTTATGTTATCAATTTTCTTCTCAGGTTTGCTTCTGTTCATAAACAATAATATATTTTGCATGAATATTTTAGCTGAATTTTTACAATACGCTTATTTAGAGAGAAACATTTTATCATTGTACTCTAAAATACCTAAAATAGATGTTTAGCATGTTTAGCTTATTTATTCAAGTATTCTAAAAGCACGTGGGTACTTAAAATAACAACTTTATTTAACTACGTCTTATGTGGTAAGATTATTTTGTATTTATTTTTATTTTTAGTTTCAGCAAATTACTGAGAAGAAATACGTAGTTCTTAGAATAGAATAGAACATCATCTTAGAACAGCGAATTAAACAGCAGAACGTTGTTTTTAGTTTCTTTTTATTAACGGCGACAACAAATTATTTAATGCTACAGGTCCGTAACTTTCAATTTATTTGACGCAAAATTTTTAATTTTTTTTAAATTTTTTTGTTTGTATTGATGCTATAATTTTACTTTCTAAATTAACAACCAGTTAATCAGATACACACTGTATGTATTTCCTGCTTTCTAACCAATAAAAATGCATTTGGTTTTTTTCCTGAATTTTAGGTATTGTTATTCATTTATTGTTATCAAAAACCCCAAATTCCAACGTGATTATATTAAGCGGCGTGCACTGTATTTACAACATTAAGCTTTTTTTTAAATACTTATTTGATATTTAGTGAATGTATTTCTTCCGTGTAGGAACTTACTTTTGTTTTTACGAATTTACTGAAAATATTCTTTTCTTTGATAACTCCTTTTCTTCAGGTGTTATTTCAGAACATAAACGTCTTATTTTTCTTTTCTTTACTGTAAATAAATAGAACCCAAATTACTAAGAAGTTTTTTTAGTTTACATTAAAGCAGATACTTACAATCTTCGTCGACGACACGTTCAATATAAGATCGGAGACTTAGTATTGCGTCGCGAACGCCAACTAACAGTAGTAAATTTTAAAGATATTAAACTAAAATGAGACGCTTTGGACTTCAATCCCAATGAAACTAGTCAGCGTAAACGAAGTTTTAGATGTTTTCTTGTTTCTTTGGATAACTTACGTTAATTTTGAATTAACTTTTTCTTATTTTTTTAATTATTTTTTTTAATTAGGTTTATTTTGTTTGATATAGATAATCAATTGTTGAGTTATATATTTCTTGAAATGAGTGTTGCGAGTTTTGTAGTAGAAACCGGTTGCTCTACTTATCAACATTATCAACTTCTTATTTGTTTAGAGATGTAATATATAGAATTCTTGTATAGATCCTTTACCAAATCAGGAAAATACGACAAAATGTCTATTACAATGAAATAATGTATTTTGATACTTTTTTTTATTAATTTTAGTTTTGTGTAATAATCCTGATCAGACCGTTGATATTATTGATTTCTTTTAGTTATTGGTTTATTTAGAGCGTTTAGTGCTTTTGCCTATTGGATGCTACATATTTTTTTACGGACATTGTCAATGTGTAAAATATACCGAAATATTAAATTTTGCAACTTGAAAACGTAGATGTAACTCCCATAAAAACTATACCTTAATACAAGAACCAACATAGGGTAGTACAGAAAATGCACATAACAAATTCTGTAAAGTGAATTTATTAGATAATTATCACTCTCAACTGTATTTTTGTTTGTATATAATATATACTATTAATCCTATTAGGATATATCTATCAAATTATATTTTAAAATGTTTTTGACGACCAGCTTGTGTAATTGTTTTTCATTGCTTAAGAAGCCATGAATTACATTATATTTCAGACACTTTTACTAAGAACTATAATTTATTTTAATTTACGTTTTATTTGATATTATACATATTTAAATTTAATTAAAAAAGATAAAGGTTTTGTTAATCGTCGAAGTAAAACGAATTTGATTTGTTTATGTATACTCTCTGTTCGCTTTACTAACAATTTTCTAAAATTAACTATAGTATGTTCTTTGTATGGTAACATTTATTATTGTTTATGTTTAAATTTATCAATGGTATATAGCTAAGTTATTTCTATATACCTAATAAGCATTTTTATTTTAAAATCACGTAATTTCTAAATTCGTTTTTTGAAGTTTTAAGAAAACACATAATTTATTATTGGTATGTTTAGTATTGCGATTTCCTGAATACGTTAAAACAGTTTATAGTAAAACGCCTGTATTTTTTTAACACGTCTTACATAATACTTGTTCTTCTATTTATTTTTTATCAATTACAAAATACATAACTTTCTATAAATACAGACATTTGCAGGGTCAATGATACATATTTTTTGTAAATGTAACAGGGTTTTTTTAAACATTATATTTTTGTTAAAAAGTTTTTTATTTAAAGAGATACATTGTTTTTTTTCTACCAAAATATTCGTTGGGGTAACTTCAAAATACAAATAAATGTTATGCAAAAAAATATTTATTAAAGAATAGAAAAATTATAAAGCAACTAGTTTGTTGTCTTATTACTCAATTACAATAACGTGTTTTTAAGTTAAAAAACATCAATTTAGTATAAGCATATTTTGAAACAAGATTGTAAGGAAAATTCGATACGAGGAAAGTTCCAATCGCGAGCGTCTGCGAGCGTGAGAATTTATTAGTAGTAGTAATATTCAATTTTCAAACCAACAAGATAGCATGTCTTATTTTCTCTACGGTCAGAAGATATTACTTGAATGCATTTAGATAAAACAAACAAATTTCAGTTGATGCTTGAACAAGAAAATCATTTTTATTACTTGTAATTATATTATTTATGTGAAAAAAAAATGAAAAACAGATCTATATTAGAGTTTTTTATAAGCCTATTTAGATATAAATTACACAAAGACATTAGAAGATGTAAACTACTAAGTTTTACAACTACACTGCTTACCTCAAGATATTGGCCACTTTTAACAATATCTCAGGCTCTCACGTTTCAAAAAACAGTGACAAAACAGTAGATAGAAAACGAATGAAAAAATAAAAATGTTTAAGTGTTTACAACTAAGACACTAAATACAATATTTCATCACATATTTAAAAAAAAATTAAACAATGTAGCTCACAAAATAATTTTTTTACGCTTGCTGTTTCATTTGTCTGGTGATGACATTAAGAAAAAAGAATCATTTTTTTAAAATGTACAAAAAGTTCCCATTCAATGGCAATTATTTACTTAAATTTAAATATTACCGTGCTAAGATTAAATCAGACATTAAAGAATCGTACCAAAGCTACATTAAATCATGCGAATCTTCAATTAACTCAAATCCAAATAAGTTCTGGAATTTTATAAATTCACAAAAATCGACCTCTTCTCAAGCACATATTATGTCACTAAACAACGAACATTTTTCGTCTACTACACAAATTGCAGAAGGTTTTGCTAAGTTCTTTAAAAGTGTATATCCAGCTCCGTCTATCGATTTAGATACAAATACTCACAAGTTTTCACACAACCTTATCTACTTATCGTATATTTCTATTAATGATATTGAAACTGCAATAAAAAAAAACAATTAAAAATAATCTATCGCACGGGCCGGATCTTGTTCCAAATATTATAATAAAAGATTGTAGCAAACCATTATCAAAAGCTCTTTTTCATATATTTAATTTGGCAATAAAAACCAATAGCTTCCCTACTGCATGGAAACTGGGTCGAGTAGTTCCTATACACAAATCAGGAGATCGAAGTAACATTATTAATTATTTTGTACCAAACCATTTATTTCAATATTAAAAGCCGGTTATCATTCTCACAACATGGTTTTATGAATAGTAGATCAACTACTACAAATTTGTGTTATTTTACTCATTATATTGCAACAGTCTTAGACAAAAAAGGTCAAGTTGATGTAATCTATACAGACTTTGCAAAAGCCTTTGATACTGTTGATCATAACATTATAATACAAAAATTACATGTTTTTGGATTGTTATCTCCACTAATAACACTTTTGTCTTCGTATCTTCAGAATCGTCTCTTGACAATTAACTTTCGCGGTTACAATACAACACCCTTTCATGCTACTTCTGGTATCCCACAAGGATCAAACCTTGGACCCCTGCTTTTTTTAATATTTATTAATGACATTAATGATATTATCAAGTCAGAACGTTTACTGATGATCTGAAAATTTTTAGAAACATTGAATCGATTGATGACTGCACTGCAATGCAAAACGATCTTCAAAGCATTAACTGCTAGTGTAATTTAAACAAATTGAATCTTAATTTTGCTAAATGCAAAATTGTTTCATTTACACGTATATTGGCCACAACCGATTTTTTTTTATTCTATTAATAATTTACCCGTTACTCGATGCGAAAATATAAAAGACCTAGGTGTTATCTTTGATAAAGAACTTACATTCGATTTACATATTAACGCAATTTGTTCTTCTTCTATAAAAATGATAGGATTTATTATTCGCAATTCTCGTTATTCAAGTAATATATACATTATATTATGCATTTGTTCGATCTAAGCTAGAGTATTGTTCAGTAATATGGGACCCTATTTACCAAACGCAAAAAACTGCAATTGAAAAGATCCAACATACATTCTTAAAATATATTTACTTTCGAATTATAAAGTCTTATCCACCTGATGAGTTATCTTATAATAACTTACTCCAGATATTTTCATTAAAATCTCTAGAGGAACGACGAAATGCTAACTCGGAGAAATTTCTAGAAAAACTTATACATAATAAAATAGATGATCCAATTTCTTTACAAAACCTAAATTTCCATTTCTCATCAGCTCACACTAGAAACCCAAATTTTTTTTATCTTGAAAATGCACGTACAAATATATATTTGAAATCACCCATTAATCGGATGTGTTCAAATTATAATAGAATTAATAGAATTAAGTAATCCCCTTTTTTTTTCTTTCTCTTTGATTTCATTTCTTTATTTTTATTTTACTTTATCTTAGTTTAAATATAAAAATATTTTTTTTGTAAAGAGATATGTACATATATATGTAATCATATTTCATATACATTTGTACGTTTTAAGTTATTGTTATTCTTATATTAATTTTTATCTTTATAATATTTTTTTATTTTTATTCTATTTTTATTTTATTATTTACATTTTGTTATATTTAGTTTTTTTTTTTTTTTATTTTAAATTTAATTTACGTTTATTATATATAAAAACTAGCTTATACCTGTCATATCATTGGATTTATCTGTTCGGCAGATGTATTCAAATAAATAAATAAATAAATAAATAAATAAATAAATGACGCTTAAGCTTTTTTAAGCGTGATAAAGCCAAATTATAGTTTTAATTGTAGTTTTATTACAATATTTTGTTTACATAATCACTTGTATCTTCTTAGTTACTACATCGTTTCACAAGTTACTCTGATATTTTTTCCTATTTTTGTTACTTATATGACTAAGTTATGGTAAGGTAGATACACCTTTTTATTAAAAAAATAACCAACATTTCGCCTCCCCTGAAGCATATGCTAAGTTTTGCATTGATACCTTAACAGAGCTGGGCAGTAGTTAACTACAAAGTAGTTAAGCTACTAATCTAACTACTTTATTCTTGACGTTAGTTGTATTCTACATATTCAAGTTACTTTCATTTAATAATGTAAATGTAGTTGGCATAAATTACTTTTTTCGTGTAATCGTATTTAAAAAGTAGTTAGCTACTCTTTTGTAACTACAAAAATAGTTAAACTACTTTATTAATAGCTTAACTACTTTACTAGTAATTAAATTACTTTTTAGCGGCTTTAATTACATGCAATAGCTACAATTATTCAGCTTGCACTACAGTTTCACAGGTTAAAACGTGTCCTTCAAGTGATGAACGGTAACGCAGAAGTAAACATGGATGTAGACTATTTAAATTTTTTTTATATATATAGCAAACCTAATTTGTTTCGAAATGTTAAATGCCACTGATCTAAACGTAAACAAAGTATTACTTCAACAAAAGGAAGATTTTTTTGATTTTGATGAACTTGGTTGTCTAAAAAGTTACACATTTCTTCTGATACTCAGAATGAACATGCATACAAAACCAGAAGAATAGAACTGGAATTGTTAAAACACATGGAAGATAACAGAATTCATATATTTATGTCAGCTGATTATAAGATTATTAACAAAATGTTCATTAGATATAGTACAATTTTACCTTCATCAGCTGCTGTCGAGCGATTATTTTCGTTTTCCACACATAAATTCGCTTAAAAGGAATGCACAATATATTTATTACTTTAAGTTCTGTTTTTTTTAAAGTTTGTTTTATTTATTTTTTTTTTTTGAGAATTTGTAATAAAATAGATATACATGATAATAGAATAATAAAACCTACGTTAAAATTGTTTTATTGTTTTCGTGTGAGCGTGATTGATTTATTTTGTCTTCTTTAATGTAATAATAATTCAGTGTCTATAGGTTTTTATCTTTATATGACTGAAAATGGTATAACATAAATCGTCTCCGAACTACTTTTTCTACAAGTAGTTGAAAAAAATAACTTATATTTTAGAATACAACTGTTCAGTAGTGACTTAACTACTTTTCGATTTACGGTAGTTAGTAACTTACACTACTTTTAAAAAGTAGTAACTTTAGTTAATAGTTAATCTTTTTTACAAAGTAACTTGCCCAGCTCTGTACCTTAATTATACCTCTTGTAGTGCTGACTGATGCTATTCGGTCGACGTTATCTGCTTCGTGATAAAGTTCTATAATTCATCCTAATTTTCAGTTTAGCGGAGAAAGTTGGTCGTCTCTGATAGATACCATTGATTGTTATTTAATGTCTTGACCTAGACTAGTCCATTTTTTGCACTACTGGAGTTGTGAAAGGTAATCTCTCGACCAATAGTTCCAAAATCCTCTTAGCATATGTTGAATACGTTTCCAATACGACATAAAATGCATATTTGTATTCACAACATTTAATTTAGTGTTATATTTTAATGGTTATCCATTCAAAAAATGACCAAGCGTTAAAGCATTGTAGTCATTAGGATTAGCAAAAATAGGAATAGAAAAGAGAATTTAAACATGCCTCCATTTGTGTAACTAGTGTTAACATTTCTTCATAAGTAAGTGTATTATTCTCCGCGACTTTTTTAAGTGATGTTTTGCTGCCTCCCACAAACCGCAACGAACCGAACCGAACGTAGAGGTTTAAAATGCCAACGTGTATTAAACTCAATCAAAACACGTTGAAATTGTTCTTTATATTCGGAAGAATGCAATACTTTGGATATTTTTCCCATTCGTTTGTGGCACCTACAAAATTGCTGGCATTGTCGGAGTATAGATTTGACACTTTTCGTCGCCGTGACACAAAACGCTTAAATGCATTTATAAAACAATCCGCGATTAAATCAAGAACCAATTCTAAATGAAATGTATTTGTGGCAAAATACACAAAAATAGCCAGGTATCCCTTTTGAAGAACAACTCTTTGTTTTTGTTTTTGATACAGTTCTTCTATTGGGCAATACTGTGTTTTTATTGTAATTAGTGTTAACTGAGGTCTATCGTGAAGAAGCTTCAGATGTTCATATTAAATAATTTTTGTTGTTAGCACGTGAAGACTAGGTAGTATTATTGGGTGTGACTGTTTAAATAGCACATTGTCTTCGATTATTCGTTTACCCACATGAATCAACCTATTTACATTCATAAATGGAGTTAATGAAATAATTTATTCCTTTTATGTACAGTTGTCAATGACAAGATTTCTTCACTCAAATTCTCCTGTTGACATAATTTCAAAATTTTGACGGTTGCTTTTAATGGTTCATACATCCGACTTGTAGCATACATTTTACAATTGCGATCAAAACGCATGACATACGCTGTTACAAGTTTTAACAATACCAATGATGAAAATCTTGTTAACGATTCGAATGATGTCGTTCTTGTCGATACTGTCTTTCTTTCTTCGTTAGGTTGTGACACCATAACTCATTAAAGCCATTGTTTTGAATCATACCTTAAAAAGTTAGGTCCGTTCCACCAAAGCTTAGAATTCACCAAAACAGCTGGTGTTACACTTCGAGAAATTATATCAGCAGGTTTATCCTTAGTTCCGACATGTTGTCAATTTGATATTTCTGTTAACTGTTAAATTTGACTAACCCGATTTGCAACAAAACTAAGACAAGAAAATGATAGAATCAATCTACAAGTATCCACGGTCAAAATTAATCTGTAAAGCTTGTTTCACTTTATGCTGCAGTTCCGACAAAAGTAGAGTACTACATAGCTCAGGACGTGGTGAAGACGTAGATTTTAATGGTGCTACTCTTAATTTTAAACATAATAAATGCGTTGCATAATTATTATAGCTGTTTGCTGTTTGTATGTATATAGAATAACCGAAAGGCACTTGTGAAGAATCACAAAATCCGTGCAATTTAATTTTTTAACAGTGTCATGTGTTAATACATTGATAGTAGATCCAATTGATTGTAATAATCATTCCACGCTAAAAATATATGTATATGAAAATATATTCATCCCATTTTAACTTGAGTTGCCATACTGTTTGCATTAGCAGTTTTACCTTTACAATGACAGGTTTCATTACTCCTAATGGGCCAAATAGTTGTGAAATTGCAGATAATATATTCCTCTTTGTTACTTTGAAATTAGATCTTATAGTTGTGGAGTAGAATAAATGATCAATTGTTGAATTTCATAATAATCCTAATGTATCTGTTGTTTGATCATTGTCTATACTCATAATTGCACCAAATTACTCTGATTGGCGTATTGCGGTTTTGATTTCTTTATTGTTTGATCTCCTTTTGCGAAGTTCAAAACATCTTTGACGTAGAACGTTAGTTACGTTCCTTTGTATTGCTATTATTTTATTCCATGAATCAGCTCCAGTAATAAGATCGTTCACATACATCGAGGTTAACAAGCATGAACTTATAAAAGATTTATTTTTATTAGAGAGTAGGAATTCTACCAGCGTAAAAAATGTTTATAGGTACTGCATTACTTCATTATACCTGCAATAAAAGTTGCATAGTTGCCTTAGGCAAAGAAATAAAAAATTATGATCTTACAGCCAATCAGAGAGTGCAAAAAAGTTATACATCTTTTATTCTAACAAAAAAACACGCTTGTACTTTAGAACACACACAGTCTCCTTCTTTTTATAGTAATGAAACGTTCGAAAAGTTATTCAGACGCGAGGTTTTCTAGAACGTGCACCGAAGGATGTGGAACATACGGGAACGTTTTGCCAAAATGTATAAATACTGTGCAAACAAATTTTAGTTATTTCCCGTAATTCAAAGACGGCAGTGTTAAGAAGACTATTCAAGTCTAAATAAATAAATAATTAACGCGTGTGAGATAAATCTACGGTGTATAACCTTGTACCTGACTTTAATGTAAACAAGCGTTAGTGTTTAAATAAATAGAAGTTATCCGCGGACTTTATCTTCGTGTAAGTGATAGTACTTTACATAAATTATACTGCAAGTGTTTTTATTAAATATCCTTAGATTTAAATTAGTTCGGTTAGTTATAAACGTGTACATATTTTTAGTATAAATAAATAAATTAGTTTTAATAATAAACATTACACTAAATTTTACTATTTTGTTGATGTGCTAGTTATGTACAGTGTTTATAAAGCACACGATTGCTGCTTTACAAGAACCAGGCTCTGTTGCTGCCTAAACATTTTTTTATTTAAGCATATCAGTAAACAAATATACTCTTGTTATATAACCCACAAAACTGTACCAACAAGAAAAAAAAACGTATGTATAAACACAAAAAATACAATAATGAAAAGTTAAAGCACTACACACATAACCAGTATACTGAATAAAGCTAAAGGACAAGTATGGAACATGTGTGAATAAAGTTACAGAAAAACACAGATAAAACAATCTAAAACTTCTTTCAATCTTGCGTATCTTTCATTTAAAATCAAAAACACAACAAAAAGAGAAATAGCTAACAAATTACTTCTCAGGAACGATAACGATAGTACATAAACAGATAAACATGTTTTTAAAAAATGAATTTCTGTACTACACACATTTATCTTGTACGTAAAACTTGATACAAGAACATAAACTAGTGTTAACAATGTTTTACCTTTGACGTTTAAAGTTACAATGCAACAGAAAGAGCTAAAAAAGTTTTAAAATAATATCAATAATAAGTACGTAACTATCTATCTTTATATCGCATGGTATTTGTTGCTTTTTTAAACTTAACTTTTTTATTAGATATATTATTTCTTACATTTTATTTGCATTTCTTACATTTTCTACATGTTCTACATTTTTTCCATCAAATGTGTCCATAAAAAATTTTTATATGCTACAAATTAGGCGCTCATTATTGTGCATAACTGTTTATGTGAATAAACAATCATAATAGATTAAAATATTAGATTACCAAAAACGCTTAAACAAACTAATTTTGCAATAATGTGTTCATGTATACTTACAATTACTAATTTTTTTGGTTAAGTTGAATACAAAAACTATAATAAAATTAATACATATAGCAATTTACTGCAGTAATTTTTTTTAATTGTGGTTTGTAGTTTAAGAATCACAAGTATTAGTTTAAGAAAATTGTTTTAAAAACATGATAACTTTTAATTAGTGCTGACACATATGCTAATAAACAAATGAGATACTACATAAAAAAATGTAAGAAATTTAAAAAAGATAGTTTGTTTTAATACTTATGTGTTAATGTTACTAAACTTAACTTGTAATTAATTAATTTAAACATTTATTAAGCATTTTTTTATACTTCTGCAAATGAACATTCAATCTCATTGTAACATATCCTACGTGTCCAAGATAAAAATACACAGCATGGGGCGTTTGCAAACGGTAAAATATACAAGGCAGTTTAAATTTGAAAATGTTGAGTTATTTAAAGTATGCCAATCTCAAACATTCATTACTGTTTATCGTCTTCAAAACTTTTCAAAAATTTAAATTTTTTGAATTTGTTTTTTTAATTTTTGTATTTGTTTTAAAATATTAATAAAAATTACAGCACTTTGTCATTTTTGGGACAGGCACGTAAACATACTTTAAATAACACAACTTTTTTCTAATTTAAGCCACCTTGTATCTTATCCCGTTTACAAGATCTCGATGCTGTGCAAACGTTCTCTATGTAATCATTATTACACTAAACTACTATATTAAATTTCAAATTGCACCAAATTTGGTTTAGTCATGTCTTAATGTCATATTCTAATACTACCATTGCAACAAATAAAGAAATAACAAATTGTTTAAAATTTTTTTACATGAACTTCGACCAGTCGACAAAAGAAAAACAAACAATATTTGATTATATACTAAATATTTTATTCATCAAAGTATATTTTAGTACCAAACAAAATATAAGCTCAGGTTAATTAATTCGTTTATGATTCGTCCTTTTGCAATCAGTTTTAGGGGGAAAACATGTAGAATGCAAAATTGTCAAATCACAGCACATTTAACAATAAAATATTAAGTTTTAAAAAATAATATACAGTGCACGCTGCTTAATAGAATAACGCTAGTATTTGGTACCAAATGATAACAATACCCGTAATTAAGAAAAAAACAAATAAATGTTTATTGATTAGAAAGCAGTAAATACATAAAGCGTATATTTGATTAACAAGTTGTTAACTTAGAAGGTGAAATCATAGCATTAATATCAGCAAAATCGAAAATTACGGACCTGTAGTATTAAACACACCGTTAATAAAAAAAATCAAAGAACTACACATTTCTTATCAGTAACTTGCTGACACTAAAAATAAAAATAAATACAACCTAACGTTATCATATAAAACTTAGTTAAGTAAAGTTGTTATTCTAAAAACCCATATGCTTTTAAAATACTTAAATAAATAACACCAGTTAAATATGCCATGTGTATAATTATTTTTAGGGTACAATGATAAAACTTTTTACTATAAACAAGCGTATTTTAAAAATTTAACTAAACAACTCATGCAAAATAGATTATTGTTTATATATAGAAGCAAACCCGAGAAGAAAATTGATAAAACAAACGAAAATTATGATTACTATAAACGGTGTTTTTTTATGTAGTAGCATCCGTCCGGCCCGTTCTTTAATAAACATAACATTATCCGACTGATAACATTATGCGTGATTCCAATAAGCTGCGTGCACTGTATTACCAGTCCGAAAACATACAACAAAAATAATCAAAAGTGTACTTCGTGACCATCTATTTGAGGTTTTAGTTCTGATTTTTTTGACTTCAAACTATATTGTTAAGCTAAAAATCAAAGCCGATTAAAACTAAAATCTTATATAACATAATTTTGTATTTCTGCTTTTTTTACGATATCTTGCTACACACATGTACATTACTAATTCTAGTTTTGCAATACATTTTAGCAAAAGAAAAACGTAACATTTAAAAATAAGTCAATTGTCAGCTAAATTTAAGAAAAACATTGCGCAAAAGTGCTAAATATAGAAAGATAATTTTATTTATTTCACAAAACAAAACAAAAGTGGTACAATGTTTTATGGTTCAAATTATAATTGATCATAATGTTACGAATTTATTATTAAAACTAATTTATTTAAACGACTATAAATATGATTTACTTCGTAATTCATCTAGCTGCCCAATCTTCTTTTTAAACACGATTGCAACCCCTCTGGACATGTCAAGATCCTCGCTCACGCAATGTGCGATGGCGTAATCTTTTTGTGTCTGGAACAGGTCTTGTTGTTCCTCGGTGGTAACTCCGAACCTAGCTTTTCCAGAACCTTCGTATAAGTTCATAAACTTCTCGAACTCTATTTCTTCGACTGGATTCCTGGTTCTGCTACTTATTACTCTGGTTTGGACCTGGACTTGCGTATTGTGGTTATCGCCAGCAAACGGGGCTAAGCGATCGACGTGGATCACTTTTGGCTTGCCTCTGGGTGGTTTTCGGATGCGGTATATGACGTCGTTAATACGCTGCACGACTTCATAGGGGCCCTCCCATTGCCTTTGCAGCTTCGGCGACAAACCACGTCTCATTTGTGGATTATACAACCAGACCATATCGCCAGGTTGAAACCCACCATTTTGTGCCTTGACGTCATATCTTGTTTTCATCTTGTCGCTGGCAATTTGTGTGTTTTTACGGACCTCTTCATGTACTTCTTTTGGGCTTAGTACAAGGGCGTCGTACGTGGCCCACTTCTCCACAGTTCCAACACGTCACTTCTCTTCTTCGAGCTACTTATTCCCGAAGTACACGTCGCACTATGTCTTCGATGCTTTCTTCTGAGTGCGAGAGTATTTCTGCAGCACAACGGAGCTTATGGCTGCTTCGGTGCGACGCTTGTTTCGCCGCCTCGAACTCCAAAGCATGGGTTAAAGCGTCATCCAACGTCTTCGGTCGAGCTAACCGAAGAGTCTGCTGCGTTTCGTTGTCTCGGAAGCCGTTTACAAAGGTTTGAATAGCCAATTGCTCCAAGAAGGTATCTGGCGCTGTAGGATACGCAAGCCGTGTTAGTCTGGCGATGTCAGTCTCAAACTCTTGAAGACTTTCGGCAGCTTTCTGAACCCGACTTTTAATTTGAGCTTGATAAACTTGTTGAAGCATCTCCATATCTCATTTCTAATCGTGAAATTAAGAGTTCGTAATTTTCTTGCAGGTAGTCAGGAACCGTTTTTAAAATTCCAAGCGCTTCTCCACGTAAAGACACAGTTAAAGACGTCTGCTTGTTGCTCCAACCATTAGCTGTAGCTGCGGCTTCAAACTGCTTGTAGTAGGTTGACTATGGAATTTTACCATCAAAATTTGGCGGTACAACCTTAAACTTGTGAGTGGTTTCTTCCCTATGGTCCATTATTAAATCTTCATTCGTGACACTTTCTTCACCGTGGCAATTCATTTGCTTCATTCTTTCTTCAATCAGTTTTATTCTGTCTTCTAATTTGTCCTCTATTGCTTTTATTTTCTCATTCACAGATTCGCAAATTTCTTCTTTCAAATTTAGCATATCTTCTGAGAATTTTCGGACAGTTTTTCTTGGATATTTTTATTAATCGATTCGAGAATTTCAAATATTTTTGAATCCATTTTCACTTTTTGCAAACGCGTCACCGGCATAAATTTAAATATAACACGATTATAAAGTTTAAATACACTACTTTTTAAAATGCAATTTTTGTATAACACAAAATTTTAATAACGATCTACTTGTTAATATTAAACCACTAGTGTACGGAAACGAATTTAGTTAATATCGCGATCACGCACTTGTTAAAAGAAAAAGTTTAATAAACACTATTTTACACTTTATAAATAAACACGCGTATCGCGAACTTAACAGTTATTTACGCAATCAATGTTTTTATTACGGGAGCAATATTTCTTAATGATATTTACACTACAATTTGCGAATGATACCCCACACTGACGCTACTGTTACGAATTTGATTATTAAAACTCATTTATTTAAACGACTATAAATATGTTTTACTTATACTAGAAATATGTACACTTGTAAATTAACCGAACTAATGAAATCTAATAATATTTAATAAAAACACTTACACTAATTAAGATAAGATAAAGTCCGCGGATAGCTTCACACTTGTTTACACTAAAATCACGTACAAGATTATTTTCTGTATATTTATGTACACACACGTGCTAACGACTTATTTATTTCAACTTGAATAATCTTCTTAACACTGCTGTATTCGCATTACGACAATAACTAACTTACGATTTGTTTCTTCGGTTTTTATACACATTTGGAAATTCTTCTCGAGTGTTCCCTATCTTTCGGTATATCTTCTAGAAGATAAATACATTGTACATAAATAATGTTTTAGCTAAATGTAGTTTATCAAGAAATTTTAATAAATAGTTTCAGGGTATTTTGACTAGTGTCTAATAGTAAACTATTAAAAGAGTTTGCAACCCTGGTAAGAATGTGTTTATAATTTTGATATTGAAATGACCACTAGGCGCCGGTGATACATTCTATAAATGGTTAAAAAAATCTTATTTAATTTAAAGAGACAAAATTGTTATTTTGATACATTAAAAAAATCTTGGATTACATTATAATGAAGTAAAATACATCAAGTACCAATGGTTACGATTAATATATGTTTTTGCACGACTAGATCATTTTCTCCTAGCTTACTATTGGTTATTTGGCGTAACTCGGTATAGGTATAGGCATCATGTAGTAAAGCATTGTAACGTGACATCGCGACCCCGACCCTCACCACAACATTTTCATATGAAGTTTTAACGTGCGAAAGGATTCGCGCGGCTGTAGCCTGCGGTGCATTCAAATTTTTTTCATTCAGTAATGATTGAAAGGTGAAACGTATAGCATGTGTTTTAAGTGAAACAGTGTATTTGTCATATATAATTTTCGAAAATTGCAAAAAATAGTGTACAATTTATTTTGAAAAGTTAGAAGAAAAGGTTGAAATAAAATCTCTCAAAAAGCTATAAAACTACCGTATTACAGTTTTATCAAAATGAAAACAATAAAATAAAATTGATTGTAAATGTATCTTAATAGTCACCATTCTTATTTTACGTTTATTGTTAATCAGCAATGAGTGTCCGAAAGAATAGTCGGTTTAGTAGCTTTATCAACGTCAAATCTCAATTCAAACAAAACAAAAGTTCGTGGTTTTGGATTGAAAACAGTAAATTAAAAAAAAAACGCAATTATTATTGGCTTCGTGTTTTTTCAGTCCTAAGACGTCTACACCTTTACTGGGCAAACGGTGTCAAAAGTTCGAGAAAATAATTACAACCTTGTAGTTTTACGTATTTTACAATCATCGATGACCACCTTTGAATTGTGCCTTTCCTCATTACTTACATATTTGGTGCATTTTCCATTCCGGTAATTTAAGAACAAACGCTCAGACTGTACATTGCATAACGTAAGCGGTAAAGTTTTAGAAAATGGATTTTATTGTTATGTCTGTTTGTAACACTAATTGTGCTTTTAATATTTGTTTTGTATTTGGTATTTTTATAATAATAGAAATACATAACAACATTTAATAAAAAATAATGTTGGAAAAGAAACGTCCAAACTAACGGAGAAACTAATATTGGATCTAACAAAATACTACGATTTGACCATCAAGAGAAATGCATAAAGACAAAATGCGGAAAGCCGTAATTGCCGCGAGAACGGGTGTGACTGAAAGAAGTCTAAGACAATGAAACACTAAAAACTTAAAAGCACGAATTACCAATAGACTAAAAACGTACATCAGGACTATATACGAAGACTTATCAAATGACAGTTTATTAGGAAAAATGTGTTCGCCCGAACAAGTTGCTAAATTTGTTGATTTAAGCGTTCTCTCTAAAACATATTTATTTTGGTAGAAATGTAATCAACATAGCCAATAACTTAGCTATAGTTATTTTTAACGACAGTTTCATAGAAACATGATAAATGTTATAAGCATTCAAATTGATTACACGGTGTTTGAGCAGAAAGCGCAACGCAGACCACTTTGTACGCTCGGAGCATTACACGTCTATTTTTAACAAAAAAAGCCAGATCTACAGCTCAGAAAAAACAGTGTTAAAAAACGAATTGTATGAGATCGAAGAAAGTGTATTGTATAATCCAAGCATCGCAAATTCCAAAAACCGAAAAAAACGTTATAAACACCTTTTCCCCAAAAATCACTTTTCTTGCTGAGAGATTAAATTGCAAAAAAAAATTACTTAGTTGATTTTGATGTCGTTTTAAGACATTTATACATAATTAAAGTGGCTATGACGATAACCAACAAAAATCAAACATTTTTTACAGTATCGAATTTTTATGTAGGATTGAATGCAAAAATCAGTGGAGTTTTTAAATTTTTTTTTCATATGGCAGAAATTACGTTTTTAGATGTTATTGATTATATTCATACATAATCGTTAATTTTGGGTTTTGTCTGTTTCATGTTATCTAGTATGCCCTAATTTATCAATGCTCGGCGTGCGTCTACTTCGCCGCCGTTTTCATACATCTAAATATAATTATTTCGGTAGCGAATGTTCTAAACTCCTTAGAAGTTGGAGTTTAGAACCTGGCTTGGTTCACACGTTGATTACCTATCTCTGTAGTGTTTCTTTGTTAGATTATCGTTTGCTTTTTCAAGTTGCTTGTTTGTGTTCTTGAATTTCTTTCACGCTCTGATGAAGCCCCTTACAAAAATGCGCAAAACGTTAGCAACTTCGGTTACAAAAATGATACGGTCTAAACCCGAAAGACGTTCTCATCTCAGTATAATTATTTCGAGCTGAAAAATTACTAAAATGTATCTAAAAATGAAAGAACAAAAGCATGTTAGCATTATATAATATATCTTTTGATTTCATGTAAAAAAAAATATTGAAACAGGGGTACAAATCGGGCCTCTATGTAGATCAAAAAACTTTATTAAATATTATTGAAACATTAGTAAGTACTTTTAAGAAAATCGGAAAAGATTGATACAAACTGAAACCTTAATTGCTATTAAAAAAATGTTATTTGAGTACTAAACATTATTGTATTGAAACTACTCGAGTGCTTTTCTCAATTATGATTTTTGATACAGTTTTTGTTATTGTTATGAATGGTTTTTGAAATTTTGTCTATATTCTTTTCTTGAACATACAACAGTTTTTAAAATTATATGTATTATTTATTTTTAAAATTAATATTCTTTAACTTTTCTTAAAGTTTTTGTAAGTACCTACCTACTACAGTTAATTTTTTTGGTAGAATTTTTAAAAATATTATAAAGTCAATGAAACTGAAAATATACAATATGTTATTTTATATTTGACATAAATCATTAAACTAACATTTAATTCAATGGATTACAACAAATAAAGTAGATGAACATAGTTAGTTCTAGATTTTTATCTTCTTTAGGAGGGGCAATAAAAACCACTCTAAACTGTTTTTATGGCTACGTTTCGTGCCTCTAGTGTGCACTTCTTCAGGCCACTGAAAATTTATTTACGGTAAGTGAACAACATTACACAACGTATATAACAACTAACTGAATTTGTTAACAGGTACAGCATACAACAAAAAACTTACAAGAAAAGGTTACGAGTGGTGGTAGTCCACTGGTCCAACAAGCATACCGTCTAATAACTTACTTATTCTAGTTAACATGAAATTAAGTCAATGATTAAAAGAATTTAAATATATATACAAAGAAAACAACGGACATTAAAGTTAAACAAACAATATACACTGAATGCAAATTCAAAAATAATTGTTACAATTAATTTCATGTTAACTAGAATAAGTAAGTTATTAGACGGTATGCTTGTTGGACCAGTGGACTACCACCACTCGTAACCTTTTCTTGTAAGTTTTTTGTTGTATGCTGTACCTGTTAACAAATTCAGTTAGTTGTTATATACGTTGTGTAATGTTGTTCACTTACCGTAAATAAATTTTCAGTGGCCTGAAGAAGTGCACACTAGAGGCACGAAACGTAGCCATAAAAACAGTTTAGAGTGGTTTTTATTGCCCCTCCTAAAGAAGATAAAAATCTAGAACTAACTACAACTTGACAACAGGAGGACAAACTACTTTACCATTAGATGAACATAGTTTAACCCATAAGAAAATTCAAATTTAAATAATTTAATTTAAAAAATGGATCCATCGAGTATGGTTGAAGGATTTATTTTTATTTTCTTTGTTCTTATTTAATTGGCGACATGTTTCGACTTGTACAAGTTTAAGTTTTGTTTTGTTACCTTTTTATTACTTTTTGGAAACGTTTAAATATAAAACGGACACAACTGGATACAAAATGTAAAAAAAAATTAATCTAAACATTACAAATTTAAACTTAAATCTAAGCAATTACAAGAAATAGATTGACTTGTATAAATTTAAATCGAAATTAATAGAATATGTTTTAATGTTCAATGGAATCTGCGACACGTAGTGATAAGCTGTTTAAATGAAGTAATAAAGTGATTTATTATCATGATAGTAAATAAAGAATGGATAGATGAAATTGATTGTATAACATTGTTTAGAAATGGCGCTTAGGAAATGTAGTCTTTTATAGACCTCGGAGTAACACACATACACGGACTAAAACTGAAATATTCCGCGTGCGAAGTTAATAATCATTTCACAATACTTCATGATATGAATATACTCTGATATAAGTATCGATTAGTAATTAAATTTAGTACAGAATAATTCAGACGTTCCTGCCGAAAGTATTTAATTCATAAAAAATGAATTTATTTTAATAATTCATTTTTATGATGACACGTATAAATTAAGTGAATTGCTAAAACTACTGTGCTTGTGTGTAAATAAAAAATGGAAAAGAACAATAATGGTTTATTTAAAAGGTGAGTAACATTTTATAGTTTATTTTGTTTGATTTTTTTAATATATGAACAAATTAAATAACTAGTATTACAATAATTTTTATAGACAAAAGGATCTCTTTCTATGCGTGAAATAATCTAGTTACAAGACTATTACAAAATAATTGTCAAAGTTTATCTAAATCTCTATCGACCAGCAAACTAATCTACAATAAATTAAATATTGTATTTAAAAGAAAATGAGTACAGTGATAAGAATAAGTGCCGGCAATGCTAATTAAATCACATAGACAAATTACCGTACAATCTTGCGATGTTATATTTATCGTAACCTATAATTATTTTAACTGTTGTTTCTGATAAAACTTTTATAACGCTTACCGTGTGATTAACTTATTTTTAAGTTAATTTTTAAACAAAATCTATAATAAGACAATAATGTTTTAACTTTTAACGTGTCAGCAAAAGTTTAAATACTACAGAAGAATTTATTTTTCTAATATTTATAGTAATAAGAGTTACAAACAATCCTTTATCGATACACCACATATTTTTGACAATTTGCACAATTAGTTGAATCTGTTGAATATTTTTACTAATTTGAATACGTAACAAATTTAACACCTTTTTTATAATAAATTCTGTGTTTTCTCAGCATGCAAACAGTTTATTTTTAGTGCATCGCTGTTAAGTTACAAAATATATTGCCAGTATTAATCCTGATAAAAAAGATCTAATAACTTAATTAAAAAATTATTAATTTAAGACAGATTAATTAAATAGAATCTTAAATCAAAACATTTTAGATGAATGCCATTGCGTCATTAGTAACAAATAACATCAATAAACTTTCAATTACAAAATGTCATAATAATTAGTTTTGTCAACTAAAATAAGTATTTCGTGTTAACACATTGATACGAAACAAATTTTAGAAAATGCTAAAAGTTCTATTAAAGAAATAAATGCTTGTCTTGAAACAGTGATGTGATAAGTAATAAAAGGATACGTTTATAATGAGACTCGTTGTTTTAAATGAATGTATATTAACCATTAAATTGGACCGATCAAAATTTGGTACAAAAATTTAACCTAATTTATTGTTTTCTTCCGTATATCTTTAACAGTTGAGAATTTTCTAATTTACGCTTATGGTGATGCTTCTTCAACATTTAGTAGGTTGTATACATCATTAGCAAACGTTTTTTTTAACAAATTGCGTATGCACATGGAATTACTTGTAGAATTAGCAATCTGAATTTAAGTGATGACGATTGTTATTTTAAATGAATTAACGAATATAGAACATCTGCACGCATAAACAAACGTTTTAAATAGGATTTACTGTAAAAATTTAATAACAATAAATACTCATAGTTACCAGAATGAGGTCGCTGTATTAATTATATAAATTAAAAGTTACACATTAAATTTTTTGACCCAATTATTCTAAATTTACCTTTATTTTATTTTAAGTTTTAATTTCGTTCAAGTTGAAATTTGCAATTAATGACGTGGTAATAATTAATAGCTCTTCCGTAATTGTATTTTTCAGTTTACTTTACGTAACACAACCTATAACCATAAGTTAATTAAATAACAAGACAATTAAATTTACACTAACTTATTGATCTATAACACAACGTAAAGAAACAATCATTAGTTACTTAATTTATCTACAATAAATTCTCTTCATTTGCGTTTAATTTTAATGTCTATGATTTTTAATATAAACTTACAATACAAAATTTAATTACCATTCTCTTGTATAGCTCTCCAGTTCTTATTTTTAAAACAGCATAGAAATACACAGATTAGAAAAAAATTAAAATAAACGTAAAGCTCACGTTAACAAAAGTTAGCATGGAATTATGTTTTATATGCACACTGTAGAGTATTTACTACTTTTTCTTTTCTGGAAGGTCACAAAATATGCTACCTACGCATACAGCATCAAACGTATAAAATTTAATATAATGTACAGAATACATCTGATTAACAATGTTAAAAGAAAAGTTCCATTAAAACATTTAAAAAAATCAAAATTTTTAGCAAAGAAATCGTAAATTACAGACTTGCATTAAAGTCTCTTAAGGTTGTTGACACCACAAATATCAATAAAGTGCAATTTTTTTTAGGCTGATAATTAAAGTAAATACAAAATAATGCTATCGGAGAAGGCGTAGTTAAACTGCTGTGGTTAAATCTAGTTGCTATTCTGCAAATTATTTTAAAGTCCACTAAATAATACCTAAAAGAAAACGTATTCACATATGCTTAAATTTAGGTAATGTTACGTAATTTAGTTATACTTTAGTTAATGAAAAACATTACAAAAATAAAATAAATATGCAAAAGTATTTCTGTAATTTACGACTACTACAGTCTAATTAAACTATTAAAATACGTGCCCAAACATTAATAGAAAACCGTCACTGAAGATTACTTTGTTAAATTTTATAGGAGTTTCCTTCATTCCAAACATGTTTGTTGTAAAAATTCAGCACTCCATTTTGTGTCAAACAACACTCATCTGAAAATAATATTTTGACACTAAAGTCAGAGTCTAAATAGAGTTTTTGTTACTGTGACCACTCACAAAATTTAAGTCGCGATTCAAAATCAACGTCGGATAACTGTGAAACGCTTTGAACACGGTAAGGGTACAAAAAATTATATGTGCCGTAATTTTGCGACCTATTTCTCTAGTACTACTTTGTGACCGATCTTCTACAATTTGCAATACTTACACATACATTGAAGAAAAACAAATTATAAAGTTTTGAGTTTATTGAAAAATATGATTCATCTTCCGCTGCTAACACATATGAGGTAGTCTTTCTTGGCTACCCCTTTTGTAGGTAGAAAGAACAACTCTAGTTTCTCTAAGTCTTTGCACATACGCCAAAATATAGTTTATCGAAGGCAATTTTCTATTAGGATATAGCTCAAAACACAATCTACGTGTGGAGTGGAGGTTATAATTACACCCACCGCACATTAAAACAATATCACTGTATTTTGCAGTTGTACATATTGAAGAGAAAATTTAAATTAAATATTATGAGGTACGAGTACGTTTACACGAATCACTTAGCATCAACTGAAAAAATCAGTATATCCGTAAAAAAACAAGGCAGAAAAAAAGCAGATTATCAAACTCAGTTGTAAAAAAACTGCATTTTGCATTTATTTATCTGAAGTCTTGTTTTGGTTACACAAAATACATTTTGTTCAGCTAGGTCAGTAATAATGCTAAGAAATAAACAGTAACTGTTTTATTTATTTTATTAGCAGTTTATTTTGTAGATGATGGAAAATTAAAGGAAACAGTAATCAACACAATACATTTATCTGTTTTACAGATTTTACAGCATTTACCGCATAGTTATAATCAACAGTCAATTTCCATTTGTTTAGATAGTCAGGATCGACCTGAAAATTTTAATTGCAAATATTTCAAAACTGAGCCACTTTAAACCAAATCTTTGAAGGAAAAATTTTGATTTAACGTCACAAGGAAACTTTTGAGTTTGTAGTCGTATTTTACATAAATCCTGTATAGAAAATAACAATACAATGCAGGTGATGTAATTATAACAATTTATAAAAATAACTAAAACTATAAGTATAAATAAACAGCACTTAAAACTATAAAAAATACTCTTTTTTTTACTTTTGAATAATAATAATGAAAAATCATGTATTTGTACAGAAACATTGAAATAAGAAGCTATGAATACAACAATAGAGAGACAATATGTATTAAAAACGCAATTAATAATACTGATGAGATGCTTAAAAAAATAATAAACCGCTTTGATAAAACAAAAAAGTAGAAGAAACAAAAGTAATTAGGTATGTTTGGAATAGCGTATCATAAAAGATACAAAAAAAACAAAAAGAAATATAAAGAAAAGCAAAATATATATATATACATGTATATAAGTAGCACTTACATTAAATTTAAAATGTAATTATAGAAACTAATCTTTGTTAATCCTAAAAATTGCAAATGACAAGTTTGCCTTTGCATTTATAATTTTAACTTAAACTTATTTATAGATTATTTCTCAGTAATTACTCATAAATTTTGCAAAATCGTCTAAATAATTTTATATTTAGACAAAGTTTGTGTTTACATTCTTTCTAACTTGTAAAAGCTTACATAACAGTTTCACCTCGTTTTTTGCACATTGCGCTTTATTTACGGAATTGGATATTTAACATGCTTTTATATTTTGAACTTCTGAATGAATGCATCCGCTCTATACTTAAATTAAGGTCAAAATAAGTTTTTTAAGATATAGTATTAATATTTAGAATACAAGCTTCCGTATATAAAATTCTAGGGTATATATTTAATCGTGGATATACTAAATTTCTGTTGAACATTATAACTCGCATAAAAAAGTGACAAAATAACCATATGTTATCGGGCAATTTAATAATCTATCAAAATGTGTGACATATTTATACAAAAAAAATTAATTAAATATTTTTCTCAGTTTAGATCAAATTAAATGTAGATAAACTATGATTTATGTAACTAATTTATGTGTCTCAATTTATCTTTATAAAATATTGCGTTATTAGATTTAACATACTTTAGTTAGTATTTTTTAATGTTATTGCAAGTACATGCGGTAGGTATATAACATAACTAATACCATTTTTAAAACAATTCTGTCTTTAATTTACAATGTTTTCAATACAATAAATCGACAATCAAATGACAAAAAAATTATAAAAAATTGTCTCGGTTTTTTTTTAAATGCATTTGTTAAGTTTTAATGTTTGACCAACAAAAATCTAATTTACTCTATTAATGTGGTCTTGAACAAGAAAACAATATAATTTCTGTTTTTTTATGGCAATGTTTTATACGTTTATACGTTAATAGAAGTTAAAAAAAATCGACAACATAGTAAAGTGCAGATAATAACTACATAATATCGTTAAGCACATAAATACTATAAAAATCTGCTTACACAAAATAATATAAAGAAATTCTAATTGTAGATTTTTTTAACATAAAGCCAAAAAAGTTATAATTCGCACAAGAACCATACAATTTAATTAACATGATTGTTAAAATGTCTAAAACGTCTCGGAATAATAGCATAATTTGTTTGTAATTCAAATAACTTACTTATAATTAAAGACATCAAAGATATAATAAGAAAATCAATTTTTCGTTCCAAGAAAGTTTTATTAATTTATGAGGTCTACTAAACAATTTTTAAATTGCAAAGATACCTATTATCATTAAGAAGTAAAATGCTCTATAATGTGTAAAAAAAAATAAAGTAACGATTGTCATTGCATTTTTATACTCCTATTTATTCAGTCTTCCGCCGTAAGAGGAAAACCTTATTTGTTTCAAATTCCTACCCATAAATATCGAACGACATAAATGTAAACTTACCGATCAACAAAAGAGGCTAATATATGACGATTTGCTAAGTCTAAGTGACACTAGCATTCTTAAAAAGAGTGCATACAAATCAATTGCAACTAAATACAGTGTCAGTACTCAAACAGAATCTGGAAGCAAGACAAAGAAATCAGTTCATTGAATGTGATTTCAAAAAATCGCGGTCAAGTTGGTCCAAAAAAGAAAGATTATTCATTAAATGGCAGAATTTGCAACGTGCCATTAAACAAAAAAAAACATCAGATTATTTGCTGGCGCTTTAAATATACCAAAAACGTCTCTGTATCTTCGTATAAAAGCTAGAGATGTGCGAGTGTGACGGATGCAAATAAAGAAGAGCAAATTGTGTTTGTATTACGTCATTTGCAATTTTTTGAAAGTGGCAATATTCGATTCCCGGATATGTTGGATATGGTTCACATTGATAAAAAATGGTTCTATCTAACTTAAGAACAAAGCCGTTATTACCTTAAACCAGATGAGGTTAAACCGCATCGCCAGGTGAAATCAAAAATATTCCTAGCAAAAGTGGTGTTTCTTGCAGCTGTTGCTAGACCTCGATTTGATTCACACAACAATGAATGGTTTGATGGAAACTTTTGAATTCGGCATTCATAAAAATAGAACTTACAAAACGCAACAGCAAGTCTTGTAGTAGAGGTACTTTGTTGATAAAAATGAGTACCGCAAACTGATGATTAAAACAGTATATCCAGCTATTAAGTCTACGTGGCTTAAAGATTGTATAAAACGAAGTAAAACATTTTTATTCAACAAGACAACGCTAGACCTCATATTTTACCAAACCAACACGCCACAAAGGATGAATTTTAGATTGTTCTGTCAGCCGATTGAAACCATCAAAGTCAATGGAAGAAGTAATTATAAGCAACCAAATATAGCTAAAGATTGTCAAATTAATGGCACGTTACCTGTATCTTTAGAAGTAAAAGCAGAAGTATTATTAGCAAATGCTCCTTCTGTTTTAAATAAATAAAAATTTTTATTTTTATAAATACTCCTACTATTTTTATTGATGTACATATTTATGTAGAGAACTATCTTTATTGATGTGCTTGTGTAGTAAAACTATCATTTTTGAAAAATAAACTACTCTTAAATAAAAATATAGTAACTTATCTGTCAAAAAATTAATTTTAAAGAAACATACGGGACAAGAAAAAAGGAGAACGTATCAACTATTATAGAACAGAGAAAGTACGAATTTAAGTGCATTAGATTGAATATAAACACTTATTGTTTTACACTCGTACAATCTATGCAAGAAAAACTCATTTTAAAAGTTTTTTTAATTTAATTGTTTTTAAAGTTTTTAAATATAAAGTTCACAGTGCATTCAATTAGAATAACTTAATTTACAAAAATGTTTCCTTAAGTTAAAAATCAATCCAATAAAAATGGTCTAAGCGTTTGGTTGCAGAATATCTCTCAGAAACGTGTGGTGTCGGTCAATTCCGCATTTATAAAAGCTAAACAAAAATATATTTGATAAATTTTCTAGACATTTTGAATCATGCTTTGACCTTCAGACTGATTCAAAAAGTTTAAAAAACTGACATGTAAAAATTGTAAAACTAATTAAGCAATTTTTTTAAAGACATGGAATCTAGTTTAAGAAAGAACCGTTCATCGATTATTACGCAGTTACATCTCCTAACGTAGATAACGATACTGTCCAAACGACAACTTATTATATAATAATACTTTGCAGAATTGTAAACAAAGTTTTGTTTTAAATAGGTAAACACGCACTTTGGTCATTTTTGTACAAAGCGCTTTAAAAAAATATAGAAACTATCATTAAAATATGCATAATCTCTATTTTTTCAAATAAAAACTCACATTGTTTACAATAAATTTGTGTTTAGAATCAGAAATAACTATGACTTTTAATTTACGGACCTATACCTAAATTCAACCTTTTTCATTTTTTTTTTGAAGGAAGCCATTTCTGGATGCTAATATTTGGTTGTACAAAAACGGTTGACCATATAATTTTTCGTAAATTATGATTCTTCTATTTAAATTATGTTGTTTAAAAATGACTCATTTCTATAGTATTAAGTAAGAGTAAATTCAGTAAAAAGGCACTGTTAACAATAATTTCACAATTTTTCTTTTGATAGAATCTAATTTTTAAAAAGTTCTTAATAATTTTTTTCACAGCTTTCGATTATAGTTTCTGTTTTTGTGGATAATGATTGACAAATTAGTGTAATACCTTATGCAACCAAATATTAGCATTCAAAAATGGTTTCCTTTAAATGAAATGGTTGAATTAAGTATAAACACGTGAATTAAAAGTCATAGTTATTTCTGGTGCTAAACATAAATTTATTGTAAAAATTATGGGTTTCTCTTTAAAAAATTTTACATTTTTTGAGTGAGTTTTAATTTTTTTTCCAAAGCATCCTGTACAAAACTGCGTTATGATGCGTACTTACCTATTTAAAACAATGCTTTGTTTACAGTATAGCACAGTATTATTGCAAAATAAGTTGCCATATGAATAGTATCGACAATATTGTTAGAGAGTGCAACATTTTTTTATCGAAAATATTTCTTTAATGGTTAGAGTTAGCTACAAATTTAAGTTGTTCCAAATCTTCCGTAAGATCAAATTGTAAAATAATATTCAGGGAGTTTTATTTAAAATAAGAAAGTTAACCTACGTCAGGTATAACCGAAAATACCAAAACCTTCAAAACATTTTAGTTGAAATGGGCATGTCGACTTTCTTATGTTGCTAAAGTTTTCCCTACGGCTACTTTTTCGTGTATCAATCGACGGCGTTCGTCGTGAACTTAGTTTACTACTGACAGTATTCTTGTTGCTGATGATAATAGCATAGCTATCTTTAAATATGAAATATAGCATAACTATCGAAACGAGTTTGAGTTTTATAACTAAATAAAATTGTGGATTTTGGTGTTGTGATTTTTAAGTATTGGTGTCACAGTGGTTCCTATAGTGTTAATAATAAATCTGTTAGTATTTCTAAAATATTAAAATTTATTATGAATTTATTTTCATAGTGTAAACATTTTGTTACTTCACACTGTTTTGTTTAATTTAATATTCATCTTAGCATTGTGAGGCGCTTACTTTGACTATGTGTAACTTTATTCAGTAAAAACACTAATAAAACACAACTTTAACATTTTATGTTTCATTTTGAATAAAATAGATTAATGTTATCTCAATTTGACAGTTTACTAAGATATGACTGGTTTCTAATCCAATCTTTAAAAAAATAAATACAAACTAAATTTAATCTCAGATCGTTTAACTCATTCTATCATCCACATTTCTGCAATCAGCATTAGAAAAAAAAATCTCAAAGAAGAAAACACCGAAAAAAAACTTTCAAGTAAAATCTTAAAAAATATTGTAATTAAATATTTAACATTCGCAGAAAACTATTAAAAATAACTTAACACGCATTGTACACTTAGTTAAAATTAAACTTTGCGGCTAGTAGTTTAAGAAATATACGACATAATTTTTTTTTGTGATCAAATCACGAATAGATTGATGTATCAAAGGCATTTCTTAATTATAGTGTAATTCATTCATTAAAAGATAGCTGCAAAAACAAGTTTTAATATACTTTATTTACTGATGTTAAAAGTACATATTTTTATTTACATATAAGTTACAATGGACTATTGCATAATAATAATAGCATAATAACAAAACGACAAAATCAATAACATTAAAAGATGACAAGAAATTATTTTTATTTGTGGGTTTAAATGGAATCAATATATTTCATAAAAACATCAACAGTTATGAATATCTTAAAAACAATTTTTTTTAGAAGTGCAATATTTAGTTGAACATTTTTACATAAATAAACAAAAAAATTGCCGAAAAGAAAATAATTGTCTCATTTTTAAGAAGTTCACTAATTTATTGCATTACTTTATATGAATTACACAATAAATACATTTATTTATATATTAATGCATTTAACTATATAGCAAACGTTTATGAATTGTTTAGGCTTAATATATCAATAAGTGAATAGCTTTGGCATACATTATAAAAAATTGTATTTATTCTCTATTCCATTTAAGATAGTTAAGAAAAGTATAAAGTTTAAATATTGATCGTCATTGGTTAAAATTCAAACACGTTTTACACTGGTTTATATTTTGAAAATACTGACATTTGGTTATATTGGCGAATTGCGTTGGCATTCTATTCTGCCATTACTCGACTTTTGTGTTCGTGTTTTCCAAACGTATTTTCTTTAACATCATTTTTATCTATAGTAGGTATTTATTATAACAAATACTTTTTTTAGAACTCATCAATATTTGCATTATTTTTGTATTGTAAGTATAATCTACTTTTACAATATTTACTACGATTAATTTGGTTTTTCTTAGTTGTAATAAAGTTATGCGAAATACCTTCAAAACAGCATCAAAATTACCTGCAGAATATTAATTAACCCTAAAAACTATTTAGTTAACTAATATTTGAATTATAAAAATAATTGTAATGTCATGATACTCGTGTACTTCTTTTGCATACATATCAAAAACATTACGTATTTAAATCCATTTAGCCATCGTTACTTTTATCGACATTACCTTCTTCATCTGAAAATCCAATTCTCTTACATCTTCACCAATTTGCAAAACATTGCTCACTATGCCTTACTAAACTACGTATCAACTTTCAACGAATTCAAATTGTAACAATAAGTTAGTGAACAGCGTTATTGTATTAAATCATAAGCAAAATAAGTTTTACTAAGAAATTGTGTTCAGCTTCTTGCATGCTGTTCGTTCATCAACTACAATGTGGCACGTTATTTTAGTCAATATTATCACAAAGCTCTAATACAAGCAAGCGATTATGAATTTCTCGTCAACTTTGTGTGGTACATAGCAGATTCTTTTTTTGAAATTGCTATAATGTAAATATTGTTATAAACAAAGGTAACACAACAATATGATAGATATATAAATATATCTTTAATCTATAACTAGGTAAAAGTAGTTTCTTGTTTCTCTCTAGAATATCATAGCTTCAGTAGGAACAACACTAAACTACAACATCGTGGCATTTTTTGTGGTCAAACCAAATCTGTCGTAAGAATCTGTTTATGACATCTGGTTTACCGTTGTAATTAACTTTTACTTACATTTTCTAAACTAAAATGTTCATCGTTAAAATTTTCTTATCTGCAGAAGTAAATATGTATTAAAATTACCGTTGTTTTTACCGTTGATTTTTAATGTTTCCTGGTTAGCTTATAATTTTATTCCTAATAAGTAATAACAATATTCGTTATTTACAAACTATTTTTTTTTCAAATGTATAAACACGTACTTTATTTGCTTTATCAATAATTTCAATTTGCTTTATACAGCAAGTTCTGCTGTATAAAGAAAACAGTCACACGATTATCTTTCTGTTCATAAAAGAAAACTTTTGATGTTTTGAGATGTAATTGAAATTTAAGTGACGCGTTGAAGTTATATAACATTCTCATTATTTAAAAATCCCACTTACGTTGATACAAACATAAAACAGTTGTTTGGTAAATAAAATTGTAAAATTATAAGTAAATGCAAAAATTGATAATATACGATCGACGAAAAAATTTAAAAACCAACTTGTTTGATAATATGCAATTAATAATCTCGACAATACTAACGCTCTCGCTTAGCTACGCTCGCTCGCGCATAAAAATGTCTCAATTATTGATCGCTCTCACTACCAACTTCGTTGATTAAACAACTATTAAACTTTGGTTTCTCAATTTACCAGATCTGAGAGATCAGGACTTTTTGCTTCAGTAGTAGAGTTGTAGCATGCCGTTTAAACTTGTTTAAAAAAATTGCTACACTAACATTGATTATTAGGATATCTATTTTTAAATAATATTTTTTTCTCTAAAAATATATAATATACAACTAGCAAAAAAAATGTTTACCGGGTTTGTCAAAAGTATAGAATCAAACATTTTGTGACTAAACTATATACTTTTTCAAAAAACAAAATTGCATAATGCCTCGATTGACGCTCCAAGTGCCGCAACGAATACCATTAAAGTGTAACTACCATGACAAAAGCGGACTTCCTAAATCAATTTTTTTAACAGTGATTAATAAAATTAAGAATTGAAAATAGTCAATTATTAACATATACGTACCTGCCAGTATGCTATTCAACGTAATTAATTGTTTCATACCGTGAAGCACGTGAAAGTTGAAAAAACGGATGAGCTTATTCTGCAAATTTATTGGTTCTTGGAAATAAAAGATAAAATAGTTGATCATATTAGTAACTGCTTAAAGTGCATTGTTTATTAACCTAGTTCTGATAAGATTGAAGGACAATTACATAATATTGTTTTTTTGTTGATAATGATTGATTGATTTTATTTTATTTACTTTTTTTATATTTGTTGTTCATTTTTTCGTTATATTTTATTTTTCGAATTGTTAATTAGAATTCGCATAATTTCTAAAAACCTTGTGGGTGGAGCTTTTCTGTGCGACTTTCTAAAGACAATGGCGTAGCAAAACGTCAATTATTGTATTACTACAAAAAAAAACAGTAGCGTATTTAGCAAATACTATACTTTCAGAGTTATTTTTTAAAATACACTTTATCAATAATCAAAATTCAAAACTTAAACAAAAAAGACACACATTCTAGACGAACGCAATAACAACGGTGAATCGACTATTAGATCAAAATAGGCCTTATTTCGTAAGAATGGATTCGTCGTATCGATTTTGTGTACTGCGCATAGCAAGTTACAGTTTTTTGTAGAAATTACGTAAATGGGTCATTTCCACTTGACGTCACAATATAAAGTGGGAGAAGCAGTGTGGCTGTTCTGGAGTAAAACATTGCAAAAATTTACATATCATCTACAGAGTATTGTAAATGTTTGATACATTGTGTGTATGTGTGTCTAATTATTTAGTGTGCAGCTACTTAGACAGTTTTAGTTAAAACTGCAAGAGCAAAAAGTGTCTATAAGCAAATAGTAAGCGCCTAATTTAATTCGGTAGTGTTTTGTGCTTGTGCAGTTGAGTTGCACTAAATAATAGATATCCACTTATGTATTCTTGTTTTTAGATGAGATACTAAAATTGTCTATAAATTGTTGTTTATCAATTATGTAGAGATCAATATTTGTATAGTATATTGTATAATGAGTAAGGAATGGTTGTCATTGCCAACGAGTATGAAAATTTGCAACCGAGCCGAAGGCGAGATTGGCAATTCGTACGAGTTGGCAATACACATTCCTTACGAATTATACACTATACATTTTCTACGACTCTATATTTGATTAGTAATCAAAGTTAAACAGAATTTTACTAAAAAAATAACGTAGAAAATAAATAAACTAATTTAAAAATTTGTATTGGTAATACCTAAAATGACAATTAAAAAATTATGTCAAAACTTGTATTTATTTTATGTCAACTTGACAGCGTTTATACTATTAGTTATCTGTTATTATTATTTAATTCTTGTTTTTTACTCATATCTAGTTAAAGAAATTGTGAATGTAATTGATTTGTTTTGAATACATGCAATTTTAGTTAACTTCAAATCATTTAGTATTTGAATTTTTTTTAATACATTAATTTCAAGCATAATTTAATATGAATGAGCTGGAGTTTAAAAATTACTAATGATTCAATGACACGTTTTTGCTTTTGCAGCCAGTAAATTAAAGAAATCTATTCATGTCGAAGCCTCAATCGTTAACAATGTCGTCAAGTTCTGAAAAATGTTGATATGATAGTTTTTCCTAGAAGAAAATAACATGTGGATGTGACTTGGAAAGCAAATAAAGTAAATTTGTAGATGTTTAAAGATAATTTGTAATTAATAGGTGTTATTCTTAAGAATGAAGCTTTTCGAACTATAAGAAGGTAATAAGATCATTGTAGAATTGAAAAAAATTTCTTTTAGAATATGCAAAAGATAGTTAATTATTCTAATGGATCAAATATTATGTAATAATCTTTATTGAAAAATTAGTTGAAATGTGAGAAATGAATTGTTAACAAAACACATTGTAGGTAAAAGGAAACGAGTGATTCAGTGCTTTTGCTCATAATTACATCTAAATATATAATTTTTTCAATGTATAAACCAGTGGTTTGCATTAGTCTTGTAACAATTGATTATATTTATGTTTATCTTGTGTTATTTATTATCACGTAAGTCCAAAGCGTTTGTGATTAAATTTTTAACAAGGTAGCGACAATGTGCGAATGAATTATTTTTATAAGATTATAATATAATATGTAGTGAAAGTATACATAAATACTTATGAAAACTGCATTAATATAAGGATAAATAATAACAAACAGATATCAGGCATGCGCGAAAGAAAGATTTTGGTATCTTGGAACCAACCAACTAACTTCTTTAAGTTAATTTGAGCATGTTATTATAAAATAAGTAATTTTATTTCAAGGATTGAATTACTTAATCTGTTTATAACACTGCAAAAGCAAAAGTTCGATAAATTACTGTTAATATTTTCTTCCCATCAAAAGAAAACTCTGCAAAAAAAACAAGTAGTTTGCAAATTAAAAATTTTTACTTATTCTAATTACCTTAAACTTCTAAAATATATTTATTTATATATATATATATATATATATATATATATATATATATATATATATATATATATATATATATATATATATATATTTAATTTCGTTAGAAGATAATCACCAAATGTCAACGTTTACGAATATAACCTAAAATATGTAATTTATAAGCCACACTTTTTATGCTATAAAACTAATTTGTTTTCTAAATTATGTTCGTATAATTCATTATCCTGTACGTTAATAGGTTTGACCTGTACGGAAATGACTTTGACATGTACGGAAATGAAATTACACAATCACAATGCACAACGTTGCCTAATCGCAATTAAACATAGAATGCATCGTATTTTCTGTTAGTCGTAGAAAAATCAATTTTAATGTCTCTAAATGTCGGATTTCAAGCTAATTATTCATATTTGTACACTAATTAACAATCACTATTACAACGAAGTAACACAAAATCGAGACCAGAAACATAAGTAAATTTTATTGTTTTACTCCAGAACAGCTGTTTGAAAACCATCTTGATGACGTCGGTGGAAATGATCTATGCTAATAAATTACATTTTAAGTAGTTGTATTACACCTTTAGGTAAGAGAGGCAAAAAACTCACACTTTGTAAATTTTTATATAGGGGACGTTTCGTGGCGCTATTGTGCGAACTTCTTCATGGCCACTATTTATTGATTTAGATTAGACATTAGATTTAACATGGCAAATTATAGGTACGTATTAAAATAGATTGTAACGTTTAACTATAGTTAGCTTATTAGTTAACACTTACATAAAAGACGAGCCCAAGATGAGCTGTCCGATGAACCAGTCTCAAAATTAAAACTTAATAAATAAACAGACAATGACATTAACAGTTAGTGTAGATTTTTTGCCTCTTCTACCTGAAGATGTAATACAGCTACTTAATAACTATTACTAGGAGAAAAAAGTTACCAAAATACATTTTGTTTTGTTTTTGGTTGTCTCAAATCTAATGTTTAAAGTATAATATTAAACCAAAAATTTCTTCACACTAGCATTTCTAAAACCAAGTAGATTTTATAAAAAAATATAGTAAATGTAAGTTCTCATTTGAAAAAAAAGTGACGTTAATACTCAACAACAATAAGACATACCAAAAATTGTATAGAACAGAAAGAATGATAATTCACAGTATGTTCTAAGTCCACGTTTCTTACCGTGGTGTATTTGTTCTTGTGTTAAATTAATTTATTTTCAATGTTAGTTCTTGTGATTAATTGTCCTCATAGTGTAGGTCAAGACACATCATTTTTTTTTAGTCTAAAATAGGCCTGAAGAAGTGCGCAATCAGCTGCACGAAACGTTGCCTTACATAGACACATAAAGTGTTTTGATGCCTCTCCTTATAGAAGAACCTTACCAAAAAGAACGATATTTTTTAAACCTTTAAGAATTTGTAATCTTGATTTTTTAAGTTTATAGTTTAGTCAGAAACGCTTGGTTCCATACTTTTTGCGGACTCGGTATATAACCAGGCTGTATATTTTAGGCCCTGTGATTACAATTATGTATTTATCAATTGTTTTGTTAAATAATTCAATGAAGATAGTTATTGTTTATTTATACATCTTGTCATTAGTTTATTTTGTCAAAAATTACTCTAGGTTTTCTCTTACGAATAAGTTGCTTTCTAAATAAATAAAAATTTACCTTACTTAAAAAACTGTGTAAAATAACTGATCGGCATAATAATGTTGTGAGAAACAAAAATTAATCCGGTAAAAAACAAAAGTCTTATGATTTAACTGTTGGTAAAAATTTATTTGAAAATGATTTTGGTTTTTGTTGTTTTAACTTTTAAGTTGTTGTAGTTAACAAGATATGTTTATATAGTTCATTAGTACATAATAAAAATACGTCATTGATTATTAAAACGTTATGATACGGTTTCATGCTTTGTACATATTATTTATAGCAGCTTTTCTAAAGGTACTTCAATTGTTATTTAAGTCTGTTTATTTCAATCTTGCATTGCTTTTTTTATAACTATAACATATACCAATAAATTTTATTGGTTTTACAGTCTGTCAAAGCTACGGTTATTAGAAAAGTATGAGTCATCGTGGTATAGGTTAAAATTTCCATAAGAATGAAAACATTCCAAAATAGGTCAACTTTTTTATAGATCTTTAAAATAAACAAAAGTATAGTAAAGCAGCCGCCAAGGTCTATAAAAACCAACAATTGTTTGCGGTTGTAAAATTAAGCCCATCTGGCGGTTAAGTTTGTTAGTTCATCACAAATAAATTATGACAAATGTCCTAGTTAACTAATTACTTACTTAGTTAATGTAGTATTTTCGTAGACACATTGCCAATCTGAACTATTAGATTGGAATTGATGATTTATGAAGCTTAATGTACAAAGAATGCCTGTTGTATCATTAAACAAATTTAATCTATTAAACACCACATAAATTATCTTTGAACTTTATAAAAATATATATAGATGTAAATTTTTGCGAAATTAAGATTAATCTGTAGAAATGTTTTATAATAAAGCTAACGGTTTTTGTGCGTCAATGCTACATTTAATGTAATAAAAACCACTACTTTAAACGACCTTTATTAAAATTGTATAATACATATTTTGAAGCATTAAGAAAAAGTTTATGTTACGTTTTAAACAAGCAGCGAAATAAAAAATATTGTTTGTTTAAGGGGGTACTAAACGGAGCCATTTTCCATGCAAATTTAGGTACACTTTTCTCAAAAACTACTAAATCGATTTTTGTAAAATTTTGAACACGTTTTCTTTACATAGTTTTAAAGCTGTACAGCAGAATTTAATTTAAAGAAATAGTAATTTTTTTATTGACTTAGAAAGTTTGAAAATATTATTGTCTTATTAAAAGTAAAGTAAAAAAAAACCAGCTGGATTTTTAAAATTCGCTCTGCTGCGTTTGTTACTAGCATCGCCATGTATAAGATACAAAAAAACACACTCAATTACCTGTCATAGTTTTGAAGAAAAGTGTACCGAAATAGAAAAAATACAACTGTTCCGGAGAAGCAAGAAACAAAAAAGTTTTGTTTTTTTATCTTTAGTAGTCGTTTTTGCTTTTCAAAGTTCTTGTTCCTGTTCGTATATTGTAGTGTTATTGTTTTACTTGTATTTATTGCAGAGATTTTATTTTACTCGTTTCAAATATGCCAAGAACGGGTCCAGTTTTCAAGAAGAGAAAAAGGCGGTTTTCAGGTAAAAGGCTTGCAGAAATGACATCGAATGCAACTTGTTTGGTAAATGTGGAGTCACCACAACCTTGCTCGACAACACAAACTCCTGTTTCTTAGGTTCTAAAATAAAACCTCAATTGCCCGAGTATTTGAAGTACGAAAGCACTGATGTTTTCGATATTGTTTGTATCAGAGCGTTGAGTGCGGCGGTGAATTCTTTTGCTTCGTGCAAAAAATGCAATGGGCAGATTAGCCTAAACATTGTTGCTCGGAATGGTCTAGCATTATCAGTTAAAGGAAACATACCTCGTTGCCGTATTTTTTATTTATTAGGCATATAACGCATAGCTAGAAGAGTCCTTCCAAGTTTACACTTAAATTTAAGTAACTTCTAAACCTTTTAGAGACATCGGATTTTTTGCATTCTTTGCAAAATATAGTGTAGATTAAAAAACAAAAATAAAAAAAACCGATCATTTTTAAATTTTGTCATTAAGTACCCCCTTAAGAAAATCATCTGTATTAATAAAATTTTTTTTTTAATAAATAAAGTGTGTCTCATTATTACCGTGTTTCTATATATGCGACAAGACAATAGAAAAAAAATGTAATTAATTTATTTTGTTATGAAATTTTTTTAATAATTTTTTTTACCATAAGTAAATTGTTTTGTAACGATAATCATATGTTGTCAAACTATATTTCAGTTTTAAATATTTTTATATAGCTAAGAAATATGTTAGAATATGAACGTGTCTACTACGAGATAAAAATATGAAATTTACAGGATCTTTAGTACTTACCTTTAACTTCAAATGTCTGCATTGGTCGTTTTGCTATTGTCATTCTTAGTATGGGTACAGACGGTTTTTTTAAAGCAAACATTTAGGTAATTTTCTTTTTTTATAGGTTAGTAATATTATTCGCAATTGTTTTTTGTGTGAAAATTCTAAAACACTACATGTTAGTTTTTAATATCTATTTAGTGTAGTTTTATCCATTTTGTTTCTATCTAACGGTATAGCAAGTAGGTTAATTGTTTTTCATTTTTATTTAGATTATGAGTATTTTATGTGAAATTATTATTCTTCTTTTTATGATGAAAAACAATTAATATTGAATTTTTTAAAATAATTTTTTTTAATTAAAAGACAGTCTATTGACTTTACGATATTGACACCATCACAATTATCGGACCCTAGATACCTTTGCGACATCAACTGGCTGTAAGAGTGAGAACAACATAACCATCATAAACTATCGCATTTTTATGATATTAATATTTAAAAATCACTCTATTAAATATGTTACAATAGATTAAACATTCACACTATACAATAAAATAATTTTTATGCTAGGAGTATCATTAAAGTAATAATTAAATAATCGAACATTGCTTCTGGGGTTAATGTATGATAATATGCAGTTCGTTCTAAGCTTTCTTTTTTTATAATCTTTTTAATTGTACCTCCTGCATCATCACATGGTGAGAAGTAGCAAGAAAATGCCACTCTGCTTCTATTCCAAAGTCATCTTCATGAGAGTATATATTTATAATTTTTTTAATTTTTTATTGACTAGCCGAAGTAATGATTTTTTTTTACTCTGAATAATTAATGAATGAAATTTTTTTGAAATGCAGAAAACCATACTGGATAGTGTGTGTTAGACAATCACTAATCACATAAAAAGTTTTTGTTTCAAGCGATTCGTTTTGTTACAAAATCTTACAAAAAGATGAAGTATAGCTTAATTATTTGTTCAATGAAAAGATGGTACATCATATTCAGTGTTGTAAATTATCTATATAAATTCATCTAGATAAATTAATCTAGATTCATATTTTTTATCTATTTATATGTATCTAGATACAATCAAAAAATATATAAGTTATATGTATATAATACTATAATAGTAATGCTAGATAATTTTTGTAAAAAAAAATGTATCTATATGTATATAATTTAAAAACTATTATCTATTTACAACACTGATCATATTGTACCAAAAATGAATAAATTTGTAAAAAATCAACTAATGTTATATACATTTTGTATTATCTTTTAAATTTTCTTACGTAAGTTTTTGCTTTAAAAGAACCACTTGTACAGACACTAAGAATGAAAATAGCAAGACGACCAATGCAGACATTTGGAGTAAACGGTAAGAACTAAATCTTGTTAGTTTCATATTTTTATCTCGCAATAAACATGTTCATATTGTAGCCTAAAATCACGATTTTTTCAAAACTTCAAAACTTCAAGCAGATATTTTTTATATAAAGAAGTGGGTTGTTTAGGTCAGGTGTTGGGTTTATGTCTTTTAGGATCTATACACTTCATTTATGAGTAATATTAAGTGCTTACATTAAACAGCTGAGACACTGGGGCGAATGTTAATAAAACTGTATTTGTCGATTAAATCGTCTTAAATAAAGTATCGTGTGTCTACTTTGCAAGATGTTTTACGGTTTACGACAGGCAGGTTGTCATTAACATAAACATTATTTTGTGTAGCCCTGCTGTTACACAGAAATCAAGCAATTATTTTGTAGATCAAGCTTTTTCAAAAGTCAAGTCATAAAGATATGTTTGACAACATCTTTAACGACAAGATAACTAGAAAATTTACTATCTTCTACGATTACAAGGCTCCCATCAGAAACTAACGGTCTCCTATTTATTAATACATTAAATAATCTTGAATATGCTTACCAAAGCTTTGTCGTTTTTTAAACATTTACAATGTTTAAATAAATTAGGTTAGCAGTTTGTTAAACCGCACGGTGCCTATGTTGTAACAGAAGTTGCCAACGTTCATTACACACACGCTAACGTTTTTAAAAATTCTTTAAAACGATTGTTTTGGAACCATTGTTGTTAAAACCTAAAGTCTGGTTTTGACATGGTGGCGACACGTTTATTATTTGGCCCCATAGTAATCTCAAAATATTTAAGTTTCTTTATCATCTAAAAAACCAACATCTGGATATTAAATTTGCCATGGCAATCAAAAATGATAGTTCTCTTATTTTTTAACATTCTTGTTTATTACAAACCCACCCAAACAGTTAAATTACTACATGCCTGTTGTTGAACTCCTTATTTATCGTGTTTTCTTGCTAAACCGAAAATCTAGACTCGAAATTGAGTCATCTTACTAGAACTTTATTGAAATTTGGTTACATAAAGCAGAATATCTAGGTAATTATTAATCGACATTTACGTTTACTTATATTTAAACACATCACTTCCGAATCCAATTAGAAATAGACATTTCTACTCAACCTACATAAGATTTTAGATCAGATAAAAAACATTTGTAACAAAAGTATTAAACCTATACTTCATTCAAATTATAAAATCAACTGCAAATGTAAATTCTGCTTTCTCTTAAAAACAAAATATCTACAGGCATATTTGCAATTACGAGGTTGTTAAACATTATTTCACTACTGTACACAATCTAGATTTTGGTACCAATTTGGTAATTGCAAAATTTCCATTTTTCTTTAATAGGAAGATCCAAAAAAACATTATCAAACTTACCAATAACTTCAATTGTAACCACGGTTTTAAAGTATCCCTATTGTAGTTTCCGGTACCAATCGTAGCGATTCTTTTTTATTTTATATACGAAAGCTGCGTTTTCTTAAGTTACTACTATAAAAATTAAAATTTTGCCGACTCTACAAATTTCGAAGTTTTTAATTAGATTATTATTTCTTATTTATGATATCACGTTTTACGGTGCTATTTATCGTCAATTTTAAATTTGAAAGTTATTTGCAAAGTATAATTATGTTGTGTTTTGTACTGACCAAAATCTATAATTTTTGTGGCATTTAAGATATCACATATTTACTAAGTAGTTTTTTACTTGTCGGCGACGAAGTGGTTCTCGACTAATTTTCTAGTTGATTTTCTCTGTACGTTGTAGTTTTTGTTTTTTTAGATTTAGAAATAAGTCAACACATATTTAAAATTAATTTCAAATATGTATTTCATATATTTAAATAAATCAACAGACTGCTGTCATATCTTTAAATTATTTGCCATAAGTTTTAACATAAACTATTCCATTAAAAAATATGTGTTGACTTCTAAAAATATAATACTAATATGAGTCGACATATAAAAATATATATTTTTTTAATGTGATAACAAAATAATTATTTGTTTCTATTTTACGAATAAATATATTTCAAATTATTTTATGTATTAGAGGGTAAATATAAACTTATAAAAATATTTTAACTTGTTTTAATTTAATACAGTAATTTTATTTTACATTACTTTATAAGATTGTTTCATAACCACAATGTCTAAATAACATAAAAATGAATTGTAAATATGTTGTAACATATTTTAAATTAAATGTTAAATTTTAATCGGAATTTTTTTGATACATTAAACGAATAATTTCGACTACAATAAAATGAATGCATAACAATAAAATAAATTTCAAATATGTCTTTAAGATATTTTTAATTTGGAATTTATTTGTTTGTATATCGAAAAAATTCAATTTCAAATATGTTAAAGACATATTTTTAATTCCAATATAATTATATTCAAAGATTTTCACGTTTAGCTAATATTATGTTTAGAGAATTTTTTTTGTCATACATTATATCGTTTCCCAAAGTTTCGTATATTTTAGTCGTCTACGTAACGAAAAACTGAATTCGAAATTTGTATTTGACATCATTTTAATTCCTAACGTTTTAATTTATCTGTTTTACATGTGGCAACGTAGCTATGCGCGTGCGTTTAATCGAAATTGAAGAACTAAACTGATTCAACAAGTTAATAGCAAGTATTGGTTAATAGTATCAGGCCACAGCTGTGATCAAATGGTATCAGCCATAGGTATCAGCGGTATCAGTATCTTTGGTATCAGCTGTTGGCGCGCTTTGAAACCGTTTAGCGTACGCACGCGTGAAGCTTCGTTGTCACATGTAAAACCGATTTAAAACGTTAGGAATTAAAATTATGTCAAATACATATTTGAAATTCATTTTTTCGTTAGGTAAACGACTAAAATATACGAAATTTTGGGAAACGATATAATGTATGACAAAAAAATTCTCTGAACATAATATTAGTTAAACGTGAAGATCTTTGAGTATAATTATATTGAAATTAAAAATATGTCTTTAACATATTTGAAATTGAATTTTTTGGATATACAAACAAATAAATTCCGAATTTAAAATATGTTAAAGACATATTTGAAATTCATTTTATTGTTATGCATTCATTTTAATGTAGCCGAAATTATTCGTTTAATGTATCAAAAAAAATCTGTTTTTATTTGAATTTAATATTTAATTTGAAATATGCTTCATCATATTTAAAATTCATTTTTAGGTTATGTAGACGATAGAACTAATAAAAAAAATTACTTTTGATGTAACAAGAAAATGTATAACAACTTAGTTTATATAATTTTTGGTGTATTAGTTGGATGCATTAAAAAGTAAAACGGCTTTCCATAATTTTAAGGTATTTTTTAAATCTGCTTGTTGTAAGGAAATGTGATCTACTGCACGAATCAAAGCTTTTAAAATAAGCTGTCTGCACTGTAATTATTTCATTTTCTTGACGAATTGTAGTAATAAGTTGAATTGAATGTGCAGTTTTATTTTGTTGAGAAAAATCAGAATTCATTTGATTTATTTTAAAACCTTTAATTTGATTCGTAAAACAAATATATAAACTCATCACATTTTTATTTGATTAATTTACTAATAATTACCGAATTGAAAAAGCAACGTATTTATAAAATTATAGCTTGACATATCGTGAACTACAATACAGTACTTCCGTAATTCCGTGTCTAATGTTGTCATTTTAATGATTTAAATTAGCACAACGCCTTTAAAATACCGATGGGTTACAAATAAAAATGACTACATTGTAACTATTTCTATTGAAATAAACTATACTGTCAACGTTAACATAAAATAACCAAATAAGAAAAGCAATTAAGATAAATTATCTAATTACTTGACTGATCAATTAGTTACCTACAATATCTCACAGCTTGATTAATAATCATTGAGTTAAACATTTTTTATTAGTAGTAATTTATTACGTTGCCACAACGATTGTAAATTATAGATTAAATTGCATTGTGAATTAAAAACTCCTACGCTGAACGTTGACCTGATTGTTGGTCTTTTCTTTATTGTTATCAAACATTGCAATTCAAAAGGTTTAATTTTGAAAAACTGCACAAAAAGTTTTTTTTAATTATTTTTTAATCCTGTTGTTCAAAGCACTACTATATACCAGTGTTACCAGTGTCATAATGGCACGAAGTGATAATAGGTATAAAGATTTATTTTAAACGTAAAGGTTTCGCTATTAAACATAATATTTTTTTAGAGTTAATAGTGTATATATTTAAATTAAATTAAACCAATTTCATTTAAACTACGTCTAGAGATTTTATAGTAGTTTTCTTTCAGGCCTTCTAGTTCTCTTACAATTTGTTTCTAGTTACCTTATTTTTATGTCATTTTCAGTTATTACCTAACAAAAAAAATTTCGAAAACTTGAAAATAACTCTAAACAATTATTAAAGATTTATTGTTTATTGAAAAATATTAATAGCATAATTGTTTAGTTTACATAAACTATGATTGTACAACTCTCAATCCAAGCTTAGATATCTTTAAATATTCAGTTAAAACCGATAACCTTCCAATAAAAATTACAAAACGAACGATTTTGTTTACTACCTGACAGTTATTTGACCCATTAGGTTTGATAGGGCCTGTCATAAAAAGGATAAAGTTAATCTTGCAATGTGTCGTGGGAGTTGCGGTCGTGGGACTTGCGGTCAAGTAGATTTTTAGTGAAACGCAGTGGGACTTGCGGTCAATTTTATTTTCGCAGTGGGATTTGCGGTCACCTCATAGTATAATTAGGTATATATCTTTAGGTTTTAATATAGGGTAGTCATCATGTTTAGGTAATGGATATAAGGGTTCTTTCTATAGCAATTAAAGTATTTAAGATTTTCTTCTTATTTTTATTAAAGTCATTCTTGAATTTTTGGATGTATGTTTATAAAAAAAACGTTTCGCCAATAATTGGGTTGGCTTCTTCAAGTCAAATTAAAATTGATAAATATTACAAATTAAGAAAACTTTAAATTTTTGGCGTTTTCGGCCATTGTCGCACAGAAAGTGGGATTGATATAAGAGCAATAAATAAAATAAATAAAGACGTGTTTATTTACTTATTACAATTAAGTTTTAATTATTTACATGTTACTGTACTTTCTTTTTTTTTACTGTTATTTACATATATGTACAATATTTACAAGTTATTCGTTATTCCCTATTCGAATTTTGCGATGTATGCTAATGCTGATAAACATTTTTTAATGTCATTAGTCTGTTTAAAAACCTCCAAACACTTTGCAATTCTTTCGTCTACCTTTATGTACACTTTGCGCCGTTTTTTTGCTTCCAACTGTAAGTCGCATCGCTTCATTAAAAAGGAGCTGTGGTTGGATTCTGTTTTTAGTATCTTTATTGCGTACACATTTGGATGTGGTCGATTTACAATTGAATTTAGTCTTCGATTCCACCCTTCAACCGCATTGTTCGTCCTGTGTAAAGCTTCGGAGCAGTTCCATATTTCATGCTTTATTACGGGATTTTCGAGCCACTGTTCCACAAAGTAGTCGTAGAATAATGTCAGATTGTCGTTAATTGGTGTGGTTTCTTGAATTGCTATCCAACCTTCGTCAATTCTATCAATTGGTATATATGATAATGCTGCACACATACGGAGATGTTTTCTGGTTACACTGTCTTCTTTGTAAGCTTGAACTAATCCCAATTCTTGAATTTTTCGCCATAAAGCCTGATTAAAATGGAAGTTACACCCTTGTATGGCCACGGTAGGGTATATTTCTTTTAAAGATGTAATGGCTGCTTGCTCAAAATCCACTGATACGGTATGAGGGTTCCATAACGTTGTCTCTTTAATTACTTCGAACAGTTTTCTGTAGATTGCGCAAGATTTATTGCGCAAAAACGCAAAAACTATCGGAACAATTTTGATTTCAGTCGATGAGCTTCCAAGATCGACGTGGATGGTGTACAGTTGTTTATATTGCTTTCACAGCTTTTAAAAGTCCCATCCATAAAAAAAATTTTGTGCGACTGTAATGCTTCTTTTGCTTCGGTATTACAAAAAACCAAAAGTTTATCTTTGTCTTCCAATTTTGAGAGTAGAAAACTTGTTCCGTCCTCCAACTGAAGCATATCTTCTGTAAAAGTAATCCCGGTGGTGTCTTTTGGATCCTTCTTAGCGCCTTGTGTTTCCCGTCTGGCTTGATACAGGCTAGTTTTAGCGTTCTCATATAGAGTGACATTCGACACAAGTTCATAGCCCCTATTTAGAACTGTCTCCATTTCTTCACTAAATATTTTAGCTATTTATGTGTCTTCTTCGCGAGCTCTTTTCTTTGCCTTACACATTTGCGATTTTATCTCAATTGCAGCTATATTAGGTTTACACGTATGTTTGCTTACTGAGAGAATTTCATTAGATTTACTTTTCAGCCTTCCTTTGCAGTTCTCTTTTTTCTCATATACACACATCCACGTAATAATGCACTGTGCGTTTTCTCGATACTTTCTATATTGGTATCCTTCGTATGTTAAGGACGGTTTCCCTTTTGTTGTTTCAATCAACTCCATTTCCAATTCAATTACGTAGGAAGAAAATGGTATTTTAAAACTGTTTTTGGAAACACAACGAACCAACTTACTTAAACGAACGCGCGCACGGGAATAATTTTCTTAAGGGTTTGGTTTCTCCTTTATATCATTACCTACATCCATTATCATTACCATCTTTAAAGATTTCAACAAATGAACGTCGTTAAAATAAGTAAGTATTGTACTTACTGTCGAAATGGATTAGAGAAGGATCAGCTTGCAAAGTCATACATAAGTATCTTATTGAACTTTTAACGATACCAGTAAAGAAAAATTGTTTGAAAACTAGAATGTATTGATTTAGGATTTTAGTGAACAATGTGAATTACAGTTTAGGTAAGCCGCTCGCTACACTGTTCCCGCCTGTTGCGTTAAGCTTACCTTTGTAATTTGCAAATTAAGTTTGTTTATCGCTTTTTAGTTGGCTTCATAGTTGGCGGGAAAAAATGTCGACAATTGCTGGAATTCTTAGAAGAGTATGGACCTTTTCCTACTAATTTTCTGATGTTAACTCATGCGTAGGTACCTACATACATTAAGTAAGTTTTAAGCTTCAAAGTACATATTACCGCTACATACAAGTTGGTATTGTAACATCACGTAAATGCCTTAACAAATAATCGTCGTTTATAAGTTTTAATAGAGTTAGTGGAACTTGCGGTCGTGGGACTTGCGGTCAAGTAGATTTTTAATTAAATGCAGTGGGACTTGCGGTCAATTTTATTTTCCCAGTGGGACTTGCGGTCACCTCATAGTTGCGCGTATAATTACATATAACAATAATAATAATAATGAAAATAATAATAATAAACGCAACAAACAGTTAGATGGATATGTATTTATTTGTGATGCACAACTTGCACTTTACTTGGGATAAACTTGTGTGTTTAACTAATGCATAGATTAAATTTATAGAAGAGCTCAATAATTTAAACAAAATTCATATTTCGCGAAAAATTATATCCAATCATGCACCAAAATTAATACACATCCACAGGTTTAATGATTCATCCGAAATTGCGTATGGGGCTGTAGTATACGTAATAATTACATCTTTTGTATGCAAAATCGCCTGTGGCGCCACTAAAGAAACTGGCCATTCCTAGACTAGAACTGTGTGGTGCTCCTTTGCTAGCAAGGCTGATGCACCGGGTAATATCTTCGTTAAATTTAACTATTAATAGAAAATATTGGACCGATTCATTAATAGTTTTAGCTTGGATTAGAAATCCTAAAAACTTAAAAACGTTTGTAACCAATCGAGTAAGTAAGTAAAAAAGAAGAAGTCTTACATGGCAGTTTTTGTATGCTTCGCGGCAAATGCTGTTCACATAGAACTCGTTTGTGATTTAACTTCAAAAACATTCATAATGCTTTTAAAAGCCTTAAGTTGTGGAGAGGAAAAGTGCTTCATATTTACTCAGATAACGCAACGACATTCGTAGGCGCAAATCGCAAATTAATATCAGATCTTAAACCTTATTTAAAGCGAACAATTTTCAAACGGCGTTTATTGACCAATTGACATTAGATAATTAGCACTGTATTCTTCTTAGATCTCCGCATTTTGGCGGCTTATGGAAAGCAAGCATAAAATCAATAAAATATCATTTAAAAGGAATAGTGGAAGTGCTTTTTTAACTTATGATGAGATGTACACTTTCTTAACACAAATAGAAGCCTGTCTTAATTCAAGACCTTTAGCTACATTGACTGACGATTATAACGACCTTACTTCTCTTTGTCCGACACATTTCCTAATTGGTGACTTATTAACTGCGCCAATTGATAGAGATATTTTGAATGTGACATTTAATCGGCTTAATCATTGCGAACGGATCCTGCAAATGACACAGCGTATCTGGAAACGTTGGTCTACTGAATACTTAAGCCAAATGCAACAACAAACCAAATAGAAAAAACAAGGGCATCAAAACTTAAAAATTGGCACCATCTTTACAATTAAGAACGACAAGTTACCACCGTTGCAGTGGCGTCTAGAACGCATCGTAGATCTACATGCCGGCCAAGATAGTGTTGTTAGAACCGTTTCTATCAAAACTACGAGTAGTTTTATTAAACGTGGTGTAATAAAACTGTGCACGTTACCCTTAAACAAAAACATTGATGAATGTAAACTAGTTAATAATCCTATACTTAGAATAATTGACTGTTTTATAAATATAATTAACTTAAATAATTAATTAAAAGTCACTTTTCAAGGGGGCGAGTATGTTTGTGTTACTTATTTTTCTGTCATTTTTTTATTGAAACACCGTTTGTAGAACTTTCCAAAAGTAATATTTAATAACTATTTTAGAAGGTCGTTGCAGCACCCATGCACCCACTCTTTATTGTAAAAGAATTTACCTGAACGGGTAGTTGTAGTTAGTTAGTTGTTATTCTTTATAAAATGAACTTATAAATACAAGAAAATAAATAAGTTAGTGAAAAAAAAGTTTCTGTTTTAATTATAAAATAAAAGAGTTATCACCTACTCAAACAATGTGCAAACTACAAATGCAATTTAAGAATTTAGAGAAGCGGCAATTTTTGTTTTGCAGGTTCAGGTCAAATGTATAATAAAGTAGTAAGTAAACGTAGAACTTTTATTCTAATTGAAATAAAATCATAACAAATAAACAGGATAAAATCCACCACAAACACATTTACAATAATTCTGTTCGATTTCTAAGAATACTACCATTCTTAATTATCTGTTAACATGCTTTTATCTATAACGAATATACTTTTTGTAAAACAACCGAAATACTATTGATAAAAATTGATGTAAGTTTTTTTTCTCAAATAAATATAGTTAGTGTACATCATTAAACGCATCGTTTGCTTCAAAAAATAGAAAGTTCAAGTTAAGTGTGATGGTAATACTGCGGCGGCAGCAAGACGTTACGCACTTTTCAACGGTAATCGTGTTATACCGAATAGGTAAGCAAAAATTATTTTTACTATTTTTCTTTGAGAAAAACGTTTCGGCAGCTTAAAGAAAGATTAAGAGAATCCGGATCTTTCAAAAAACGAACTCAATACTCCGGTCGCCAAAGAGACGTTATTTCTTTTTTGGAGAAAGAACATTGAATTGGATAGACGATCATCCTAATGACAGTACGAGACGAAGATTAAGGTTCAATGTTTCTCAATCACGAGTGGTTCGTCTTCTAAAACAACTTTTTATTTCTTTAAAGCAAAACGATATGTTTCATCAAAACTTTATAAGAGACAAAAAAGTTTACAAATAAAATTGTCATTTTGACATAAATAACTTGTACAGAAAAATATAATATAATATAAAATATAAATTAAAAACTAAAAAAAATTATAAAATAAATATATATGAAAATGTATATTGTTATTTTGACATAACTTGTATATTTCAAATTTATTTCTTTATTAATTAGACATGACGATGACTATACTATACTATATACTATACAGCTCCAGTGATGAGTCCTGATTGACTAAAATATTCATCACCGATCTTGTATTCTGGAGCAAAATGATTGTCGCAAACTCTATAATTACTCCGCACCTTGTGTATATCCATGTTTTCTAAATCTGAATGTTAAACAAATTCAATACATTTTCTAAACAGCTAGACAAATTTTAAATTAATATAAAGCGCATGGTTTCCTAAATAGTATTTTTAACAAAAACAATTTATTTGTAACAAAGAAATTTCAAAACTACTGGATCTTTGTGAAACCGATGTTTTTTCGTATTTTTTGTGCTTGTATCACAATTTACAACACAACAATTAAATACAGGAGGCATTTTACTTGAACACCATCGTAAATAAATTTTCAAATATTTAAACTGATTTACACTTATTCAAGGATGTTAAAAAATGTGCAAATAAGCAAAATTGAACTCGCAGCGCAGATGAAACTCGGAAACAAAATAATACTTCCAAATACATAAGCCAGCGCTTTTGCGGGTGGAGTAGAACTAAGCAAATTTGCCCCTTTCCCCGCAGCAAAAATATTACCGAATTACCCTAGAGTGCCCATAGCATGGTAAGGGATGTTACATACATGAATCCGTTGAGTTATATTTGGCAAAATTTATAACATTTATGTACTACCTATGTAATATGTGATGATAGTAATAAGTAATTTTAAGATACAATTTATTAGTGTATTTATTTTTAATAATGTAAAATGTATACAAATTTTATATTTATATTTTATTCATCATTTATAATTTTATTTTGTTAGTGTCATTTTTATAAATAAACGTGTTTTTACAGAATATCTGCAGTGTTTCAATACGGTTTAATAAAAACTGTACAATGCGTAGCAATAAAAACCCAGATTAAATATCATTTGCAAACATACACATATGTAGTAGGTATATATTTTACAAATATCTCACAAATAATAGTGAGATACATCTAGAACAGATTAAAAAGATATATTTCCCATATATCAAAAACAAATATTGAGACGACATTTACGTTTAATGTCTGCCATATATTGAAAACATATTTAGACGATATTTACAACTAATATTTAGAAAATATTTATTTTATATAAATTATTGATATAACATTACAATAAATGGCCAATATAAAAAAGTGCGACATTTAAATATTTACCAGATGTTATTTACTAATATATTACCTATATTTTGTTCTACTAGGGTATAATGTCGAAATATGTAGCCAAAATAATAAATAAATGAAATATATATATATATATAGGAAAGGCAAATGATCAAAATAAATCTGATCGTTTTGCTTATTTGTTTACACTTATTTATAATTTAAAATACTTCTTTTTTACGATTATATGCGATTTTTGGCTTAGACCGCGTCGTAGTTAAACACCCAGACTTTTTAGACTTGGTCTTAGTCTCTTCTTGAGAGTAAAAACAAGAAATAGAACTTGGCCTTTGCCGCATTGTTGCTTGTGAACCCAAACAAACTGACGTTTCGCTCATACATTGCAGCTTGCATCTTTGGAATGGTCAATGTCAACTACGACGCGGTCTATGCCAAAAGTCGTTTATAATAGTAACTAAAAAAACCACAAAAGCTTAAGAACCTATACTTCTTTTTACTTAAAAATAATTTGTATTAAAGTTGTTATGTAGATTATAACATTTAGTAACACGCGATATAATCTTATACTTGCACGTACATTTTAGACGAAAAAAATACTTTTGTAAATTGTAGTTAATTCCAATATTGTAAAAAAGTGTATGATAACTAGAACTCAGATTATATACAATCATATTTGGGCAAAATTAAATATTTAGAAAAGACGTAACTAAATACGATAACAAACAAAATCTTTTCGTCTTACTTAAAAAAAATACTTTACATTCAAATAATTACTATTCATCAAGTTTGTGTTAAGTTTTTATAGAAACACTTTTTTGGCGTACTCAAAACATTAACGCAAATTGCAAGATTTCTTCACAATCTTACAATTCGCCATAATGTTGGTAACTGTCAATCTACATCAGCAGTCAATTGTAATAAAAGACTATTCTCAACTTGTATGATACTTAAACACAGTCTAAAAGGAAGTTGTGCAAACAAAAATTAAAAAAGTTAATTTACTTATTTACCTTTTTTGTAAAATTGCCAAAATAGTTCACATCCTAATTGGGTTACATCGTTATTTGTAAAAATGCAATAATGTTTTCAAGTAACATAATTTTTTTTACAAAATTTAAAACAATCATTTTAATCTAAATTGTCATAATTGTAATAAATAGAGTTAACACATACTGATCAAATTCTATTTCTAAAAATATGAATTAATAAAGTACACTTTTAATTTTTTTTATATTAATCAAACTTGTGTTTGTTTTTTGAATGTTGGTTAATAGTTCTAAAATGTTCTATAATTTTTTATTTGTAATAACATTATATAATATTATTATACTATAAATTTTTCGAAATTGTACAATCTTTGTCGGTAACAATTCTGTAGTTATTTAATTACTATCGATAACATTTGAAAGAAATGGGAACTATAATATATATTATGTAGTTATCAAAAGAGAACTGACCTTTAGGTTACAGTAGATATCAAACATTACTTTTATGTTGGCGCCCACTTTCAATTACTAGCCTAATTTTTATTTGCGTTTATAAATGTGATAATCGTTTTAAACACTTTTAATGTATAATAACGTATTTTTGTAGATAACATTAAATATGTATTAGTTAAAAATCCAATTTTTAGATAAATTTTATTATAAAACACTAATATCAAGTACAAAAGATGATATATTCTCGAAAAGATATGTTAAAGGAAAGATAAATTTTGCAAATACATCCTAAAAAAATTTAATATCGTGATGAAATCTTATTAACTATAACGCAACTGACTTAAACACATTTTTGAAAATGAAGTATGAATGGCCTATTTACGTTATCGACTAAAGAACCAATTTTTTCTGTGTATATAGCTTTTCTTAAGCATGAAATAACTTGACTAATTATTACTCAATAAAAACCATAAATAAGATAACATTATTAGCTATGAATAAATATATCTAACTAAGAATATAGTTTCATCTTGTTATGAATAATTAAACAACATCTACAGTTTACTGTATTATAGCGTTACTACATATCGTTTTAAAAATTTTAACTATTTCACATTTAATCCGTTTGTTTTAAACCTATACACAAAAAAAGAATAAAGAGAAACATTTTTTACTTACTTTCTATTCGTTTCTCGAAGAGCAAACAAATTCTATCAGTCTTCATACGACTTTCCAAAAAGTAAATTTGTTTATTCATTTGTATAAGATTTTATTTTCTATAGGTACGTTCACAAAAACGCAAATTTTACTTGCATTTATTCTTATCTGGAAATGTAAATTGAAAGAATGCTTAGTATTATTTAGTAAAAGTAACGATTATATTAATATTTAGTTTTTTTTATTAACAATGAATGTGTGTTTAAATAAATAAATAAACAGCGACAAACCTTTAAAGTGAGTTAACAACTAACAAAATCAATAACTTAATTTCGTCAGCAGAATCCTCGCTATTTATTTTAGAACACTAATTTCAGTATTATTAGTATTTGTACTGACAATTATTTTGGAACGCGCTCACAATTACCATACATATTATATAATATAAGACATCTATGGACTAAACCAATGAACAATAACTAATGATTTATGATCAAATGCAAGAAATATAAGACGTTTATTTTATTTTATATACAGATTGCTGAATTAGTAAAATTTGGTATGTTTTTTTTATGTATATAGAGAAAAATTTGCAATTAAATTGCTCTAAAAATAACTCCAAATGTTTTATAGTTAAAAATAAGTAATGCCAATGAAACCTTCTTAATCTGAATCTTAAAATACGCCTAGCTTTAATAAGCTTTTGTTTGGAATTCCATACTGGGATCTATGTGATTTCTATGGATTACCATTCTTTTTACAGTTTATATGGATTTGCATATATAATTCATAATAGATGAATAAGTTTCTGTATAGAACTCTTTACTAGGTTCATCTACATGTTTCTTCCTCATGGCTGTATTTGGAATTATTAGTGATGAATCGTATTCGTTTCTATCTGGAATTTCAATTTCAATATTTATATTGAATCAGATAGAAACTAATATATATCTTATTAGCTTTATTTTTACCAAGTTCACAAATCCTTACTATTTGTCAGACCATTTAAATCCCACACTTCTGTATTAGAACATAATTCATTATTTAAATTTGATACTATTGTCACTGATACTGTTAAGTAAACACAAACATAGTTTACACAATTCACTTTATTGAATTTGTAAACTTTACTTTTGTTGTTATTTACTGTAGATTTTATCTTTTCTTACTAACATCATATACTAAATATTTTGCTTATTAATATGAAACTTAAACATTCTTGTAAGTTTTTCTCGGTTCTGGCAGCTATGAAGGCATTGCCTATAAACGCAAGCGTTGTATTATAGTAAAAACAGATTTATTTTAACGTGATTTATAATTTTCTTTAGTGATGAGTTAAACGATAGAGTATATACTAGCACAAATAGATAAGTGCAATATAAAAAGGATTTTGCTTGAAACTGTAAACTGCTTAAACCTACGTTATGTTGTTTATAGAATTAATTACAATTATGTATATTCTATTGATGACTGTGTTTAACAAATATTTAATAGTTTTAATAAAATCTATCAATTTTGTGCACCATTGTGTTGAAATGAAATTAGTGCTTAAATGTGAATCAAATTTAAGATTTAAACAAAAACATTGCCTGTGCATTGTAATAGTATATTGTAAAACAAGTGTTACAATGACGACAATTGTAATTAAACAATACACAAATTTATAAATACTTGACATTCCTATTATTATGATGATGATTTTAAAATTGACTAAAGTGAATACGTTGATCTGACTTTCAACTACTGTCAAATCCGCAAAGATGGAGGAACGAAGAAATAAACTAAATGATTAACGTCAAATTCCATTTAATTATCTTAGAATACTAACTTAATATAAATAAAATTAGAATCAATAGCAAATAAGTCTCAAATTTTGTAGCCACGCAAGAGTAGTTTAGTTTGATGACAGATACAACGGATGTTATAAGAACGCCGGAAGCATCGGCAAGTCACCATACACCGGTATAGTAAATTTGAATGGCAAGGACATATAAGCTCTTGGTAGATTTGTTAAATTAACAATGATAATTAACTGTTTACATATCAGCATGCAATAAAAATTTTAATTAGACTACTAATAATAGTAAACAAATCGTTGTAAAAATTTATAAGCAAACAAGATTCGTGAGAACCACTGTAGTGACATTGAATGATAATCAAAATGTGACGAAAATCGGCTGTTAAGCTTAAGAAAACGTTGTCCTAATGGCTCATCTATAATTAAGCTATAGTAGGATTAATATCGGAAGACACCAAGCTGAGCGAGAAATGTGACGTCAGAGTGTAAAATCTAAGTTTTCAAAAAAAATTTAAAAATCATTTTTTTGTTTTATTTCTTAGTTAGTTATGCTTCTGTTTTATTTTTAAGTTTGATTTGAAAACTGTAAACTGTATATTTTTATAAATTGTAACATAAAAGTCAGGTTATGTTATTCTGTACTTATTTGTTAAACTTTAAGTAGTTTTTAATTACAACGTTCAATTTAAAGTTGATTTAAACAAACTTAGAATTCATTTATCAATATTTCATTAAAACGATTTGTGAATAGTAATATTACGAAAAAACAGAGTAGTTTATTTACAGTAATTAATACTAAACAGCTTAAGATTTGTTAGTACAACATAACTACAGTTAGTTTAATATCTTAAAACTATAGAATTCATTATTTTAGTTACATAAATTAGAAAATACATATTCTAAGCAGTTACGTAAGTAAGTTTCATTAGCACTAACAAATCAGACGTACAGTCAAGATCCAATACTGTAGTATGGTTTGTTTAATTTTATTAAGTTAAATAATTCTAGTTTTGTTAATTTTTCGTAATGTAAGATGCCATCTTCCATTAACCAGGTACTCATTTCGTCAGTGAAAATTGGATGTTTCTCAGCTGACATATTATGGTAACTTGCATTTGTCCATTACAATTACAGTATTCTGTGGCCAATTGGGTAGCAATTGGTTCTCAATTTACCTTTTATAATTTTGTCCGATTTAATATCAATAAAGCATTATCGATAAAACACATTTCAACTTCTAAACTAAATAATGGCAAATGACAAATTTAATATGAAAAAATCATGTAAAGATACCAGCATGTACTATAATACGTTTTTCCTTTTGCTACTGGAGATTTAAAACCTCTACGTCATTCATCGGTTCAAGCATATGACATTGTGTGAGAGTGAAGTTTTCGATATCAAAGTTGAAATCACAAATAAATTTTTCTCCCCGCAATCAATTGCACGACCCTATTTTCAGATATGTACAACGTTACTATTAGAACTTCAAAAGATTACCTAATAAAAATAAAATCGTGTAATACAAAATAATCTTTGTAGGTACTAATAAATTATATTTTACTTTGTGAATTTTAGTTTCGTTTTAAAAACGCTGTATATGTTCCAAATAATCTCTCTAGCATCCTTCGATAATACAAGTCGTTTCTTTACAAGAGTAGAAAAAGATTTCCTTAATATATTTAACTTTAATAACAAAATAACTTACCTTTAAAATAAATACAAACAGCAAAATCATTTTTTGTAAAATAAGTGAGGTTATAAACGATCATCAACAACAAACAGCGAAAAACTGACGTAATTTCCAGTAAATGTTTTTAGCATGTAGTGTAATATCTTTATCTTTCTCATATAGTTACTGCATCTTTTTCTAATTTAAAAATGCGTTTCTGCGCTGGTGTCATCCGATCTTGATATTACTCTTATTACAAAAAAAATCGTGACAAACTAGTGATTCACAAAATCTACAAAAAAATTAAAAATAAAATATATAACAAGTTAAAAAAAACTGAGTTCATCGCATGCTGTTGGCATGTTAAACGTTCATGGTTCGTAGTAAAGGTATCAATCGCATATGCACAACGTATAGGAGTTATTTATAGATTCGATGCATCGCTTTAGAAATTTTCCACAACTGATCCGAATGCTTCTGACTCACCAAAAGGCTGCTTAACCCTTATAGGTAGATGTTTGTAACCCACATTTGGAGGTAACACGTGGTGCTAAGAAATCGACATGGAAATTACACTTAATCCGAAAAAGAATAGAAAAGGTTGCTTTGGGTTGAATAGATTATCTACTTAAAAGTTTTCAAGATGCATAATGCCACGTGGAGGGTTGCGCAATTTAAATTTAAAGCACGTAACAAGTTCTAAGTTTGTTTTTGTTCTTTGGTATTAATAGTCGTTCTGAGCGGTCAACACTGAGTGCTAAACGCCTGTCTTTCTTAATTTGAAAGTGTAAAAAGAACGACATTTTAAAGTATATATCTTGCGCACATTACTCTTCTGAGCTATCAACTGCTAGAAAAATTATGAAGAAGCCATAGTACCTGACGTGAAATCTGCTATTTTGTAATGGTTTAAACTAAAAGAATTCCGTTTTCTGAACCAATGATTTGTAAAAAAAGTAAATGGTTTTATAAAAAAAATTGAAGAAACATTTAATGTATTACAAAGCTACCTTTTTAGGTTCATAAATTAGCACGGCATAAGACAGATGTACATTCAAAGCAAACCTATGAGTGAAGATTTTACAACTGCAGCATTATTTAATGAAGAATTACATTTATTGCTTTCAAAATTGAACCTGTCTTCTGAGCAAGTGTACAACGCAGATAAGTCAAGTTTGTTTTGAAAAATGCTAGTCTCAAAAACATTTGCTGCACAATTTGAAAAATCCGCTCCTGAACACAAATTTAGCAAAGAACGACTGATCATTATAACGTGTTTAAACGCTACTGGTAGACACAAAATTAGATTAACAGTAATTGGAAAAGCTAAGAAACCAACATCTTTTAAAGGAACGGAAATAAAAAGTTTTTCATGTGATTATTACAACCACAAAAAAACTTGGATGAACCATGATATTTTTCGTGAATGGCATTTTAAAATTTTTGTACCATCTGTAACGAAATTTTAGAATGAAAAAGGAATACCTAGAAAAGCTGTTTTTCTACTTGATAATGCCCAATTACACTCTTAAGAATCTACTCTGAAAACAAAAGATGGTCAAATGTGTGTGTACTATTTACCACTTAATGTGAGTTTTTTAATACAGTCAGTGGATCAAGGCGTAAATTCCTGCTTGAAGCAAAAGTACAAAAAGATTTCAAGAAAATTGTTTTGGTTTAATGAAAGAGAGCGACGAGAATGACAGTGATGATAGTATTGGAGCCAAGCAATTGAAGCGATTGATGTCCCCCTGAATTTCTGCGAACAGGAAAATTTTGACTTACACGACGTCATGAATTTGAGAAAAATGAAAACTAATGTAAGAAACATCATTTCAAACCGCAAAAAACAAAGACTGCATATTTTAATCCCCCGATAACGTACAATTATGACAATGTATACGCACAAGCATGTAACGATGTGGTAGTACGTTAATAATAATAGTTAACTTCAGTTTTCAGTTTTAATTTAATTTTTATCTATATGGGTTAGAAATGACTTCCTCAACATTAATTTTTTTTTTAAATATCTGTATGTACTGCTGGCAATGTTCAATCAATTATAATCCTCGAATGAGAAATTTTAAATTAGAATTACATGCTACAAGTACAAATACGACTATTTGAGATATTTATAAATAAATATTTATTTTGAAATTAATCACGTAAAATTCAGTATAGTTTATAGTTGATTTTTATTTTATAATTAAAATACTGTAATTTAAAAAATACAGTAAAAAAATTAGTATTCTCAATTGCTTCACTTTAAGCATGGATGACCAGCAATGAATTTACTTTTAATATAAATTTACTTGCTTATTGCTTATTACTTTATTTATGTTAATTCACTATTAAAACTGCATGCAATTGAATGAATACTCAAATATTGCCATACCAAAAACTAGAAGCAAAACAAGACAAGGTTTTAATAATAATAAAAAGATTAATTTAATTTAGACATATTCTTAACTGTAATGGTGTTATGACCCAATAGTAAATTTAATTTGAAATAACTGACATCATTTATGAACTATAAAGTGGAAAAATTAAACTATCAAAAATTTAAACATTATTTAATTAACGCAATTATTTAAAAATTTACATAAATCTTGATTATTTTAATTACAAATGTTGCAGTTTCTATTAATACACAAGGTTGAGTTACGTAAAGTTTTATAGTTTGATGTGCGTTATGTTTGTTCATTATGATAAGTATAATAAATAAAGCAAGCCAAATTCTATAAATGTAATATCTAAATAAAGCTCTATGTTTAAAATTGGAAGTAAATTAAGTATAAAAGATTTAATTAACTTTGATTAGTTCAAATAAAAATATTATAAAACATAAATCGAGACTAATATAGTGTAAAAACGTTTTTTAATTAAGAGATGTGAAAATAACATAAAATAAAAAAAAAGAAAAATCATCAGCAGAGCTGGGCAAGTTATTATGTAAAAGTAGTTAACTACTAACTAAAGTTACTACTTTTTAAAAGTAGTGTAAGTTACTAACTACTAACTACCGTGTAAATCAAAAAGTAGTTAGGTTACTAACTACTCAACAGTTGTATTCTAAAATATAAGTTATTTTTTTCAACTACTTGTAGAAAAAGACGATTTATGTTATACCACTTTCAATCATATAAACATAAGTACCTATAGACACTGAAATTATCATTACATTAAAGAAGACAAAGTACTATTATTCTATTATTATGTATATCTATTTTATTACAAATTCTCAAAAAAAATATAAATAAAATAAACCTTTAAAGAAACATAACTTATAGTAATAATTTTATTGTGGTATTCAATATTGATTTTCTTTTCATAAAAGTAACTTTTCAGAAAAAGCATCAGCCAACGCGTTTCTTTTGAGCGAATTTATGAGTAAAAAACGAAAATAATCGCTCGACAGCAGTTGATGAAGGTAAAATTGTACTATATCTAATGAACATTTTTTTAATAATCTCATAATCATCTGACATAGATATATGAATTCTGTTATCTTTCAGGTGTTTTAACAATTCCAGTTCTATTCTTCTGGTTTTGTGAGCATGTTCATTCTCAGTATTAGAAGAAATGTGTAACTTTTTAGACAAACCAGATTCATCAAAATATAAAATTTTTTTGAACAGTTTACATTCATGTTTACTTCTGCGTTACCGTTGATCACTTAAAGGACACGTTTTAACCTGCTAAACTGCAAGCAAGCTAAATAATTGTAGCCATTGCATGTAATTGAAACCGCTAATAAAGTAGTTTAATTACTAGTAAAGTAGTTAAGCTATTAACAAAGTAGTTTAACTATTTTTGTAGTTAAAATAGGGTAGCTAACTACTTTTTAAATACAATTACACAAAAAAAGTAATTTATTCCAACTACAGTTACATTATTAAATTAAAGTAACTTGAATATATAGAATACAACTATCGTCAACAATAAAGTAGTTAGATTAGTAGCTTAACTACTTTGTAGTTAACTACTGCCCAGCTCTGATCACCAGAAAGAAAAAAGTTATGAATAGAAGTGTTTGTAGGAATATGATAAATATTTAAATTAATTGGTTGAAAAAAATCTTTTTATCGACTTTAAGATAAATTCTGTAAAGGCTTTAAATCTAATTTATGTATACTAAAAATATTTACACGTTTATAACTAACCGAACTAATTAAATCTAAGGATATTTAATAAAAACACTTACACTAATTTATATAGTACTTGCACTCGAAAGATAATGTCCACGGATAACTTCTATTTATTTAAACACTGACACTTGTTTACATTAAAGTCACGCACGTTTTTATTTCGTTGTATTTATCTCGACACGCGTTAGTCACTTATTTATTTAAACTTGAATAATTTTCTTAACACTGCCGATTTCGAATTACTGAAAATAACTGACCTATGATTCATTTGTATCGCTTTAATATATTTCGGCCATCCTTCAAAAGTTTTCCACATCATTTCCAAACGTTCTAGTTGTTGAGTTTCGTAAATGCTCTCGAAGCTGAACGTTTCAATACAAATGATTACGTTGGTTATCTATTTAGAACCACATCAATTATTTTGATAAACAACACAAAAGTCGAGGTCCCGTTACCGCCCAGCGTCCTATTTATAGGACGACAACGCAATGATTTCTTTTTAATAACTAAAAATTGGTTAAATTAAAAACATTCTGAACAATATATAGTTGAAACAATAATTTTTATTTTGTGAATACATCAAATTTGATTTATTAATTGCTGGTAACTAACTGCTCTTAAAAAACTAAAACGAAAATACTATATGCAGAGTGATTTACGAAATTCGGCAGTTAAACGTATTGAAACGTTCGAGAAATTATTTGCAAATGCAAGAACCTTCTAGAAGCTGTTATCCATCTTCTAGAAGATGTACCGAAAAATAGCGAACGCTCGAGAAGGATTTCCGTATGTGTATATATAGCGACGAGACAGATCGTAGGTCAGTTATTGCTGGAATGTGAATACATCAGTGTTAAGAAGATTATCAAGTGGAAATAAATCGTTAGCACGCGTGTATCTAGATAAATTGACCGAGAATAATCGTGTACGTGATTTTTAGTGTAAACAATTGTGAAGCTACCCGCGGACGTTATCTTATCTTCTTGTAAGTGATATAAATTAGTGTAAGTGTTTTCATTAAATATTATTAGATTTAATTAGTTCGGTTAATTTAAAAGTGTACATATTTCTAGAATAAGTAAACGTATTTTTAGTCGTTTAAATAAATTAGTTTTTAATAATAAATTCGTAACAGTATATAGAAAATGACTAAATGTATTTGCTTAAAAATTAGTATAGATATATGATCTTGATCGATTAAACTTAAATAATTGCAGTGTTCTAATACTTTTGGTTATACCAGAAGTAGTTTAAAACTTCTTTATTTTAAACGTAACACTTTGTATATTTTTGCATTTTTGTATTCTACATGAAAAAAAAGATAAAGTTTCATTCAAGTATCCTGTCTAAATCGAACTTTTTTAGGAAAAAATAAATACTTGTATTCTTAGGTTTTGTTTTGATAGCATATCAAGTAAGGTAATGACACTAAAAAGGTAATATACACATAATTTATAAATCTTTTGCTAGTTTAACTAAAATGAAAAATGCAATTTTTATCATCTTATGCTCTTCTACAGATTATTTTTTACAAAAAAATTTATAAAACTTTATTAACATTGCTTAAGTGATTGTCTATAAATAAATTCTTAATTACAATCAGTGGTAATCATGCAGTACAATAATAACAAGTAGAATTTGATGCTATGACCTAAAATAAAATAAATTAACTTTATGTATGTGTGTTTAAGCAAAAATTACATTTTTTGCAAACATTAAAATAGCAGAGTATACAAATGTATGGATTTTAAATTTATTCGTGGTGAGTGTAATATAATTATGGCTAGAACATGTAGAAGATTTTCTTCTATGAGGAAGGATCAAAAGTCTTGTGAAAAATAAAAAAATATCGGTGAATACAAAAACAGAATTGCGACATGGAATAAAAAATGTAAATGTTAAAGATAAATGCAATTAGACCTGCTACAAGAGATGTTTCGAATACGCCTGTGGTTAGAACATAACGGTAGACACTTAGAACAATTCAAAGGTTAATTAAGATTTATTTAAGTTTTTTTATTATTTGTTTTATGAAGGTTTGTTACAAATAAAATAATTATTTGGTGTGTTGTGTTGTTTATCTTACTTTAATGCAATTTTCAAAGCCTACCTACTATCACTGTAATTGTAATTAATAACACGACCCATTATAATTAATAATCAATTTATGAACAATAGCTTTTCAACCGACATTTGTAGAATAGCACAGTTTGATAAAAGTGATATTGATCTATTTTAAAAAATGTAGTTGTTATAAGTGTTAGAAGTTGGAAGTTAAACATGTTTTTTCTCTTTTGTTTCTCATTGTTTCAAAGTAGTGAAATATTTATAAATAATACCTTTTAAACGAGTATTTGCATTTTTACTTTTTTAGTGTTATTAATTTCTGTAATATTGTAATACATTGACAAACCTCAAAAATACAAGTAATGATTTTTTTTCTCGAAAACGTTTAAATCCAGACATATGTAAGACTACCTGATTTTTCATATAGAATACAAAAATGCAAACATATACATTTTAAATAAAATAAAATAAAATAAAGTTCAACGTTCTCAAAAAGTAAACCGGCATCTTTATTAATTCAATGTGATAAAAAAACTTATATAAAATTTATCATATTTTATGGTTTCTATTTACTAAAATTATTTTTTGACATACAACACAATGTTCCATTTTTCTGTAATAGTGACAGATTCAATTGTTTTAAACCTAAGGTATATGTTTTATTTTAGTTTTTTATTTTTTGTAGAATTAAAAAAAATGTATAAAAATTTTTTTGATTCATTAGACAGTCTTTGAAAATTTTTATATTTTTTAAAAAATACAATTGTAAAACTGTAGCAAAAAATTAATATCTCGTCAATCTTACAAGTTTTAATCTTAATTTTTTGGTATTAGCTAAACTAAACTACATTCTAACGTGTAATACTGTAAAGTTTCCAAAATATCATTTAATGTGTTCATTTTTTGCCATAAGTTTTTGCATATTTGACATACAAAAACTTTGATTTTTTAAAAGACATCATATAATTATTTATGAATTTTTAAACTTCGGATCCAATCTGAAGCAAATTTACTAATACACATCATATCTGTATTATTAACCGTTTTTGAAATAATCAAACCATTATCGTAATATCGTATTAGTTTATCTATTCAATAATTACTTTTGGACAAAAAACAAACAGCAGATATTCTAGTCTAGTCACATTCGAAACTAAATCTTCTTGTTACTTTTTAGGAACTTAAAACAAATTGTTTTTGAAATTTTTGAAACTAGGTTAACTTTGCTTGATTATCTGGTTAGTCGAAGCAGAAAAAAATGATAAAACTCTTGAATTCTAAAAAATTATTGGACAAATAGTATACAAGGTTATTATCGCTGTACGGCACAGAATATTGTGGTCAAGATACGTGTTTTTAACATTTAACTATTGGGTTATATAATAGTAGGTATATATTATTAAATTAGTTGTATAAACAGTCTATTGTTGAACGAGAGTGTTTGTGGCAGGACGAGCGCAGCGATGAGTGCCTCAATAGAACGACTTCAACAATAGACCGTTTATACAACGTATTTTATATACTATATTATACAATTGCGTTATGATTTGAATATCGTGAAAAATTTTGCTTTGACGAAACCGACATTTGTTATCTAAGCGAATTTGTTTTCAGTCAATTGTACACAATATGTAAGCTCACAAAGATCTGATAAAGTTTTGTATTTTAAAAGTTTTAAATAATTAGTATGTATTTCGCTTATACTGTTATTAAATCGGAAGTTTTAGTAAGTAACTGCAGTAGATACATAGCTAACATCAAACCCAGCTCTGCGCGCATGGTGGGCAGTCCCAAGTTGAGCGCGAGTGACGTCAGTCTCAGAGTTGTTTTATACGTGTCGCTTGATACGTTCGTAAGTTGTGAGTGGATATTAATATTTAGCACATTGTTTTAGTAATTTACGTTATTGAAAACTTTTTTAGCATAACCAGGACAAAAGGTGGTCTTTGCGATTACCCTACTTTTTTAGAATTCAAATATAGATTAAGGTTTTACATTCTTGGAAGAAAGAAAGGAGCGTGACTTTTAAATGTAGAAATAATCGATACCCCTGATATACCACTTGGATCACTAATAAATAGATTGAATTCCTTACCTGATTAATCGCCAGATGAACTTAATAATAATGACTGTGTTACAATTAAAGAACTTCATGAGCTGTCATATAACGCATTCTGGCGGGATTCGTTTGCCATAAAGTACAAGATTCTACTTGGCAAAGTTCTTCAAATCAAAATTATTCTTGGATTGATCATCTTAAGGCGGGTTGCACAAAGCAAATCAAAAATGTAACAACTGATTATTTCTCAAAACAATTGCTACATAGCCAATGAAACCACGTTTATTCGTGATGTAACAATTGATTTCAGAAATAATCACTTGCTACATTTTTGATTTGCTTTGTGCAACCCGCCTTAAGTCTATTAAAACCATATGCAAGTTTTATGTCTCACATTGAGAAACTTAACAAGGTGTTTTATGAAGTGCGTAACCTTTTGTTAAAAAGTGCTTTTCTTTTGATTGCAGTGAAAAAGCAAAACGACCATTTTTTTTTTAAATTTAGAATATTTTTTCGCATAAAAGAACTAAACAGATCACTTAGAGATAACAAAGCCAAACAAAAAAAATGGAAAAAAAATATTGCCTAGACTTACAACATTTTCTAATTAAATTAGAAGCTTTTTGCAGGTATGGTCATAGAGAAAATTAATTTATATAACCGTCGCCGTCGGTGCACAAGAAAAGTGACACGTCTCAAAAATTTTCCTTTTTGAGTTAATTAGTTTAAAAATTTTCATAAAAATATTTTCTTGAATGATATAGTAAGTATTACGAAACCACCAAAATCGAAACAAAATCTAGTATTCTAGAAAAAGTTAAATTTACAACTTCAAGTTGCACAAAAATATTTTGAAATCGTACTACTGAAAAACAAATATCAATTTGATTTTTTAAGTATGAATGACAAACATAATTAATTGTTATAGTTTTAGAGGTATAGGTTATAAAAGCTGTATCAAATTTTGTGTTAAGTACAGGGATCTCGTTTATTATCAGGGATCAGTTGATTAAATGAACAAAAATGATCCTTGAGTTATGCCTAAATAAATTCAACAAACAAAATTTACCCCTTCTATAAAGTTTCTGAAATATCGAAAAATCATAAACTTAGTATTTTTGATTTTTAGTTTTAAAATGGTTATTTGGGGTGGTATTTAAAAACTGAATAAACTTTTTCTGCTCTTTCAGATGATGGCAATAAATTTTTATTGTCGTTATTACGTTACTTTATATCGATACCAACTTTTGTTTTTCATATAGTAGCCATTTTAAAGTTTTATGCCATAAAATAGAGAAAAAAATCCTGATTTCAAAAATGTCTAACACGTTAATAACCAAATCAAAAATAAGTATAAAATTTAAAGAAAACCGTTTTGATTGGAAATTTATTAAATTGGTTCACAGAAAATGAAGGAAGAATTAGACCTCAAGTTCACTTTAGTTTAAATGCTTGGTGTGGAATATTTAATAATATGATTATCGGACCTATCATATATGAAGGACATTTAAATTAAATAAAATATGTATCTCAGTTTCTTCTTGAAAATTTCCTAGACAATATTCTTTTAAATCAACTCGAATCAATTCATTTTCAACAAGACGGTGCCTTTGCGCACAATGAGCAAGTTCAAAATTAGGTAAACCAAAAATTACCAGATAGATGGCTAGGAACAAATGGACCATACTTTAGCCTACGAGGTCTCCGAATCTAACCCCACTAAATTTTTACTTTTGGGGTTACGTTAAGGATCAAGCGTATTCTGTAACTTCAAACACTATTGAGCAGCTAAGAGAGTAAACTATTAGTGCATGTAGAAATTGTCCAAGGGTTCACACCAGACGTGCTTCAAAACAAGTTTTGAGAAGATGTGTAGTGTGTCTAGAACATCAAGGTCGTCAATTTGAACATTTATTGTAGTTAAATTTATGTTATTTATTAATTTAGGAATGTATTTGTTGTTTACGGATATTGCTATTATTGACACTTATTAATAAATTTTCAATCGGAACGGTTTTCTTTAAATGTTAAACTTATATTTGACTTTTTTATGTGCATGTTATATATTTTTGAAATCAGGATTTTTTTTCTATCTTCTGGCATACAACTTTAAAATGGCTACCATATGAAAAACAAGTGTTGGTACCGATATAAAGTAAAGTAATAACGATAACAAAAAGTTATTGCCATCATCTGAAAGAGCAGAAAAAGTTCTGTTAAGAAAGTTTCAGTTTTTAAATACCTCCCCAAATAACAGTTTTAAAGCTAAAAATCAAAAACGCTAGTTTTATTATTTTCCGCGACTTTTCAGAAACTTTATAGAGGTAAATTTTGTTTGTTGAATTTATTTAGGCATAACTCAAGGATCATTTTTTTCTATTTAACCAATCTCTATCTCTGATAATAAACGAGATTCCTGTACTTAACACGAAATTTGATAAGTTATATAGGTTAACATTAAGAACAACAGGCCAGTACTGTGTTTTATTGTGTTTATGTTTGTCCACGCTAATAGTAATAATCAAACTTGACTTAATTTCATCTAATACGAAAATTGCCCAAAATAACTCAAAGACGGTGTACCAAACATTTTGCATTATTAAGTGAAGTTAAATTTAAATAATGCAATTCACTTACATATTGTTAAATTTTCGTATGTTTTCAATATAAGACTACTGTTAACTACTGTGAGAGTGACGTCATGCGCGAAGCGACCGCAAACTCGTTCACTGGACCCAGCCTCCAGCCTTGCATTAAACCTACTCACAAGTAAATTATTTAAGTCGCAGTGAGATATTCATTGCACAATCGATGTCGATGACTGCAAATTATGTACAACAAACTATAAAAATTATTTTCCAGGCTCATGCCAATGTTTGGTACCCAACTGACTGAAAGTTACGATGGAAGTAATTGCTACATTTGGAAGTGTTTATTAAATACAAATATTTTTTATAAATAAATAATTTATTAATAGAATTTTTTATTTTGGTCAATACAAGGGCGCCTTTGCTCCATATCCAAGGATAAACTTTGATTTTGATTAAAGACAACTCATATATCGTCATCGAACTACAAAAACCTCGTAAGCAACAAAAAGCTAATTTTACAGGAGACACATAAAACTGTGTTAATTATTGAATTTAAAAAAATTTGTTTTTTTGGATACGGTATAAATTAATCAATAAGATTGCTTGTTGTGTAATAAACACAACATTTTAAATATTTTTAAGTAACGGATTTTTGACCGAACTAACACTGAAATCCAATTTAGGCATCGTGTCGCCTACGAGGTTTTTGTAGCTCAACAACGATATGTTGTGGTATATTTTTAAAAAAAATTATGATATAAAATATGATAAGAAATTAAACTGAATTATTGCTTAATATATATGTAATAAAAAAAATATTTTGTTACAATGTTGAAACATACTAATACATATAAAAGAGCATGGTGGGTGAAGAAGTTCAGCTGTAGCAAAAGCTTACATTGAAACCTCTTTTAATAAAAAAAAGTAGCTGAAATGTTCACAGCAGCAAGTACGACAAGTTCCAGTCATGCTGTGACGATCAATTTTCGTCAAACCTTCAAACCTGTGAGGTACCAAACATTACTGATATAAATCATACCCACAATGACAATACTTACGGTAGATGTACAAACGTCGTGGGTAACACCAACTTCAAGCAAAATATTGTGTCACAAAGTATGCCTGGCATAACAATTAGTGCAACAGATTCATACACAGTCAAGATTAAAGTTTTTAATAATTGTACAGTCCACTGCAACTGCCTGGAATAACGTTTATTTCATTTTAGCGTTTATTAATATTACCTATTATTATGTTTGTCCTTTGAATAAAGCTCAAGACATATAACCTTTTTATTGTTTCCGACTTTAACCTAACCTAAATGACTGACTGACATTGACGCATATATTGCCAACGGTACAAATTATATCTCCAACTCTAGTCGAAATGATAAATGTCGCTGTTGAAATATTATACAACTCAAAAGCGTTGAATAATGAAATTGTTATATCACGCAATTTGATAATTGGTTACTTTTTTTAATTATTTTCATATTATACAGCGTCGTAAAAGCGGTAAAAGTATCAAAGTTGTGGTTTTTTAGTAAAAACCCCTGTATATTATTGCATTTTTAGATTCTCCAATCAAAATAAGTTTATGTTTTAATAAAACTTATGAGTCCCTAACCTTAAGGTTTTTTAAATAACTTCAAATTTGTCAAAATATAACCTAATTTTCATGTTAGAAATACTTATGAAGTATTTAAGTTGTGAAATCTAGATTAACAGTGAAGTGTAAGTGAAAATTAATTCTCTCTCTCTCTATTCGTGCTCCTCGTGTCGTGGCAGAAGGTCGTTTAATTATTAATTAATTAATAAAAATAAACATATAATAAAAACATTTAATTCAGACAAAGACCATACAAAGTGTTAGAACAAAATTATAACCTAACCAACAAATGCAAGACAATACACAAAGCTGGAGAATTCCGCACTGGAGCACTGCACAAAGGCAAAGACAAGACGATTAACCAAAATTTTTAAAAAAATTACAATAAAAAAACAAAATTCAATAAGAAACATAAATATCAATGCGATGGTTGAGGCTAGTGGAGTTTTAACAATTTGTTTATGTCGGGTATTAATTTAGTTAACATCAGTCGCAAATCACCATGCTCAGTGATTTGCAGTATATTTCTTTTCTTAGACAGTAAATTAGCTACTGCACTAAACCTACGCTCAGCCAAATATGATGAATATGATAAAGAAAACGCAATTAAAAATTTCTATACTATTTCCCACAATCCAGGATGAAGAGCTGATATTGATTTTTAGAGCCAAAACTGTTGGTATCCATTTCTAAATTTTGTCTTAAATTCTTTGTTATTGAGTTCTACGAGTTCTTCTTCTAAATTTGTTAATTCTGCTGTGTCTGCATTTGCGAAAGGATCTAAAACCCAGCTTGGTATATTTATATTTAAAATATCCTGGTATCGCTTTGTAAAATCAGAATGAAGAGCGTCAAAATGTTGGAAGTGGCTATATTGACCTCTTCCTAGATTTCGTTTAAATAGAAGAAGTTTTCCCACAATAACAGCTATGACGTTTTTTGTTTTTATTAAATTCAACTCATCACCTTGCAATTGTAAATTAACGTCATTAAATATTTCAAAAAGGCCGTCAAATAAGCGATGTCAGTTTTGGATGCAATCAAGTTTTCGCGCAGTTCATCGTCTCTGTTTTCAAGGAAGTCCCGTACTGAGTCAAATAGATTGAAAAAGCGATTCTGACTAACACCTTTAGAGAGCCATCGTACTTCTGTGTGCAATAGCAAGTGATAATAGTCTTCATCATTTTTACTACAAAGTTACTCAAATAATTTGTCATTTAACGAATTGCTTCTTATCTTGTTGACTGCTCTAATAACGTAATGGAGCGACGCATGCAGGCAGTGGCGGCTTCTCTATTAGGTCATTTGGTCAATGACCCTCCAAAAAATAAGAAAGGTATTTTATTTACTTTAAAACTACAGAAAATTTGCGTTTAAATCAGATTATCAGCGTTTGAATTTTATGCGCTTAAATAATTGTCAATTTAAACACGCAACAGATACGAAAGCTTACGAATTTACCCGAGGCTGTAACGAACTTGTGCCCAAACTATGCCCGCATGTATACTACATTAAAGCTGAATCGTAAATGATAGTTATTGTAGTCAAGAGTGAGACACACAAATTACAATTTTATACGAGTTAAAAAAGAAGATAAGTACATGTTTAAATTCTTTCGTGCGGTTTCCATCCGGGCCACGAGCCACCTTATTCAGTGCAATGTGCAATGCAATGCTTACGTCATTTACCATTATCTTCGTAGTACGTGTGCGTAAAACAGATGCTGAAATGCACATTTATTATCCACATTGACAAACATTGCAGTCAATTTTATTAGTTGATTCATAATATCCATTTGTCATATCGTTTTTGTTTCATAACGACGGTGGTACAGGACATTAAAAGAATTAATAACTACTAATAGTTTACACGTTTGGAATATAAATTTAATGCTCGTCTTCAGCCTTTACTTCAAATTCCACTGATCTGTTAAATATAAAAATAAAGAATAGTGTTTTAAAGGAACTATGAATTATTCGTCAGATTAGAATTGTGGAATTGAAATAAGGAATAGATTTTACTGTTTAGGCAAATCGCATGAAAAATTGTATGAAAATGTTTGTCAAAATAGATACATCTTTCAATAAAACAATCAATTGACTTTATTATGATTACCCCAGCAAGTGAGCAATGTATCTCTACATTAAAAAGAATCAAAGCATTTCTACGCAATCGGCAATACTATGAGACAAAATAGATTGTGCGCATTTTTATGCTAACCCAATCAACAAGAAAACATTTTTGAAATGTTTTTTTCAACGTTTTACAAAAGATATATTTACATTTTGAAAACATTGCAAAAACGTCCTAATGGCCTGAATTACGTTGCAAAATCAATATTAGAAAAAAATTCTAAAAATGTTTAAAAAACATTATGTATAATATTATTTATAAATATTTGTAATATTTTACATTAATGTATAAAAAATGTATAATCAACGCTTTTTTTTAATATTGCAATATGCTTAAGGGCAGTTCAACAATCATGGTATAAATGTAAGTTTAGTTATACTTGCTTTAATTTTAAAATACTAACATATTTGGCTGTTAGTTTTAGTTGTACTAACCAATAACACAGCCAATAACGACAGCATTTTACAATCAAACTAAGTATATCTTAACTGACATTTATACCATTATTATAGAACCAGCCCTAACATGCTCACAGAAGATAAATAATACAATCTTCGTATACTCTAAATACTTCAATTTCATGTGGTTGTAAACGCATTTGGTCCCTATAACAAAAATTAACACATTAACATAAAGTAAAACAAATGTTATTTATGTAATTACTTTATATTAATTGAAATAATTTTAATAATCCTCACAAAAGTTTCCAATTAATCAAAAATGATTTTATTTTATGGATAGGATCCTTCGGAGTGGAAGAACAACAACAATAAAAACAACCTTTATCTGTTGTTAAGGCCTGAACAATAAAGGTTGTTTTCATTGTTGCCGTTCCTCCACACCGAAAGATCCTATTCGTAAAATAAGAAAACTTGACTAATTATGCATGTACCTCTATGTGTATAAACAAAAAGCAGAACTAACAATCCAAGATTTTGAAACTTGGTACACACAAAATAATGCTGCATCAATATCAAATAAAATTACATACCAAGATTACTTGGTTATAGTGCACGTTCAAATCTCTCATTTGGCCAAAATCATATCAATTTGATAACGTTAAAATATCATAAAGAATGGAAATCATGAAGTACATAGAATGAACGTTTTAGTGTACCACTGCTGTAACAAATAACATTATACTTCAGCAAAATTTCTTGCAACAAAAACCAAAGAAAAACGTACCATATTAATAAATGCTGACAATAAAAGTTTCGCTAGAACGCAAATTAGAAAACAATGAAACTGATCCACTAACAATACAATACACAGCATAGCAAGGAAATTGTTTCGCTGAAGCTTAAAAATAATGCAATTATAATATACAAAATCGCCATCTTATCACGCAGATACTGGTACTTGGCGCAAACGCGGTTATTAAGTACTTAATTCAAATTTGCAAGGAAGTTTTTAGAAAAACGAAAAGGTTTAACATGTATTTATTAATATGTACGAAAATTTTATATAATTGTGTTTTTGTTACAATATATAAAAGAAAAAAGTGTATAGGTGTAAGCAAGCAAAAGTATGGTTTCTAATAAAGTAAAAACGTTTTTTATGTTACTAAAAAATGTTTTAGAAAACATTTTTAAAACATTTCAATATCAATGTTTAAATGAAATATTTTTAAAACGCAACAAAAATATTTTTTTGGAAAACATTTTTTGTTTCGACTATTTTAAAACGTTGTAACCTTATTAAAACGTGAAAAAAACGTTTCTTTGCTGATTGGGAAGCATTGACAAATCTTGCATTAAAAACTGTAAACTTTAATTAGCTTGTTATTGATCGTTTTGGTAATTGTAAAGACAAATATCTTAGATATAATTGATCTTAAATATAAATCGCGTTACTATAACATTGTTTTTTTAGACTTTTTGCGATAATTGCGTTTTTTAATGACCCTCCTATATGATTAACCACCAGCCGCCACTGCATGCAGGCGTTTATTAATAGTTTTTGCAACCAAATGCTGACGATAAATAACACAATGTACAGCGAGTACATTTGGTACTGATTTTTTAAATGCGCCATGACGCCCCGTCATCGCTGGAGCACCATTCGTAGTAACTGATAAAATATTTTGCATAGAAATTTCTTTCTCTTGGAAAAAAAACGTGTATGATATTAACTATGGATTCTCTTTTTGTATCGGTTTCCAATTTTTTTGCAAATAATAACTTTTAACAATTTCTTTCTTTTTTATGAATTGAGTTGCTTCGTTATTTAGTCAAGTTAACTCATCGAATTGAATGGAAAATTTGGAAGTTTTTAAGTATACACATAAAGATAGTTTAACGTCTTTAGTCATTTCATCTATTCTTCTTTGCACTGTATTATTACTCAAAAAAAATTTTTTTATGATATTTGATGATTTCTTATTCTGACTGCCGGCATAATTAATTCCTTATCAATTGGGTGTGGTTTTTTCGCTTTTACGATTAATAGTAAAATATTATATGAAGCACAAAGTTCATCATCTTCTTGTTTAGAACACGATGCAAAAATGTTTGGTATAGTTTCCGGTTTTAAATATTTCTTTTCAAGTCCTTGAAAATAGGATAAATCTTTGTCCTTTTTATCAGCTTGTAGTTTATTCAAATTCTTTTGAAGCCTAGAAGGCTTCATGAATTTATTTGAAAAACTTTTTGGCAAATTAAACACATAGGTAATAATTGGTTTATTAGAGATTGCGTAAATCCATATTTCAAATACTCAATATTGTACTGCCGACATTTCTCCTTAGTTTCAGAAATTTTGAAATTTACAATTTGTTACGATTTCACTACATTAATGTTTCATCCGATATATAGAAAGTTATAAAACGAATAGCTATAATAACTACTTTACTTTATCAGTCACGAACGAGCCCTGGCGAAACACACAAAAACAATAAAACATTAGAAGAACTATCCCTGCCTTTTAAAGATTTGATTTCAAGCACGCAGCAACTTGTATGTTTTTTTTTGTTTGCGGTGCTCCAGTGCAGTTGCTCTGCTAACAGGTTGTTACAAGTTCCCGTATTTTTGTCGAAACATTCTTGATTGCGTAAATCACGTCTTTGTTTATACTTAATGCTTATGTAAATGTTTTTTTACACCATAATAATAAGACGGCTAGATAAAATATTTTTTCATAAAAATAGAGGTGTTTTCAAAATATTTTATTGTATTAAATTTCTAATTAGGTAGGTACGTCGCAAACGCCCCCCATTTGCGTTTGGACCCGCTACCACCTTCACGAAAAGCTTCAGCGCCCACTAGTGGGCAGTATCGCCTCCGTTGGAAACCTATGATCTAGTTGCTTGTTGTATTTAGAAATATTAGATATTTAGCATGTATAAGAATAACAATGAAGAAAATGTTTACAAATGTTTACAAATGTTTAGAAAATTAGAACGTAATTTATAATGACCAATAAGCGTTTGATGGCAGAGCCATCTCATAGTGTGATTTACTATGTAACAAAGATAACTGTAAATAGCTATAACGGCGGTAAGACGTTGAAATTGATTTAACACCCGCGAAATTTAAACCAGCTTTATCCTCGTCTTTTACGTTACGTTACGTTATGGTTTTATCCCGCAGATTTATTCAAAGCTATTTTGAATTTGGCGGGTGTTAAATCAATTTCAACATGTTACCGCCGTTATAACTATTTACAGTTATCTTTGTTACATAGTAATTCACACTATGAGATGGCTCTGCCCTTAAACGCTTATTGGTCGTTACCTTTGTCATACATAAATATAAAGCTATAGGGTTGTCAACGCAATTGTGGGAATTACATTAAAGTGTATCTCCTACTGCTGATGAGCCCCAAAAAGGCAAAACAGCCGTTCAATAGTTCCTCTGGTGGCATTTGCACAATTGCATTGACATTGCTTTACCCTTAATGTCTTTTACATTGTAATTGTATCCCGCAGATTTATTCAAAGCTGTTTTGTATTTCGCGGTTGTTAAATCAATTTCAACAAATTACCGCCGTTATAGGTATTTACAGTTATCTTTGTTACATATTAAATCACACTATGAGATAGCTCTGCCAACAAACGCTTATTGGTCGGTACCTTAGTCATACATGAATATAAAGCTATAGGGTTGTTAATGCAATTGTGAGAATTACATTAGAGCCCAAAAAAGTGAAACGGCCGTCCAGTAGTTCACTCTGGTGGCATTTGCACAATTGCATTGACATTGTTTTACCCCTGATGCTTTTTACGTTGTGGTTTTATCCCGCAGATTTACTCAAAGCTGTTTTGATATTTGCGGGTGTTAAATCAATTTCAACGTGTTACTGCCGTTATAGCTATTTGCAGTAATTTATAATCTAATAAACTAGTATAGCAGCAATAATTATAATAACATATCAACGATAACATAATTATCTGACATTTCTAAACAAAATAGGCAATTAGATTCATCATAACTTTGATTGAAATGGTGCAACAAACGATTATTTGACGTATTGTGTAAAAACGAGAAAACTTAGCTATCGAACATTCTAGTACTATTCGATAGGTAATTAATAAAGGTATTTTCTGGTAAATTAAATAATATGACGTTCTATCCAAATTCATAAAGTTATAGCCACTTAAATTTCTTAATTAATAGAATTAATTTTTGGACAATCTGTATAAGAAATAAAGTTTATTATAATTAAAATATAAAATATGATCTATTGTTTCACAACCTTAACGCTATTAAAACACACCCTTATTTTGATCGGAAAATCCAAAAATGTAACAATTATGGTTGAGTTTGCACCGGTCTATTCGTCACCTTTGATGTAGCCGAGCATGCTAAAAATTCTTTATTTTGTGCTGGTAACATGCAAGTATCATTTTTTCCTATTACATTTTTATTTTTAAATGTGTAGGAGGTATTTTAAACAAATTTTTAAATGTTGCTAATTTTATTTTAAAGTAACTGTAGGATGTCCAAAGACATAAAAAACTTAAGAATATTAACAAAATCACAAAAAACGTTTAACTAGAACGACACATAAGTTCGTAATGCTTATTAAAAAAATGGCGGTTTTTTTTTGTGCATAATGCGCCAGAAAAAAACAGAACTACCAACCGCTATACCAACTAAAAATAAGGCGGCAGTTTCAAATTCAAAACTGCACCGCGAAGAGTTCGGCTATACTGACGAATTGATCGCTTCTGATCAATTAATTACAGATAACTTATTAACCTAACGTAACGTTAAATACAATAATCAATAAAATACATTACAATACGTAATAAACTATAAAAGAATCAATTTAAATGGATTTATCATTAACCCACGGTTTCATATTACTAAAATCTAATATGTTTTTATAGGGTATTTGACTATGCTGAAATCCTGGGATATCCTCATTTACGTAACTTTTTGTTAACGCCTGTCGTGACATCAACATTAGTAATTACAACATAGTCGCCTACGACATAACTATGAGGCGTTTTATGCCTTCTATCAAAGTAGTGCTTGTTACGAATTTGTTCTAAGTTTATATAGTTTGCAGCAATATCTCTAACGTGACCAATATCTCGATTGCTTTCTGTATTTTTGGCATCTAATAATTCACGAAGACAATCTACAACTTTTCCTTTCTGAACTTGATCAAACAATAAAATAAAAGAAACTTGTCTAGTACTCCTACAACAGGTATTATTATGAGCAAATTCGACATCCGGAAGAGCAATGTCCCACTATTTTAACGACGGAGTTATCTTACTCAACATTGCCGTTATATCCCTATTAACGCGTTCGATTTGCAAGTTAGCACGAGGTGCACGCACGGCGATTTTAACATAAACAATACCTAGATCACATAAAAACTTTCAAATTCATCCGCTGTAAATGCGGATCCTCTATCAGACACTATTCTATCGGGTCGGCTATAACTTTGAATATATGTTTTCAAATGTTTAATAACTTCCCTAGCGTTAGTAATAGGTCAAAGGTAGATATAATTTTAAAAACTTGGAAAAACCATCTGTTATTTCAAAAACGCACTATGGTCTATATTTAATGTGTCCCAAGGAACGTTACCTTTTGGTATTGACACCCAAAATACCTTCCTTTTTACCAACGGGGAAAAAATAAGCAATATACTTTGTCGGTGCCTATATGACCAATGTCATCATGGCATGTTCGAATTATATTACTTTCTAAACTTTTAGGGACGAAAAATAAAAGCTTGTTATGATACTTTCAATAACTAAACCGTCACGAAATTTAAATTTCGAATTTAAATTGCTCATTAACTTCTGAATATCGGGATCTCTACATTGCTAAGTTGCTGTTCTAAACTGTTATCTGTGACTAAGAAAGCTTCGAAACAACGGCTCAAAGTATCCGCATGACGCATGCTCCCTCGATGTTCAACAGAATAATCGAAATTTGGTGGAATTAATGTCCACCGTAAAATACGCGGACTAATATTCTTTTTCTTAAATATTAAAACTAGGTTGTTACAATCAGTAATTATTTTAAAATGTATTCCTTGTAAATATATCTTAAATCCCTCTAAAGAATAAACAATCTTTAAGGTCTTAAGTTCGAAACTATGGTATTTGGATTCTGTGGTGGTTGCGCGTTTACTAAAATAAAACACTGGATGAAAGTGACTATCCTCCTGACGTTGCATTAAAATTGAGGCAAACCCTTGCGAACTGGCATCAAAATGGAGTTGAGTTTCTAAATGAGGAGAGTAAATCACTAAAACTGGGGATGAAACCAAAGCATTTTGAAGTTGTTCCATCCTATCTAGCTGTTCCTTAGCGAAATGAAATTTTATTTTTTTATTTTCTTATTTGAATAGATCGTGCAAAGGTTTAGCTATAGTCGCGAAATTATAAATAAACCGCCAAAAATATGACGCTAATCCTAGAAAACTATGAAGAGTTTTTAAATTTGTTGGAATCGGGAAATTTAATACTGCCTGAACGTTGCGCGTGCTTGGTCGAATGCTAGTTTTATCCATTGTGTAACCCAAATAATCTATTTTTCTGTACATAAATTTACATTTATCTAATCTTAAGTCTAATAGATTGCTTATTAAAATCGTATAAACTTCTATTAATATTTCTAGGTTTTCTTCAAAGGTTTTGGTGGCTACTAAAATATCATCAATGTCAATGTTTATCTTTGCTTCATCAATCAACGCACAGCATAGTCTGGCCATTTTTCTTTTTTACCAAAACTATTGGAGAACTATACTGAGATTGACTTTTACGTATTATACCACGATTCAACAAATCTTTCATAATACCATCAACCTCATTTTTATCAAAAAATGAAAGACTTCGCGGATGAAAATAAAAGGAATATCATTGTTTACAGAAATTTTCATCTTCATCTTAGTAACAGGTTCCAATAGTCGTATGGGTTTAAAATAATTTTGGACTAAATTTCGTTCAATTGCGTTCTTAACTGTAACATCTAAACTTGGGTCGATGTCCACATTGATAGCTACCCTCTTTTCAACATAATTGTCAATATTTACTTGCAAAACTTCTTTGTTTAAATATTCAGAGGAGTTAGCTGCTTCAATCTGAAAATTGCCCTTATCAAAAGATACTTTGATTAGTGGATTACACAAAACATCTCTGCCTAACAAACATGCATAATTCATAGAGCTTTTCGGGATTATGTAAAATACTACATCTAAATTAACATTATTAATTTTAATAGAATTCTTGTACGAGCCAAACACATTAATTTTACTGTTATTCATTCCAACCAACTCTGGCATATTACCAATAGGTTCGTACAAGCTTTCCGTCAATAAATCAGAACATATAAATGACACAGGACTACCTGAATGTAAAATTGCTGCTATAGTTGTTGACTGTGTCTTATCAAGATACAAAGAAATAGCGTGTCGATCATTAAAGCTGGTGCCAGTGGCTGTGGGGTCACACAATGCGTTGTGGAGTCCGCAGCACCAACAATTGCTTCTTTCCTTTAAGGACAATCCCTTCGTAGATGTTGTCTAGAACCACACTCAAAACACGAGCCCCAATCTCGTTTTGGCTTTCTACAGTCAACAGAGTTATGACCCAAACTATTACAGTTAAAGCAATGCAGGTTGGAACTGGAAGTTGAGCCATCTTCATTTGTAACGCTCTTCATCTTATGCATTAAGTCAGATAACCTTAAAAAACTTTGAATTCTTGCCTGCCCTTGGAGAATTTGATTACCGAAGCCATCAATCACATAGTCTATCGTATCAGACTCACACATTCCAACTTGATTACAGAACATAATCTTTTCAGTATAATAATTGGAAAACGTTTCATTTTTTCTCCATCTTTTATTTCCCATCTTTCGACGCAACATCACTTTGTTTGGTCGACTATCAAACATTAATAAAAGTTCATTTTTAAAATTAGTCCAAGGCATGGTGACATGTTCCACTTTACTATGATACCATGCTTTTGCTTGACCCGATAATTTGCCAACAGAAATCAGTTGCATTATGACATCGGATACTACATATGTTCTTTGTACGGCATCCAAACTTTGTAGCCAACCTCTAACATTATCGTCGTGTCTACTAAAATCTGGCAGTAACGCTAGTATTTCTAAAATTATTATTAAAGATTTCTATGTAGATGATGTTTTGTCTGGCGCAGACACTATTCATGAAGCTCAAATTATATGTTCTGAATTGTCATCTGTTCTATCATTGGCTTGTTTTCAACTTAGAAAATGGATAAGCAACCACCCTGGTGTACTTTCACTTGTACAAAAACTGATTATAGTCCAAAGGTTCTGGAATTCTCACATGAACTCACAAAAACTTTAGGTTTAGTTTGAGTATTTTCTCTCGATACTTTTATATTCTCTATTTCCAAACCGCGTAACGCAAAAGTATCAAAACGTATAATTCTCTCGGAGATATCGCACATATTTGACCCTCTTGGTTTAGTGAGTCCTTGCATAGTAACGGTAAAATTCTTGCTACAGCGACTTTGGCTTAAAAAACTTTCGTAGGATGATCTTATCCCCACTGGTCTTCTCAGACATTGGACGACTTTAAGAAGAGGTTTACTGGGATTAAACGATTTGAAAATTGATAGGAAGGTCATTTGTAAAAACTCTAAAGGTATAAAATCCATGGCTTCTGTGACGCTTCAACACAAGGTTACGGGGCTTGTATTTACTTACTTTCAACAGACGAGCATTATATTCATTATGTCTATCTATTGTGTTCACGAACGCGGGTAGCACCCTTGAAACGTATGACAATTCCTATGTTGGAATTATGTGGTGCAGTAATTCTCGCTAAATTAGTTTCACAAGTCATCAATGCTTTGGACATTCAATGTGATGACGTGATCTTATGTATAGACTATACAATCGTATTAGGATGGTTGAAAACTTAAGTTAAAAAACTTAACTTAGACGGTAAGTTCCCTAAAACCCTTCGTAGGTAATCGTGTTCGATACATTGAAACTAGTTACCGAAGCAAAATGGCACCATGTGCCAACTGAAACAAATCCCGCGGATATTCTAACGCGTGGCATTTTACCGTCGCAGCTCTAAACTTGTAATTTATGGTAACATGGCCCCTCTTGGTTGGTCAATGATAGTTCAATGCGGCCCTCTTTTACTGAGTCTCTTCCAAGTTTACCTAAATTAAAGTTAGAGAAGACGGTCAACTTAGCTCAACATTTCAGCAATTCATTTTTAACAAAATATTCTTCGCTCACCCGTTTGCATCGTGTTTTTGCGTATATTTTGCGTTTTAGACACAACGCTTTAGGTTTATTACTCAAACTGGTTAGGTCAACAGTAGTAAAGAGCAATGGGGATTCTAGGACACTCGTGAAAATGCTATGGGGTTTCTAGGACGCCCGTGAAAAATCAAGGGGGATTCTAGGACGCCGATTCTAGGACGCCGATTCTAGGACGCCCGTGAAAATCCTATGAGGATTTTGAGACACATGGTTTTTGTGTCTGTTTAATTAGCATAATTGTGGTTATTCAAATTTGTGGGATTGTAGGTAATTAATGAGTTGCAATATTTGCATTTATCGCGTATGACTCATCGTGTCGGGTATTGATCTGTTGGTTCACCCTTGCTTATGACTCATCGTGTCGGGTATTGATCTGTTGGTTCACCCTTGCTTATGACTCATCGTGTCGGGTATTGATCTGTTGGTTCACCCTTGCTTATGACTCATCGTGTCGGGTATTGATCTGTTGGTTCACCCTTGCTTATGACTCATCGTGTCGGGTATTGATCTGTTGGTTCACCCTTGCTTATGACTCATCGTGTCGGGTATTGATCTGTTGGTTCACCCTTATGACTCATTGTCACATGCGGATAGGGTGATTATCTTTTCCCCCTTATGAGTCATACTCGCATGTGGATTATCTTTTCCCGCAGCCCTCCCTGCATTCGAATGAAATTAATTAAATATTTGCATTTAGCGCTTATGACTCATCGGTGCATGGCGGGTATTGATCTGTTGGTTCACCCTTATGACTCATTGTCACATGCGGATAGGGTGATTATCTTTGTCCCCTTATGAGTCATACTCACATGCACAGGGATTACAATTGTATAGCTCACGCACACGTTTCACCACCATCACCCCTCCCTCGCTCTCATCACTTTTGCATTTCGAGTAAATAATATTTAAACGTTTTATTTGAAATTACGTGTTCAACTTGAATCGAGTACAGTCGATCGAGCGACAGTGGTCATGTTAAAAGCCTCAGCTATTGTTATCGATGTGCAATGCTTTTCGACATCGGGCAACTCGCTGTTTCCGAAAGAACTGGCCGCATATGATGGAAAACAAACTGGTCATTTCGTATTTAAGCCACCGTTTGCATGGTCTTGTTTGGATATCAAACATCAGAAACTAGCATCTTGGCTAAGAACGAACCATCATTGTATTCGTTGGGAAGATGGGTTCGTCGATGCTAATCTCTTTCCTCAAATTCTTAAAGAGTTGACGAAGAATGCGAGCAGCGTGTATGTGAAGGGTCGAGAAAAAGCTGCACTTTTACAACGACACATTGCCATTCCGATCATCGAAATTGACGAGCACGATGAAAAATGCGCTATAAAACCTCGAGCTAGCAGCTGTTTTTTCCACATGCAGCCTACTTGTTGTTGTGCATTATCTAACGTATATCATTTATATAAAAATCACGTTGCATTGTTAGATTGATTAACTATTGTAATGATATTTTGATAATAATAATAATAATAATAACAGAGTTTGTATATAACTTTATTTCGACTTATGATTAACAAACACTATAATAATAATAATAATAATAATAATAATAATACCACTACAATAAAATGTCTTTAACGTTAATCCAAGATTTTTCTTCGATCCCAAGCCACTTCACATATGCTTTGCCATTTTTACGTTTTAAAATCCGTTCTACGAGATAAATATCGGGATATTTGGCTTTCTGGAGCTCCTTTTCATAAAATCCTCCAGATACTGGACGATTATGCATATCTTGAAGTAGGTATGTGACGGGGTTAGTAATTTGCACCTTAACTATTTTGAACAGTTCTGTAGACCAATTTGGAGTATATCCCTTCACGAATGTGCTTTTAAACTTGGAAATTCGAACAATATCGCCAACTTTATAACGGGGCTTGTTAAGAAAGGTTTTTAATCGATTATATGCCCAGTTCAAATTCGTGTTTTTAGTGACAGAGTTCGGTTTCATCTTGATTGTTCTATGTACCATATTGTTGTAGCTACGAGTAATTTCAGCAATTACATCGATCCATTTGTAAGAACCTTGCAAACTGAATCTCTTATACAGACGATTTTTTATGGTTCGAATAACTCGTTCCACAATCGAAGCTTTCATGCTGCTATATGTCGAATAATGATTAATCGAAGCATCTTTTACGAGTTTAGAAAATGAACGATTGTAAAACTCTTTACCGGCGTCGGTTTGTAAATTTGTAGGAGTTCGTCCGCTTGTTCTTAAAATATCAGCCATGGCTTTGGTGATTTCTTCGCCCGTCTTTGTCTTTACGCCTCTTGTCCATAGATATTTCGAATAGCAGTCAATCGTTAGTAATATAAATTTGTATCCTTTATTCTCTTTTGCGTACGGTATAAATTCGGCTAAATCAGCCTGCCAGAGATCATCATAACCCTTAATGATGGTCTTACGACGTGGAAAGCTTTGTCTGGCCTGTTTGTGTAACTCATTTACTACCTGCTGCTTCGACATTCCCCGACGTGAGCGACAACACGTAATCGTTCAATATGGTTAATTTAGTTTTTAATTCGTGTACGTCACTCTTCAATGGTTGCGCGAGTGTGCTGTATTTTGCGTTAAATCCTACATCTAATAACGCTCTAACAGTAGCTGCATCCAAGGCACTTTCTACAAAATTATCGAGCTTTATTCTCATCGGTTGTATAAGAGTGGCGAATTTTGCGTTGAATCCCGCATCCAACTCCGATTTTATAAGCGTAGAAATCGTGTTTAAAACATGCTTGTTAACATCCTCAATTGTCGTCCGAGAAATATCATCAATCCGCTTAGACATCTTTGTCAATTTAGCGCCAATCGAATTTAAACGTGTCGACGTGTTGTTCTGTACAACATCAAGATGTTCTCTAGTAGATGTGTCGACATAGGCTTTAGTCGCAGCATCCGTATTGCTTATGGGTTCGTCGATATTCAATAAACGCTTTCCTTTAAAATTACATTTTTCATCCATGTAGTATTTTAGATTTAGCGCGTTGTGAGGTTCAATCGGATCTCCTACGTTCAGCAACCGTTTATTTTCCATATCGTAATCATTGTCGATGGTTACTTTAAAACCAACACCTCTAGGTCCTTGTTGAAATACAACATGGCGTGTATTTCCATTCGACCGACCGAATTTGTCCAGCGACATGAGTAATATGTTCTTTAACGGGAGCAGTACAATTATTAAATAGTAGTAGTAGTAGTAGTTGTTGTTGTTGTTGTTGTTGTTTCTGTTGTAGATATAGCCACTGATGATGATGATGATGAGGTTTTCGAGGAGGAGGAGGTTAGGTCGATGAAGCGTTCAAGTTCAACGTTTAGATTCTTGTTTTCGAGATGTACCGCTATCATCGTATCAGTCAGCTTGTTAATATAATCCAGTTTTTCTTCCAAATTATATCGATGTGGTTCTTCCATATACTTTATAATTAGAATTTTAAATATATGAGCCGTAGCAGATATGGATGATTCAACTGCATATATACGTTTATGTAAATTTAACATAACGTTCGCTATCATCTTAAACCGCTCGTTGATAAATTTTAAGTTTTTCTCGTTCATCTCGACAAACTCGTTGTCAATCTTCGCCTTGATCGCTGTAGGAATTAGATTTATAATCGTTTTAATATCGTTATCCACAGATATGCGAACTTCATTTATCTCCTTTGCGAGTTGATTTACATAATCTTGATTAGTAAATTGATGTTTATGCTGATGATGGTAGTGGTCGTAATAGTGACGACTGTGTCTATCATATAAACGACCAAATTTGTCCAAAGACATAACGCTTATGTCGTTCTACGTACTGTTATGTTGGTTATTAGAGGTATATGGAGTTATATTGATTTAGGCATGCTGCTAATGTACCCGTCTTCGTACAACTCTTCCAATATTGCAATTATCTCGTTATCATGATTCTGGTGTCCGGCTTGCTTTTCAGCCCATAACACCTGTAATTCATCCATTAGTTCGTGAATATTATTCCAGTAGCGATATTCGACGGGTTTCTCGCATGTGTTTGAAAGCTTTTTGAATAACCCTCTGCCGCTAAAAGAAGGTGAGATCGAATCTCGCTGCTGTTGACGTCGATGCTCGTTTAGCACTAATAGAGGTTTAATTGTGTTGGTATACTTTTTCTCACGATTACCTTGCATCGCACCATTAGGATCATAATGTTTTCGTAAAACGTTTGTTTCATTCAAAATGTTCAAGTATCGTTCCTCGTCTTCGACTTTAACCACATCTCGATTCGGCTCTTTCATAAATATCAACTCGTATAATCCAACTGTTCCAGGATATAACTGTGCGTTTATCATCAAGTCTTTATCGCGTATATCGATAGGTGTTTTACCTATACTCCAACTGTTTCTATCGGCATCATAATGAACGCCATAAGTAAAGTCGATATTTTCGTTTGCAGAAGATTCAAACAGCTTGTTAATATAGCTTTGAGGTAGTGGATGGTAAGTCTGTTTCAGTAAATTAACGTTCGACGGTGATTGCGATTGTAACGATGATAATGACAAAGGTGACAACTTGAATCTCGACGATGACCGCAGCGGTGTCTGTGGACTCATCTCGGTAAGCCAACGCTTAAGGTTTGGCGTTGACGGTGTGGTTTGAGATGTTGGCAATGATGGTAATTGTGAGGATGAGGAGGAGGAGGAGGAGGAGGAAGGTGGTGACGGTGGTTGTTTTGATTGTTGTTCCATCTTCGTTGCAATACCCTTTAAAGGTTCGATTATCGGTTTGTAAACATCGCCAAACTCTTTCGCGACATCTAAGCGTTGTCGCTTAAGAATATCGTACTTTCGTCTAATCGAATCACGCACTTTTTGAATTTTATGTTTTAGATTCATGGTCTTGGAATCCATATTGTTCGATGTTGATAGTGCTACGGTTGCTACGGTTGCTATCGTTGCTAATAACTAAGCCTATATTTATATGTTTAGGGTATTATAAACTGATCGAAACCCTTTCGATAACGGCCACTATTCACGTCGATTGCGTCTTTGTTGATAACCATGAATCCAAAAGTGGATCTAACCAACATTTAGCACACATTTCTTTAAAAACCTGCATGGTAATCGTAGGACTTATGTGATCATCGTAGATGTGTTTCAGATTCATTTCGTCTTGATGGAACAGTATTATTACATTGGCATTATCTCGAATCAGTTGCTTAGGAATTCGACTATAAGTTTGACCTAGGTAGAAACAGTCGATTGCATTATGTCGACCCATACTGAAATATGTTCTAATATTGTCCTGTTTCTCGCAAGCAATATCGTCAAAGATAAATATCGAGTCTGGTTCTGCATCTCCCGGTGGCATTATTTCAACATTGTCGCTAAACGTATAATATCCGATTTCGGGCATCGGTGTTAGAATTTCATCCAGCAATTTATATTTATCCTGATTCAACGACTTTGAATAGACGTATATATTTTTAAATCTCAATCCATTTTCTTCCGTAATAAGACTAAGCATGGCATTAGTTTTACCGCAATTGGATGGACCACATATTATAGCTCGTACTGTGTTTGGAAGGAGCACACCATGCTTACTCTTCGTCTTTTCGATCTGAATCAAGTCGTTATTATGCACCGGTAATCGATGCTTTTGTGTTATCACCTTCATTTTTACACTAAACAACATTACACTGATACAAGTACTTTTATTCAATTTTTCATTTAAAAAAATTACATCTAAAACTAGGTATAGTATTTTATATTATTTTAACATAATTATCATTAATGATTTACAGACGTTTAACTTCGCCTGTTAGCGGGTTATATTGTACAATGGCATCGTGAATGATTAAACAGTAGGCGACCATTCCGTTTTCAAAGTTGTTGTTTGATTCCAATTCGAGTTTAACATCGACCGTGGAATTCTTCAAGTTTTCATTTTGACTTGCACAATCAATCACGAAAATTGGACATTCCTTAAATTCGGTATAATCAAATGTGGGCATGCTAATGGCAGAGGTAACGTTTCCACCACCACCACCAGCTGTCGATCCACCAATACCCCAATCATTTCTATCGTAGTAGTTGCATTGAAAGTTGACGTAATTTCTATATGCGATTGCATACTTGTTCGTGGTAAAATCTAGATTCATCGCTTCATACGGATATCGTTCAGAGTTAAGATGTAATCTAATATCGCTAATGTTAGCATGATCGAAAACCGTAGCTCGATCGTTTTTCGCGCGTCTTCTTTGATTCTTTTGAAGAGCCACAATTACCCATCGTGGTTTTTCTAGATGTGCAGATGTTTTTATCGGCCATATATCCATCTTAACTTGCTTTAACGAAGGATACTCGTGCAGTTCCCATTGACGGAAAGGTATAGTAATTATAGGATTTCTATTAATTCGCTCGAATAACTTCAGCTTTGATCTATCACTGAGTGTTAGATGCGGAACTTTCCATTGAATTTTTCTCAGCGTTATACGTCCATCGGCCTCACCATTGTAACAATCCAAATCGGTTCTCGAACGAATTAGTACAAGTTCCTGTTTCATATTTACAATCACTTGTCTATAATGTTCGGCGAAACCGAATATATGCTTCAGAGGTAAACATACGGCCAATTTTTTTAGACAAATCGGCATTGTTTGTACTAAACTGTACTTGAAGGGGTGTATCATTGTTAGCCGGGGCCCAGCCTATATGTGCCAAAGATTTATTGTCGCTGTTGCTATACGTGGCGTAACCTTTAATTGTAGAACTAACACCTGGGTTTCTACAAATGTCCACACGCTGACCGCCCAATTCATATCGAATTTCTTCAAACAGAAAACTCGCAAAATTGTTTGTTAAATTACAGCTTTTTCCAACATCTGCTTGAGGTCTTGTTATTTCACCTTCGATGTATAGAAAACTATCGTGAGTTGCCGTGATTAAATCCTGGCTTTGTATTAAAATTCGAATTTCCTCCGAAAGACCATAATTACTCGATCCGTATGGTAAATATGTATGAATATCATATCTGGCAATCGAATCGTCGAAATGAGCTTGTTCGAATATATTCAACTGTTCACTCATCTCGATTGGATTGTTGTTCTTTTTCCTTCTTGTTTTTGTTTTTCCTATCGCCGCTTTCTGATGCTACTTTAACACCGATGGACTTTAAGAATAATTTTTCCTTTAATGTGAGTCTGGTTTGATTAATCGGAGGAGAAGAAGAAGAAGAAGAAGAGGACTTCTTGTTTTCTCGACAGCCACCTCGATGGTTAATGAATTTTTTGATGAATGATGTGTTTCTTATAGTTGGCTTATTACTATTATTAGCGATAATATGCTGTGGTTGCTCTCGATTATGTCGATTCGATGACTGATTACAACAATTTGCAATCGAAATCGAACTTTTATTAAACTTTAAACCCATATTTGCTTTTTCAACTCTAATCGAACGGTGAAGTGTTCGTCTGAACCGAAATCTATCAGCTCGCCTCTTTGATTAGTCAATCTAATACTGATGTTGTCTATACGTTGAGTGTTCACCTCCAAATATTGTATGTTGTTTGGTGTTTTATCTAGACGATAGCCTGGCGGTACCGATATATCCACCTCGTATAAAGTTTTTGCAGTTCTTCCGTTCCGATACGAGCCTTTTATAATATTACACTCGATGTGTATATTTGTATGTTTAATAATTTGTATATCTAGAGTAGATGTATGACGGATATTTGGAAATAACGTTGCAGCTTCGAATCCAAGCATACGCCCAATGCTATCAGGTTGTATGAAATCAACGATAAACATGCATTGAAGTTCGCACTTTAACGTGTTGTTGTTTGCTTTTAACTCGAATATAACCTCATCATCAACAGCATCATCATCATCCGAATTCTTCTTCTTTTTCTTCTTTTTATTCTTATTCGTCTTATGATATTCTTTAACTATTTCTGTTTTTAAATAATTAGCAAGTTCGTCTATCTCATATGCGCCATGTGGAATATCGATTCTGATATCAGTATGTACAGATCGAGCTGGGTTTATATAGTAAAATTTGTCATTTCCATCGTGTATATTGCGTATGGAATTGCAACCGTAAAATCCAACTAATCCGATTACATGGTTGTACTTCTCGTCCAATTCGATTGGTGGATAAAAATCATAAGAAGTCGTATTTCCAATACCTTCTAGACTGAACGTTATCGACATGTTAACTAATCACAATTCGATATCATCTTCCATATTTATTTATTTACATAGAAATTTCAAACATAAGTGTCCACAAATTGTTGTATTGAATTTCTGTTCTCTTTCGTAGTTGTAATAGATTGTAGGTGTAGTAGTAGTAGTAGTAGTAGTAGCAGTCGTGTTATTACAGTTACCCCGAAAGTAATCGATTAGTTCGCAAGGTGGTCTGAGGTTACCGAAGCTATTATAATACCAAACTGTCGAACCATGCTTTCTATAACACACCCAATGAGTTCCAGGCCCACGAGTGCTATCCAAATTCACAATTCCACATTCGTTTTCGTGTGGGCCACCTTTTGGGAGATTGTCACGCATAAAAACACCTCTAAAGTATGGAATGTTTTTTGCATATCGGCGCAAATCGACATCGGTTAGAGGTCTTTCGGGTAACTTTATTAGTTTTTTGAACCATTAGCAGGTTTTAAATATAAGGCGGATCCCAATCGTTTTTCGTATGGCTTCAGATACAACGCCGCTCCAGATTTACGATATGGTCTCAAGTACAATCCGCTACCTTTCTTTCCTAAAGCAATAGCTTCCATCGTACGATTATGACGAGCTTCTTCTTCGCTTTTAATTCGCGCATCGCGAGCCGAATTGACGGCTCTAGCAATTCCCGATATGCCTCCTGCAAGTGCTCCGGTTGCTGAAAGACCAGCAAATAAAGGTAATAAGAATGGAAGAAATCCACTTGTTTTAGGTATCGGTATTATGCGTGGTAGAGTAATGTTACGTTTTCCACCAAAATGTCGTACAGCCGCTTTGGCTGCATTAAGCGCCGTTTTAATCAACGTTGGCGTAATAATAATACCACCACCGTTGCTGCTGCTGCTGCTGTTAACATTCTTAGTCTTATAACGATCATTTTGTATTTTATCTCGAACTATTTTACGAATACTACTCAAAGGAATCTTTTTCTTCGTCGTCGTTTTATTCTTTACAGTTTTATTATTATTATTATTCAAACCCATGCCGAGCATACGTTTTGTTTTCATTGCCGTTGCAACTGCTAATGCTGCGGTTTTTCAGCTGCACTCGCATCTTTTGCTTTGAACCTTTCCCATGCATTGTGTTGAAGCACTTGATCTGCACGATGTCTTGTATTCAAATCGCCGCTATTGTTATAGCTAATGTCGTGAGTTTTACAGTGAGCATCTAGAGGATTAATACCCTTATCGCCTCGCGCTAACCGCTTTGCAAGCTTTGTTCCAGGTCCGCAATATTGATAGCCAGGAATATGTAGTTCTATAGGTAGTTTATTGATAAGAGTATTTATCAGACCGCTACCGCCACATCTACTTCTCTTTCCAACCACCTTCTTATTCTTCTTCTTATTTTTCGTTGATACACGGCTTTTTCTAGCTTGCATTAGATTATTATTATTATTATTAATTGAAAGTTTATCTTTCCACACCGTCCTCACCAGCATGACTATCACTTTATTTATACATATGCTTGTATTTATATTACTCAAGATCGGGAGAGAAAGAAAGAATACATATTTAAGAAATCGTATATGTATATATTTTACATATTTTATACAATAGTATAGTAACAGATCTGTGATGTAAAAGTTTCATTAAACATAATAGATTATGTGGATTTATATTATTCACGTATTTCAATCAATTATTGAAAACATCAAGTATTACAGTTACATTTACGATAAATTTGCATGCAAGCAATACAAATAAAAAGGAATATCCAATTTTGTCTTTAGTTAAAAGTGAATGCTGCAATATACAATTCTTGATTATCTCGAATCGGGGGAAAAACGATTACTATAAAAGCGAATCAATATGAAATTAAACATGCACGTGTTCTATTATCTAAAACTAATTTAATTTCAATATAGAAAATCTGGTCGAAAAGACCTGCGTCTATACTATAATACAATACAAATACAATGAATGCTGTAATAAACAAAAGCTATTATGAATCAATATGAAGATAAAACGTACACGTGTTCTATAAAAATTACATTTAACGTTACGCATACTCGAAAATTATACTCATCTTAACGATACAATCAATATTCTTTATTAACTCGAATAGGGGGACGGTTACTATAAAAGTGGTATGAATCAATATGAAATTAAGCATGCACATGTTCTATTCGCTAAAACCAATTTAATTTATGATATTGAGAATATAATTCTATATTTAATTACGTCTGCATGTTGCAATAAACAAAAGCTATTATGAATCACATATTTCTGAAAATTATATTTATCTTATAGCGATTTTACTTAAGAGGAAACAATAACATCGGTAGCAAGTATAAAGTAACTGCCTTCATTGTGATTAACTTTATATAACATCGCTTATCTGTCGAGTTACATTTATATAACAACGACAACAACAACAAGACGCGGCTATAAAATGTGTGACGACCTTATTGCAAAGTTAAATCAAAACGCGTCGGGTTTGAGTTCGAATAAGGTAAAATTGACCGACCTACCTCCGAATCAAAAGTTGAAAATATTATCAATAAAATCAATTAATACTAAATTCGGCAGAACTGTTATTGCTACAATTGAGCTTGGACAGCTATTTTTGCCAAAACGTGTATCCAATTGTTTAAGTGACGAGGATATAAAAAGTATTATATCTAGCGAACTAAATACATATATTATTTATACGGGTATGAAAAAAACCGATGGAGGATATTCAATGTCGACATTAAAATTTAGTCAAGATTAAGAGTGAAAAAGTTGGAATAATAATAATAATAATAATAATAATAATAATAATAATAATAATAATAATAATAATAATAATAATAATAATACAGGTGTGCGCGTATGTGTATGTGTGTGCGTGTGTAACCAAATTACATGTAAGCTAATAATAATAATAATAATAATAATAATAATAATAATAATAATAATAATAATAATAATAATAATAATAATAATAATAATAATAATAACCCCGCAAGGGGAGGTATGTTACCTTACGTGCGCAGCGAGCACGCGGACCCTAGCTAACCACCAATAGGACTAACCATCCCCTGGTGTGTACAGAGGTTACTACAAATATAAAAGCCTCGGACGTACGTCGTCAAGATCGGGGACGACGCAGGAATGAACAGCCCGATCAAATTATTAATGGCCCGGCTACGAACAATGAACCCACCGAACGTGTTTTGTCTGATTTAAAGATAACCACAAAGGAGGGAAAACCCCGGCAACGCATGACATGGACACGAGAAATGAACATTACTGTCATGCGCTGCTACTACACCGCCACACAGTTAGAACAAATTTCAATAGGATACCGACCACAACTTTATAATTTATTCACAGAAACATATCCAGAATTAACTAACATAATTACACCGCAGAGGCTAGTCGATCAAAAACGAGTAATTCTTACAAACAAAAGACTTACAGATGAGGATATTCAGAACATCAAAGAAGAAATAGCCACAGAACTGGACGGAAAAAATACAAGACAAAACAATTTCCAAACATCATTACAAACCACAACAACAATACAGAACACAGAACTCCCAGAAACACCTGCAACATCAACTCTACTAAACAAAACCCCGCACACACAAACACCAAGATTTACAAATACAATCACTATTGATAGAATAAACGATGAATTACAAACAAACATAATCAAATGGACAGGAATCAACCCAGAAAACAGATTACCACTACCAAAACTAATATACAAAAAAGATACAAATACCATCATCAACACGGTTAATACACTAATAGAAAAACACCTACATAACACAACCACGATAGAAGATATACATCAATTAGTCTACATCGCTGCAATTACGGTTATAACACAAAATAAACAACTCACACAAAACAGAACAAGTCATGAAAGAAAACAATCAAAACCAAAATGGCAAATCAGACTTGAAAACAAAATAAACAACATAAGAAAAGACTTAGGAAGGTTAACACAATATTGCAAAGGAAACCATACCAAACAAGTTACAAAACATATACGGCACATTATAAATAACAGTAACAACAAAGAAACACCAACAGAAGCATTAGACACACTAAAACAAAAACTAGCACTGTATACGACAAGATTAAAAAGATACAATGAATCAAACAAAAGAAAAACACAAAACATACAATTTAACAGAAACGAAAACTATTCTACAAAAACCTAGAAAGACATAAAAATACAAATAATACCACCAAGCACAGATGAAATAAAACATTTCTGGGAAAATATATGGTCACATCCAAAACAACACAAAGAAACAGCCCAATGGATCACAGAAGAACAGAAAAAACATTCAAGCTTACCTATACATACGGACCATATAATCACAATAGAAGAACTAAAAAACACTATACAAAAAACACAGAACTGGAAGGCTCCTGGAATAGACCACATACACAATTTCTGGTACAAACAATTTACATCTATATACCAACACCTAACAATACAAATCAACAAAATCATACTAGAACCACAGAGTATGCCACCGTTTTTAACACAAGGAAAAACATACATAATACCAAAAAACCAAGACACACAAAATCCAGCTAACTATAGACCGATCACATGCCTGCCAACACTATACAAAATAATTACAGCATTGATTACACAGAAAATAGAAAAACACTTAATAGAAAATCACATACTTACAGAAGAACAAAAGGGATGTCGAAAAAACAGTCAAGGATGCAAAGAGCAATTAATCATAGACAGCGTCATTATGAAACAAGCAGAGAAGCAACAACGAAACATTATTACATGCTATATAGATTATAAGAAAGCATTCGACTCAATCCCACACAGTTGGCTTATAAAAATTTTAGAAATATATAAAATAGACGCACACATTCAAAACTTCTTACACACAATCATGCAGACATGGAGAACGACAATACAGCTAAAAACATATGAACAACAAATAGAAATAAAAAACATAAAAATCAACAGAGGAATCTTCCAAGGTGACTCACTCAGCGCACTATGGTTTTGTTTATGCCTAAACCCCCTCTCAAATACACTAAACAAGACAACATACGGTTTTAAGATAAAACATCAAAATAATCCACAACACACAATAAATCACTTATTATATATGGACGATATAAAGATATTCGCCTCAAACAAAACACAAATGCAATCACTACTACAAATAACAAAAGAATTCACACAAGACACATGCATGGAGTTTGGCATCAATAAATGCAAAATGCTGCACATAGAAAAAGGAAAATACAAACAACAGAACGTTACAGAAACACAAAACAATGAAGCATTTGAAAATCTAGAACCACAGGAGACATACAAATATCTCGGTTTTGAACAAAACACCAGCTTAAATCACTCGCACATTAAACAACAACTTAAAAAGAAATACAAGCAAAGGCTTACACTTGTGCTTAAATCAAAACTTAACGCCAAAAACATCATTAAGGCAGTCAACACATACGCGATTCCACTCTTGACATACTCATTTGGCATCGTCAAATGGTCAGACACGGATCTAACAGAGTTAAACCGAGTTAACAGAACAAAATTAACAGAACATCGCAAACTGCATCCGAACTCATGCATTGAAAGAATTACAATAACCAGGAAAGAAGGGGGAAGAGGACTCGTAGATATACAAACATTACACAACACACAAATACAAAACTTAAAAAAATATTTCATAAACAAAAACACCTCGCTACATCAAGCAATCACAAAAGCAGACAAAGGATACACCCCACTCAACCTACATCAAAACGACATTCAGGAAAACACCGAAACAAACACAATACAACACAAAAAAGACATTTGGGCAAGAAAAGCATTACACGGCAACCATTATAATATAATGCAAAACCCGCACATAGACACACAACTGTCATACAAATGGCTGCACTCAGGTCAACTTTTTCCAGAAACAGAAGGATTCGTCCTAGCCATCCAAGATAAAGTAATAGCCACAAAAAACTACAGAAAGTACATATTAAAAGAAAAAATTGAAACAGACACATGCCGAAAATGCCACCAATACCCAGAAACAATAGAACACATTACAGGAGGTTGCAAACTACTAGCAGGAACAGACTACACCGATAGACACAACACAGCAGCAAAAATCATTCATCAAGAACTTGCACTTAAATACGGCTTAATACAAACACAAACACCATATTACAAATACACACCCGAAACTATACTAGAAAACGAAAACTGTAAACTATACTGGGATAGAACACTACACACAGATAAAACGATAATATGCAATAGACCTGATATCACACTATTAAATAAAACACAAAAGCATACATACATTATAGATATTGCCATACCCAACGACAGCAACATAGTCCAAAAAGAAACCGAAAAGATCGAAAAATACACACCTCTTGCAACAGAAATTAAAGAAGTATGGAAACAAGAAAAAATAACAATAGTACCAATTATAATGTCTGTGACAGGTATAACAACAAAATCATTCAAGCAACACTTAAAAACAATAGATCTCCCACTATACATCCATACCAACATACAAAAAGCAGTAATTCTAAAAACAACAACAATAGTCAGAAAGTTCATGCAATAGACAGACATGTGACTTGGCCCCGGTCCGTCGCATGGCTTACAAACACCACTACGGTGAGAAACTAGAAGAAAAAATAATAATAATAATAATAAAATGTCCTTAAACGATATAATTACAAAAATAAATAATCGTATAACATCAGAGTCAACTATAATCGATATATCATTAGAAATACTGAACAAATTTAGAACTAGTCTAAATGAAACTTTAAAATTGCGTAATATAAATAACCGCGTAAAACATGCAAAATCCTTTATTTGTCAAACACGTAAATTTAAACGGTTTTTTGTTAATTTAATTAAAAAGAATATATTTCCGTCAACTGGAATTAATAGTCATTTGGAGACTGTTATAAATAATCTAAAGACTTTTGAAATTCGTTTTAAGAAGCTAATAGTAACAACGACGACAACCGATAAAGTTTGTGCGAAAAAACGAAATGTTAAAGTTCGTAATTTATTATCACAACGCGTATGCTGGGTCGATACAGTATCAGCATTCAAAAATCGCCTTAGAAGCGGATTAATTGTTAATATAAAACATAAAACTCTAGAAACGTTTTTAGAAGACTGTTTTAAACTATTTTACAATCGAGTTAGACGCATATCTAATAACGATAAGAAGTCTTTTAAAGTAAATTGTGTTTTAATATGCGAGTTTATAAAAAAATCTATCATCGATGGTGAAAATAGCAACAATAGCAGCAACAACAACAATAACAAAGACAGAGATGGAATAATAATCGACAACAAATACTTTAATTCAAAAAACGCTCAAATTCTACCGAGTCAATTTAAGAATAAAGAAAGGTTAAAGGAATGGTTTTCGACTAATCTCATTGCAGATATTTTAAATAAATTAGACAGTTTTCAAGAAGTTTCGTCGGGTTGGGCGTTACACAAAATCATAGCTCTTACGTTAAATATTTACATCGTAAATCGGATGTTTTGTGGTTCATCGTTCATCAAATTACCAAATGAAATAATCGCTAAAAGAGCAGTTGTTAATATACGCAACAACGATTATGGATGTTTTGGATGGAGTATTGTAGCTGCGATAACACAATCGAATGATGATGCTAAGAAAAAGAAAAATGTTAGCCGAACTACATCGTATCCGCATTATTCAACAATACTTAACTTGAAAGGTATACAATTTCCTATGACGCTTAAACAGATACCTAAGTTTGAGCAAATAAATCCATCAATTTCGGTCAATGTTTATCAGCTATCGTTAAAGAGCGGAAAGAAAAAGAATACGAAACACTACATAACAACTCCTATATATCTAACATCGGCGAAGAAAGAAAAACATGCCAATCTACTTCTAATTCGAGAAAACTATCACGAAACAGACGGTGATGATGATAGTGACGACAATGATGGCGACAACGACGAGGACGATGGTGACGATGACGACGATGATGAAAACACCTCTGAAACTAGCTGTAATGATGATGATGATGGTGATTTGAAAGAGGGGCTCGAGAAAATCAATACATACAAGTATACACCACCTAAGCGACAACGGTTGCAGCAGCATCAGTATGATAATTCTAATATCAAATCTACAGGTAGGATAAATGTAAGGTATCATTTTTGTTTCATAAAAAACCTATCAAGATTGGTTAGTATGCAATTATCTAAGAATAAAAATAAAAAATATATTTGCGATCGTTGTTTACAATACTTTTATTCGAAATCATGTTTAAATCAACATTTCATAGATTGTCAAAAATTAAATATGTGTAAAGTAAAATTTCCTAGACCGGGTAGTGTAATTAAGTTTAAGGATTTTATGAATCAAATGCCTGCACCGTTTGTTATATATGGTGATTTTGAATGTCTATTGCTAAATGCAAGTAACAATTCTCTAAATACATTGAAATATAATGGTAGCGGGTGTGCTAACAGCAACATGAACAAATATCAGTATCATAAAGCTTTCAATTCAGGTTATTTTCTACAATGTCACTTTGATCGTTCCATATCGTTTTATAAAACATACAGAGGTCTTGATTGTGAGGATTGGTTTGTGAATGAATTAATTATGTTATCTGACATGTTATTTTCAACAAACTGTACCTATGAAGTCTATGTCTCGAGAGGAATTATTAAATTTCACATCGGCTTCCAATTGTCATATATGCGAAGAGTCGTTTAAAGACGAGATTGAGAAAGTTCGAGATCATTGTCAATTTAGCGGCCGATATCGCGGTGCTGCACATAGTTTATGTAATTTAAACTTCAAATGTTCTCAGGTAATTCCAGTTGTCTTTCATTCTCTATCCAATTACGATGGACATTTATTTATTAGAAACCTCGTTAAAAAATGTAAAGCGAAGATCGATCTTCTGCCCTTGAATAAAGAACGTTATATTTCGTTTACAATCACTTTTAAAAACGGTTTAAAGTTTAGATTCATAGACTCGTTTCGATTTATGAATAGTTCGCTAGATAAGTTGGCTTCATATATGGATAAAGATCATTTTCACATCGTAAAGTCGCATTTTCGCAATTTAACCGAAACACAGTTTAATTTAATATCGAAGAAAGGCATCTACCCATACGATTATACCGACAGTTATTCTAAGCTTGTATCGACGACTAAATTGCCCGCTAAAGAACATTTTTTCAATAGTTTAACTAATAAGGACATTTCCGATGGGGATTACAATCATGCTCAAACCGTTTGGAACGAGTTCAATATTAAAAATTTAGGCGAATATAGCGATCTGTATTTAAAATCTGACGTTTTAATATTAGCCGATGTTTTCGAAAACTTTAGAAACAGCTGTATGGCTACATACAAGCTGGATCCTGTAAATTTTTTCTCGTTGCCCGGTTTCACATGGTCCGCAATGTTAAAGTACACTAAGGTTGAATTGGAGCTTATATCCGACATCGACGTACTAATGTTTGTAGAGCGTGGAATTCGAGGCGGGTTATCGCAATGCTCGATAAAATATAGTAAAGCCAACAACAAGTACTTGAACGATCGTTATAATCCAAACGAGTCTGAAAATTATCTAATTTACCTAGACATAAATAATTTATATGGTCTCGCCATGTCACAATACCTACCCTACGGCGGGTTTAAATGGTTAAACGTAACAACCGAAATAACAAACTTTATCTTACATGACGTTAAAAGCGATTCGGATCGGGGTTATTTGCTTGAAGTTGACTTGGAATATCCTAGAAATATTCACGATCTGCATAATCATTTACCTCTTTGTGCCGAACATAAATGTCCTCCAGGGAGTAAACAAAAGAAGCTATTAGCGACACTAGAATCAAAATCGCGTTATGTCATTCACTATCGCAATTTGCAGCAATGCGTCAAATTAGGAATGTTATTGCGTAAAGTACATCGTATATTGGAATTTAAACAGAGTGCTTGGTTGAAAAACTACATAGACTTGAATACGCGTCTGAGAACTCAAGCAACTAACGAATTTGAACGAAATCAATATAAGCTAATAAATAATGCTGTTTTCGGTAAAACAATGGAAAATATTCGAAAGCATAGAGTGGTAAAGTTTGTTAAACGGTGGCATGGTCGTTATGGTGCCGAACATTATATTTCACAACCCAATTTCCATAGTAGCGTAATATTTAATAATAATACGGTCGCAATTGAAATGAATAAAACGGAAATTTTATTCAATAAACCTATATATGTCGGGATGTGCATATTAGACGTTTCAAAGATTTTTTTATACCGATTCCATTACGATTATATGCTTCAAAAGTTTGGTCATCAAAACTGTCATCTTTTATACACCGATACGGATAGTTTAATTTATAACATACAACATAATGATATTTATGAAACTATAAAACAGAGATTCACACATGTTCGACACCAGCGGGTACGCTGAAGATAATATTTTCGGGATATCGCGATTGAATAAAAAGGTATTAGGAATGATGAAAGACGAATGCAACGGCGGCATTTTATATGAATTTGTAGGTCTAAAATCCAAACTGTATAGTTTTAAAGTACAAAACCCTAATGATATTAATAATACTAACACAACCAACTCACAATCTGACTCTGCAATTGTTATTAAGAAGGCTAAAGGAGTTTTGGATAGCGTTGTACGTAATACAATTTCGTTTGACGACTATTTAAAATGTATAAGAGAAAATGTTACATTGCTGCGAGAACAACGAATGATTAGATCCTCTACACATGACATTTTTACAATTAAACAAAACAGAGTTGCTTTAGCCGCGAATGATGATAAACGGTGCATTCAGCCTGATGGAATTCATACACTAGCATGGGGCCATTACTTGCTATCCGATTGTTAATTAGAATAAGAATGTGGTTTTAGTATAATCATTACTATTATTATTATTATTATTATTATTATAATTTCAAGTTTTTCTTCTTCGTCTATTTTTAACATATATTTTGTGTGAATTTTAGTAGTAGTAGTAGTTGTAGTAGTAGTAGCGGGCGCACACACACTGTAGATATATATTAATAATAATAAATGCAAATAATAAAATTGAGTTTTTTATTTCTTAATACCTATCCCATTAGGTGGTGAGGATGATGATGATGATGATGATGATGATAAAGTATTTACCTTATCGCTGTTCACTCCGCTCACAGTTGAGTTGTATACAGACGGTTAAGCAATTGCGCAAGCTTTATTGCACCTCTCTACATACACGCACTTCTACATATTAGTCTGAGTCTATCTATGACGGTGTCGTCATCATCATCATCATCATTATCATCGCTGTCGAGTTAAAAGAACAAGAATGAGTGAAAATAAATTACAACACGATATACACATGTTTCTAGAACGATCGAAGCGTAGAAGTGTACCATTACATTTGAATTCGATGCCGACATTATTTGAAGATTGTGATGACAACAAAAGTGTTGAAATTTCGAGATCTCAATCGTCCGATTCGGGGTGGTCAACGTTAACTACAACGTGTAATCAAATCGAAGAAGAAGAAGTTCGACTTACTCGTCATTATAATGCATCCATCGAACCTCTTGTAAACTCGACCAGCTACAAAATTGATTATGAAGGTAGTAAATATATTGAAATCGGATACAGCACCTATCTAGATTTGAAACCTGTAATAAGAGTTTGGAGTAAACTAGACAGGTGTAATAATAATGTTTCTTACGGTGTTGGTAGTGGCGACTGTGGTGGTGGTTATGATAAGGAAAATGTATTATTCACGGTCGAAGAATGGATTACATTTATAAAACTTCGATCGTATATAATGAACGATTTCTATTATCGCAATTCTACAACAACGAGGACGACGACTTATAATGAAAGCATCACAAAAACCGACGATATCTCTCGCGATTTGAAAATACATTACAATCGCGTGTTTATTCGTAAAGATGGAATGGATAACATCGACGATGAGGATGATGATGATAAAAACTTTTCGAAAACAGTTACCATAACACGCGATTTTCAATCATGTACTTTCGACAAGTATGAAATGGACAGCTTCTTCAATTTAAGCGACATTGTCAACTATCGTCTAGAATTAATGTGTTCGTATAAATTAAAAGAGTTTTACGATTGTATTATTCATCATGTGACGGCTACGGCTGCGATTATGCGTAAAAGTGAATCTAACGGCGACGGCGATTGTGCTTTGCAACCGTATGATTTGTTTGAAAAAATTTTGAATTACGAGAATAATATAAATTCGCATAATGTATTATGTTTAATGGAACTTTTACATCACAGACCTGGTTATGTTATCTGTTGTATTGATAATTCAAGTAGTAGTAGTAGTAATAGTCTTAATGGTAACTTTGTATCAAATATGTAAAATATATACGATTTCTTAAATATTTATTCTTTCTCTTGATCCTAGGTAATAATCCGCATGTGAGTATGACTCATAAGGGGACAAAGATAATCACCCTATCCGCATGTGACAATGAGTCATAAGGGTGAACCAACAGATCAATACCCGCCATGCACCGATGAGTCATAAGCGCTAAATGGAAATATTTAATTAATTTCATTCGAATGCAGGGAGGGCTGCGGGAAAAGATAATCCACATGCGAGTATGACTCATAAGGGGGAAAAGATAATCACCCTATCCGCATGTGAGAATGAGTCATAAGGGTGAACCAACAGATCAATACCCGACACGATGAGTCATAAGCAAGGGTGAACCAACAGATCAATACCCGACACGATGAGTCATAAGCAAGGGTGAACCAACAGATCAATACCCGACACGATGAGTCATACGCGATAAATGCAAATATTGCAACTCATTAATTACCTACAATCCCACAAATTTGAATAACCACAATTATGCTAATTAAACAGACACAAAAACCATGTGTCTCAAAATCCTCATAGGATTTTCACGGGCGTCCTAGAATCGGCGTCCTAGAATCGGCGTCCTAGAATCCCCCTTGATTTTTCACGGGCGTCCTAGAAACCCCATAGCATTTTCACGAGTGTCCTAGAATCCCCATTGCTCTTTACTACTGTCAACGAATTGCAAACTTCACTAGTTCGTCTTGTCAAAATTGTTCAAGAAGAGTGTTTCGAGCAAGTACTTAATGTTTTGAAAAGCGGGAAAACACTTCCCAGTAACAGTTAAATTCTAAGCCTTAATCCATTTATAGACTCGGATGGTTTACTGCGCGTTGGTGGTCGTCTTCATAATTTGAACTTACTGTATTCTGCTAATCATCTTTTATTACTTCCTTAGAAGCATCAATTTTTTTGTTTGAAAGAATGTATATCACCTACCTTCAGGTCGGTCCACAAATGCTACTTCTGTGCGACAGTCTTTTTGGTCCATTTCAGGGCGCAGCTTGGCCAAACAAGTTGTGCAAAATTGTGTTAGATGTTTTAAAATGTCTCTTAGATTTGTTAATCTGTTGATGGGAAATCTCTCAGCTTTGCGTGTCTTTCCTTCTTCCCCATTTACTCATGTAGGTGTAGATTATGGTAGGTCGATTAATGTTAAGACGTCAAAGAGGCGCGGATCTAAAACATCAAAATTGTATATATGCCTTTTTGTGTGTTTCTCGACTAAGGCTTTGCATTCAGACGCTTTGTAGCAAGGAGAGGTAAACCAAACAAAATATATGTTTGTTCTCGTCGATTACTATTTTTTTCAGGAGCAATATAAATATTTTCGTTCAGTTATCGCAAACTGATAAAATGTACACGGGTCTAGTGCAAATGTGCAATCAATTAATTATTCTCAATTTTTGCTAAATGTTCAAAGTAAAAGTCGTACAATATACAGTCTTCTGTTGGTTTGTGAGTGGTAATATAAATAAACAATTGATAAGCATTGAGTGTATTTTTACATTTTGTTTTATTTTCTCTATTAAACTGAGGCCACTCTATTTTATCAAGTTTTAGCTGTACCCTTTAGTTTATTTAAAGCTTGATATGTTATAGGTACATATTAGCATTACATATTATATTGAATTATGTACTATAAGACTGCAACGCTCGAATTATACTGTTCGTTGTAGGACTGACACGAATTGTAATAAGTTACATATGTATTTATTTTCTCGTTTATTTTTTGTCATTGACGTTTGTGTTGATGCGTGATATTATTGCTCTTGATGCTGCTACTCTCTGTTGATGAGCATATGACGCCGTCGTACCTTTTATTAGAAGTTTTTTTGATTTTTTTTGTTTAGGCATTTTAAAATGGTTGTTTTAAAGCACTAAACACAATAACAAACTATAAAAACACACTTTTTAATAAGAATCAAGATTGTACAAAAGGTAAACCAGGAATTACAGATGTCATGTGTGGATGTTCATATGAAGGACTACATTTCGTTTAGCGTCTACAATACATACAACCCTTATACAACTATTATAGAACTTAACTTAACAGTGAAAGGTGCACTTTGTATCGTATCAGAGATTTTAAGTTGTAAAGTTTAATTTATCTGTCGAATTTTAGTAAGTAGAAACTTTTAGAATTCGGAATAAAAAGTTTAATTGCTTTCTATAGGAATTTTGAGTTAAAACTTTTTAATATAATTAATTATTCTAATAAAACGTTTGCAATTCATAAATAAAACCTAAAATATGTACATGAACAGCACAAAAATGTTCTCAATAAATTTTGTTTGATTTTGTAATTTGCATTCATTGACTGTACAAATATTACAAGTATTTTTGCTTAATCCTTAAGTAGTTATCTGTTGTAACAAGTAACGTTTTGATTAAATAAGTTTCTTTCAAACACTTTTTCTGTTAAGCTAATGCATAAATCAAAATTTATAGGTTACATTAGAAGAAAAAGCAAATATTCTATGACTAATTGTTGAACCGGGTCTTTTGGTAAATAATACTTTCATCAACATCACACGTTTGTACATATTTATGCGTATGTGTTAACAATGTTTTTCTTCTGTTTCAGTTGGCGACATATTTTGAAGTTACTGGTTTGGTTTCAAATAATTGAAGTTGTTATAGGCCGTGAGTATTATCTTTGGTATTAAGTTTCATATAAAAGTTGATGGTTTTATTAGCAACAATTATGAATAGAGTTAATTTACGGTACAGATGTTTTGTAATTATAAATTACCAAAAAGCACATATACCTAAAACAACAACGTCAAGGAAATTTTCATTTATAAAAAAATAAGAAATCCAAAGTTCATTGTTAATGCTTTTTTTATAACAATACAAACAAACATTTACTAATTGAATAACATTTAATTTCAAAATTTCAAAAAAATATATAATTTTTATAGATACACGTTAAATTTTATTATTTAAACTACCGATCGCATTCATCTTACAAAAGTAGTTGTTTTCTGCACTTACCTTAGAAAAAGATTGTGCAAATAACGCCTTCAAAAAGATTGTCTCAAATAATTTCGAAATTTATTTTGTTTTTATTAATTTAATTTTTGAACTGCTAAAAAAGTAATCGAATAAAAAATATATTTTTTATACGTATACAATGATGATTTTTTACAAGACATTTGATGTAGGTTATGTAGAAAATGCAATTAGAATGCGAACATTTTAAAATAATAAATGAAAAGATAGTTAATTAATGAGATATTACAACAAATAATATAGAAAATGGAATGGCAAATGTTTACATATTTTAATTAATCTGTCAGATATACATACTAATAGCGTTTTTCACTGGTCATTTTAGTGCGCACTTTTACGTGTATTCCTGTTATTTTTCACTGGTATTTTTAATGCGTACTGATTCAGTTTTATTATTTTTCACTGGTCTGATAAATGCACTTGATTCTGTACTACTGCAGATTTTGTTGCACTGACAACAGATGCAAGTGCAACAGATCCAGTGCAAACATGGCGAATTTAAATAATTTGAATGTTGTCTATATCCTCAACATGTAAAAAATTGTTTGATACTAATTCATTTACGTAATTTACTGTATATGCATTATCAGCTAAAAACACATTTGATATATGCAAATTCTAGATAAATGCATTTTAACTTGACTCATTAGCTTAAAGTACGTTGATTGGTCTGGAAGTTGTAAAGTAACAACGTCGTTACTAATTCGAATGGTAACAATATAAAGAAGTTCTCCCATTATATATTATACAGTGCACTGTTCAAGCATTTCATTTTTCACTGGAAGTGCAATGTTAATGCATTGCCGGTAACACAATTATAGTGCACAGTAAACTCTCCCGGTGTTAATGCGCATTCAAATTTGTTCAGTGAAAAACGCTATAAAGTACTACCTATAATTTGACGTCATTTTGCATCAAATTTAAAGCGGTAAATTTAACTATCTGATGGCAAACTACGTTACGTTTACACAACGCAACAGGAAAAGGTTATAGAGTTCAATTTTCTGTAAAAAAATGTATGATACTTTTTTACAACCAAATTCAAGACTTAGCCCTTTTTTTTGTTGTGTTGTGTTTTGATAATTTTATTTTCATATTTCTTTATGAAAGAAGATACGCCATAATAGCAGTTCATCAGGACTTTGAATAAAACAGTGCAAAATCTCATTTTCAATAAATTAACTATATTCGATAATACACTAACAAGAGCATCAGCATAGCATCGTAATTCAAAATAGCTTTTTCTGGCATTTTTATTTATATTCTGATAAATTGTGTTCTAGGCCTTGTCAAATTATAGTTATAGTTACGTCGTTACCGTAGCGCGGTCTCATAGCTGTTGCTGGCAATGTTACTTCTTTCAAACACTCGGTTATGTTTTTAGCATTTTTGATAAAACAGACAAAAGTAGAAATTTTCGTTACTATACGACGATAGTTGTATTACGTTTTAACCTAATGGTTGAATTCGCGGAATTACGTTAAACAAAAATTAACCTATCTTTGCTTCTCAATTGTTCCTCTGTAGGTTGACTTGGTGCGTTATTCCTCAGTAACAACGCTGTCATCAAAAGTTTCTGTTTTTTAAAAATTTTTGATTTACGAATTGCATATTGTTAAACTACATATAAGTTAATAACATTTGTGATTACATATTTATTGTCATACCTGAGAAATAAAGCGCTTAAGTGAAATCATTTCAGGAATATAATTCTAATTTCTACTCACCCGCTTTCATCAGCGCTGCAAATTTATTTTATATTTTTTTAAACAGGGGTATTAATTTTGACTGTACTGATAATTTTTGACCAGATATATACAGCAGTCAAATTTCATATCTTATTTTGTTTTCTTCATTTATTTTATTTACTTTAATTATTTTTCCGTTAATTGTGATACGGTTTTTCCGTTGTTTTAAAAACCATTGATATTCTAGATGTTTGCATTTTTTAAAGTATTTTGATTTTTTGTACTTTTAGATACACTTTTTTTTCTAAAAAAATTGTCTCTATAAGCTTAATCTTACAGATTGTTGTGAGTTTTAATATTCTATGCTTTTGTATTTTTACTTTGTCACTTATTAGAATTAGATAAATTAGTAGATAAACACAGGTAAATATTGTTATTTATGTTATTTATGTTACCGAGTGTTCCACTTAACCATATAGTATAAATTTTATGTTTACATTACCACGATGTTTCCATTGCCAGATTTTTACGTTATCGAGCGTTTACGTATTAAGGATTTTTTTTAAATGCTAGCACAAAGTATAACTTCATAAAAAAAATACATATTTTCTTTTCGTATTTATAATTTTTTTTTTAAACGCATATTTTTAGATATTACTGTACATAATAATAATATTCATTAAAAAAATTATATTTCTGAGAGACCCAATTATTCATTTAATTTAAACTTATTAAATTAATGATTATTTGAGTTTTAAATATTAATAGCGGTTAAAAATGAAAAAGATGTATTTATTGGGCAATTTATCTATTAAAAAATAGAAAATAATATTGTTTTGGTGTTTCTTTCGTAGTGTTCTAAATATGTTAGTCCATTTCGTTTTTTTTAAATATAAAGTGTTCTTTGGTCTGATTTTAATACGTCATTACGTACTTCATGTCGTGATAAAAGTATATTTTAATAATTGTGTAATATTTTGAAAATGATCAAATCAAATTTTTATTTAAATATGTACACAAATGATATTCTAAAGTAATCTAAATATTACCTTTTTTAGTTTCACTGTAACGTAAATATTTCAAAAACTAATAATAATATTAACGAAGGTTTAGTTTTTATTACGTATACACTTATCAGCTTGATAGTAGTAAATATGGCAAAGTCTAAACAAAATTTGTTTTGACATTTTTTAAATTAAAATTTATGGTCATTAATGTGAATTATTAATAAATTTAAAAGTAAAAAATCAAATAACACATTAAAATAATGCAAGAATCACATAATCTTGGTTGAGAATAGCTAATTTGAAAGCAGATACCACAACTGTTTTACAGAAAAACTAAAAAGGAAAGTAGACGGAATGGCAGATTAAAAAAAACAGTGCTTTGTAATGTTAATTTGATAGAATTACCCTAAGACGATGTTTACATTATAATTAATATTGGGATTACGTTTTATTATTTCATAAGCAACGGTTCTGTAAAGTATGAGCCACTTGCAACAATTTTGAAAGTATGCGATCAGGAATCAAACAATAGAGCAGCGTTAGCACGTTTAGACTCAACTATAGATAAACCGAATAATCATCGATGGTAATGAATTGTATTATGCGTACGATCCTCCTTTTTCCATTTTTCAATCAGGATCGAGTTGTTAAATTGTTCTGAACATTACGATTTTCTGAGTGATTATTTATCTATTTTTTACTTTAATTGCTATTGTAAAAATTGTAAATTAAAAAAAAAACTTTTGTCCGCTGTACTTCCAAGTTCGTAAACTAAACTTGCTTAAGTTTGAAAAGACGAGTGAGAGTAAAAAACCAAATTTAAGCGGTTATCAATTTAAAAAATGCGCAAAAGAGTAAAGTGAGAAAGTACAGATGCTTCTAAAGAACATGCACTTCTATAAAACAATACGCAATATTAAGTAAATAACTGAAAAAATTAAATTAATAAGGAGGGAGCGCACTTTTGTGTTGGGCTTTGTGTGCCAAATCACGTTAATATGCCACTGATAACATGTACTATGTATGAGTTTTTTAAATAAGCAAAACTTTAGAATACATGTTTGATGGGTACTTTTTCTTGAACACTGTATACGTGGTACATAGTTGCTATCAATTGTTTATTCGAACGTTACACTTACCGTGCTACTGAGAAAACTAGGAACCAACAAATTATTTAAAATATACTACTGCACTTTCCATAAACGAATTTTTATAAAATTAACACGTTTAGACAAGAAAAATTTCATAGAAAAAAACTTTAGATTTTGATTTTTGCCCTACATATGTATTTCTAAAATTTTAAGCGATACTCTGGAAAAATATAAATTCTAATTTAAAAAAAAATATCAAAAGAAAAATGAGATAGTAGAAAGAAAAACGATAAGCACGCTGTGTAAATCGCCAAAATTACTCAAGTGTGTTACGATTTACTGTAAAAAAGCTTTGCTTGTTTTGGTTAGAACAAGTGTTATAAAGATTCAAAACAAAGAAGATAATACGTGTCATTTTTTGATAATTCTAGTAAAATTGCTTTTATTGTATAAAATAGTTTTGAAAAGTCGTTAAATACGTATTTATTAATCAATTAATCGATTTAATTTAAGAGTTATTTCTATATGAACTACGTATATCAATTAATTTAATTTAAAAAAAATATTTTAAACAACTGCTGAATCATTTAGTTTTTTTGAAAACATCAAGGCCAGTAATTACTATTTCTAGCATATGATTTATCAGTTTGTGTTTTAGTAAACGACATTAGATAATAATTTCAATTAATGAGGTTGTTATAATATGTATTAATTTAATTGGTCATTTAATTAAACGGACATTTGATTTGTAACCTAGTTTTCTATGTTTAGTTTCTTTGCATCATCTATTAGTAGTCCTAAAAAAATTGACTAAAGAGCAAATAGGTTAATTATTCAAGTGTACTCATGACATGTTAATTAGAAACCACAAACTTTTTGTATCAGGATTACGACTTTTGACACACATTGTTCTAAATTCTTTTTTGTCGCAGAATTAAACTTGTCAGAAGAAGATGTTAGTCAACCATGTGCAGATTTTAAAGCCGGAGATGATGATTTACAAGGATACGATTTTATTAGCCGATTTCGACTGGATATTCCGGAAACACAATACCCCGGTGTAACAAGAGTTCGAGGGTCACATCGAATGCAAACTGCGTATAGACTTGACAAAGAAGCAAATTTAACGGTACCGACAAGGTAAGAAAGATTTATATTCAAGTTCGTCGTCAATACGATAATTAATGGAATGAGTAACTATCAAGTTAATTGAAACACATTAAGAGGTCACGTAGAAGTTGAAAAAAATCACTATTATTTATCTAAACAATACATTTAATTCATTAAAACGATGTAGAATGTTTTTTGTCTTCTATGGTTGTACACTTTACATACCGAATAATCGACGCTCTCAAAATGTACAATCAAACATAATAAAACATTGTGAAGCATAGAGAAACGTGTAGAAAAGTGCTTCAATTTTCCGTACTGCTTCACATACCTTTTAGTTCGAAAAATTGAAATATCGTAATGGTTTTTTTAAGGTTGGTACACGGTATTGAATTTGTATGATTTATACATAGGATTTATATAATTTTAATTAAAATGGCAGATTGTAACGTGAATTGTGTAATCGATTATTTTACCAAACATGAACGTTATTATAAGATTTTGTATAACAAATAATAAATAATACGGCCATAAGTAAACACAAAACCGATCAATTATCTTAAAAATAAAAAATCATATACATATATCATGTAATCATTTCTTTATGATAATCATAAACAAAATCTTGCTCAAAACCAGCATATAAAATTATAAATGGTTTTCAATTCTGTTGTTAAACTATCAAGAAATGCCTGTCGTTTTCTTGTATACTTTCGTCAACACATTTTTTGTTTGCGGCCTTCATGGCGCAGCTTTCATATATATAAAACAAATTTATTTGGAGAACCGTAGGTGAACCGCCTCAATAGTGGGGACTTGCAATAGTTTCTGTAGGTTTGTATTCTTTATGATACATCGTTAATTTTGCAATTACTATAAGAAAAACTTACAAGTTATAACCTTCAATTTACACCATATACAAATCAAACCTTTTTGGTGGCAATTTACCATTACCAATCCACTGGTACTTGGCATTGCGTAATCTATAATAAGATATAGTAAAGTGGGCATGAACCTTCGATTGCAGAAAACGAAAACAAACTAGGTGCTTTTTGATATTAGTTTTAAGTTTTCATTCTTAATTCAAATGTCAAATCTGTCAAATAAGTCAAAGATAAAAATAAGTGAGATGAACGAATAAGGAACGAATGATGAACGTTACCCAAGAACGTTACCAACTTAAATTTAATAAATATTAAAAAAAATGCAATTTTAAAATTATTTATTTTCTGTTAAATCTGTTAAGAATAGGGTAAAATAGAAAAAATAGTATAAGAAATTCGTGGCTTATGGCCTATTATCGCACTTGTCCATTGCAAAACTCGGCGCTGCGCGCCTCATTTTACAAACTTAGACGCGTGCGATAATAGTGTTCCATATAAGCCACTAATTTCTTAATATACTAGTATAATTTTACTTTTATTGGGGAATTAAAGATTGCTTAGATTTTGCATCACTATTAGATTTAAGATTTCTTACACGAAACAAAACAATGTATATTACACAATGTGATTAGCAGTTTAAAAAAGTTACGCCCAACGTGGGGCTCGAACCCACGACCCTGAGATTAAGAGTCTCATGCTCTACCGACTGAGCTAGCCGGGCAGGTAGCCTACATCAAAATTAATACGCAATTTAAAAAACGTATTAATAATTACTTTTTTTTAATGAGTTGTTAATATTATTTTAAATTATTTTTGGTGCTAGAACCACCAAATACAAAATAAGTAACGCCTCTTTACACAAAGTTCTGTACACGAATTTAATAAATTTAATGCTTACTGATCTCTATATACCTAATCCAATAAAGTATAGTATAAATAACCCTATACTATTTACGTGTGTTTAATCAGTTATTCCCACGTGACGTCACAACACAAAGTGAAAGGTGTAATAAACTGCTCTGGAGTAAAGCATTACAAAAATTAGCATAGGTATCATCTTTTAAATAATATTCTGAAATTTTTGATCCATTCCCAATCAACAAGGAAACATTTTTGAAATGTTTTTTTCAACGTTTTACAAAAGATATATTTACATTTTTAAAAACATTGCAAAAACGTCTTAATGGCCAGAATTGCGTTGCAAAATTAATATTAGCAAAACATTCTAAAAATGTTTAAAAAACATTATTTATAATATTAAATATATATATTTGTAATATTTTACAAATGTTACATTAATGTATAAAAAATGTATAATTAACGCTTTTTTTAATGTTGCAATATGCTTAAGGGCAGTTCTACAATTATGGTATAAATGGTATAAAGTTTAGTTATACTTGCTTTAATTTTAAAATACTGACATATTTGGCTGTTAGTTTTAGTTGTACTAACCAATAACGCAGCCAATAAGGACAGCATTTTACAATCAAACTAAATATAACTTAACTAACATTTATACCATTATTATAGTACTTTAATTCAAATTTGCAAGAAAGTTTTTAGAAAAACGAAAAGGTTTAACATGTATTTATTAATATGTTACAAAATTTTATATAATTGTGTTTTGGTTACAATATATAAAAGAAAAAAGTATATAGGTGAAAGCAAGCAAAAGTATAATTTCTAATAAAGTAAAAACGTTTTTTATGTTACTAAAAATGTTTTAGAAAACATTTTAAAAATATTTCAATATCAATGTTTAAATGAAATATTTTTAAAACGCAACAAAAGTATTTTTTTAAAAAAACATTTTTTGTTACGACTATTTTAAAACGTTGTAACGTTTTTAAAACGTGAAAAAAACGTTTTCTTGCTGATTGGGTCGTAAGTGTATATGTCCGATTTGATTATTTAGTATGCACATGCAGTTACTTCATATCAGTTGTATTTACTTACAACAGCAAGTAAGTAAAAGTGCTAGTAAATATAAACAAATAGTAAAGTCTAATTATTATTTTATTTTATTTTAATTTATATTATTTTTCGGATTTCTATATTTATTATTTTTAAAGTTAATATTTGAAGTTTGATATTTCAATTCTAATGTAGTAAGTTTATGTTTAATTAAAATTCGATTTTATATTTGTTATTTTATAGTATACGCCTGAAGATGACACTAAGTCGAAACATATAGAGTTTATTAAAATAAAATATTAATAATAATGGGAAGGTTTTGAGATTTATTAAAAGTAAAAAATAAAATAAAATAATATAATAAAACCAATTTAGAGTTATTAAAAGAATTAATGGAAAAAATAAAGTTTAATTAAATCTAAATTAAATTCTGTAGTGGTACACGCAACTTGTGCAAAACCATTTAAACTTTTGTTTGCACGTATTTTATTTTGAGTGAATAGACTTGCCCTAAATAATTATGTTTCTTTGTTTTAAGATTCACCTATAAATTGTTTATCAATGGTATAGGAATCAGTATTATAAATCAATTTTAATTACTCTAAATATCGGATTTTATTTTCTTCCGGAAGTTAATAAAAATATTGACTGTTAATTATTCATATTCATACTTAACACACTTGACAATTACAATAACAACCAATTAACACAAATTCCAGATCACAAACAAAAGTAAATTCAGTTGTTTTGCTTGAGAACAGCTGATCTTGATGATGTCGGTGGAAAAATAATGTATATCGATAGTGAAAGTGGTGACAGATGGATTTTAAGTCGAAAGTAATGAAATTAATACAAAGTTCAATAAACATGAAAATGTCGTTTAAAGTCACGCCTATTTTCTGTCGTTGACACTCGGAATGCGTTATCACTCTAGCGTGTGCGCATCTAGTGCTAATTCTGAAATGTTTTCCTACATTTGTCAAGCTGTAATTTTATAAGCATTTCATCACAAAAAATTATATTCTATTTATATATTCTAAATCTACATCGGTATACAAAATTAAATAACAAGATTTTCATTTGCATATATATGTACATACATATAGCTGTCCTTGAATTTGGTAAAAATAATTATGATTTTTTTTTTAATTAAAACGTTATCTTTTAAATGCACACACTTATTTTTTCTTATTTATTACGCCGTCTTTTTTTTGAATTTCTTAGAGTATACAAACATTTCACTTCAACAATTGCTTCATCGTCAATAATTCCATTTGAACTAGCACCCAAAAACACATAATCACTGTGTACAAATAAACCAACACTTTGTATCTTGATGTTAGCTTGTTCTCAAAACCTTTTGAAAGCGTTTGATTCATAGTCAATTCCGTATAAAATTGAGTTCGTTTAAAAAAAAATTGTTTCTATAAAAAATCCGTCGGGGTGCTTTTTCGTCGGTTACAGATCCTACTGAAATTGGATGCCGTTAATCTGTTTCTTTCTTCTTCAAACCAGATGATATTTTCTATTTGACCAATTGTGTCGATATGTATCCTTTGAAAATTTATGTTAGATAATTTTACGATTATTCTGGATTTAAACTCTTCCAATTCCGTTATAGCTACATCAGGTTGAGCAACTGTATCTCCGTAATCTATTAATAGCTATTTGAGCGGCACATCTTTTTTTGTTTGTTTTGGGCGATTACACAAATATTCTACTGTCTTTTGTTTTCTTACATATTATTTGTTTCAATATTCATTATCAGTATCTGATGATTTAATCAAATGATTATGAAAATTTCCCTTTGAATTATATTTTAATGCAGCCCCGAAAAATCTCGTTCTGTACATATTTCTTTGAATCAAATTATTTCTTTTTTCACCAGTAAATTTTGCCACTAAGAACAAATTCTTCTGCAAAGTTTGTAGTGTGGTTTCCCAGTAACTTGCAGATTTATTTTTAAATATCTTCAGTTATTCTGACAATTCAACTCAAAATTTAACAACCCATCGAAACTGTCTATTTTTTGAGTTTGACCCAGTTAGGATCTGATTACACTGGCAATCTTTCTATACTAAGGAGCAGATGATTACAGCGATAATAGAGGTGAGCATAAAAATAAAAAAATCAACAATAAACTTTATTAACAATAATTATTATTTATAACACAATTATTATAAACAATTTTTGGTCTTTCTTCGTTTTGAATGCAAGAATTATTCACCATCGGTTGTACGTTTTCTTCTTTTCTCATTTTACTTATTATTTGTGCGTGGTGCTGAGTGTCTAGTTACAAGTAAGGACGAATCGAGCTTGCTGAACTATGACTCGTAATTTTTATTAACTGTTGTTCCTCGACGCCAGATTTCGCAAGCTGGGTTACTGCACTTGAACGCGTAGAATGATTAGTTATCTTAAATCTCTTTACTTCCAGTCCAGCTTTTTCTGCACTCTTTTTAGTCCATTTACCAATTTCATTAATTCCTACAAGAATATTCTTGTACCAAATACCAGATTCACACCAGTTAGGATTGGCAGTCAGAAATATACGATCTGTGGTGACGTTACGGCCCCTCTTTTGTAGCATCTTTTTCAATAATCTGAAAATGAACATAAAACGGAATAAATATTTGACATATTTTTATAAGTAGTACCAACCTCACGGGACAATGATTAGGATGCTTTTCATTAGAAACCAGCCATTTACTGTCACATAAACGGCGTGATCAGCCTTAGCCAGTTTTGGAAAAAATAGTGTTGTACTCATAACGCCCAGTCAATTTTTTAGTGCATTCTTTTTCTTCTTGAAAGTGTTCGATCAAACATTTAACCGCTTCTCCTCCTCTCCAAGCAAGCTCTCTTCACATTAAACGAATTAAAATATAATTCCTGCACCATTTTGGCAGTAGTATATTCCACATTGTTTTTAAAGTGGAATCTTTGTAATCCTCTCCATCACATTTTTTTTTGTTGAATGCATAATCTTCTAATATACTGCTTACTTTTCAAATATGTGATAATTCCGTCAGGGAAAATTTTCTCGTGTCGCAAAACTTTTTAAACTGCTCCCACACAGAATTACGACTACGCTTTGTATTCTGTGGAATAGTCATCACTACTTCTGCCCGTATTTCTTTTAAAATTGTTTTACCAACCGCAATTCTGCCATTTCGCCAAAACTGGTAAAATTTTGTTACTACTTACACAGCTTTTGTTATGTTGCTGTGGTAACACTTCATGAATTACTAGATTTCAAACAAAAAAAACTATTCGTGATCTGACGGACAAAAATTATTACCGGCAAGATTCCCACCAGTTGTATTATATACGATAAGTTCACTAAAAATTCCAGACCATTGCAAAAGCGGAACATTGTTCTGTCCAGATAAAGTATCAAATTTGTAAACGTTTGCATTGTAATTAGAATGGTCCACAAAAACGTACAGATGAGCATTTTTAATATCCTTTTTCAAACCGGTTACTGTTTTAGATCATTGTATAATTGTTCTTATTAAAACGGAATAGTAAGATACTTTATTTTTACTAAGATGAGAACGTATTCCGGGTTTGGACCGTGTCATTGTTGTAACAGGGCGTGAGAGAAATCGAAAAACTTAAACAAGCAACTAAAACATTCCATAGAAGTTTAGAATCTAGCTTGATTCACAAGTTGATTACCTAACTCTGTAGTGGTTCTTTGTTATATTTTCGTTTGCTTTTTCAAGTTTATCGTTTTCTTTCTTACCTTTTTAGAGTTTAGCATCTGGCTTGGTTCGCAAGTTGATTAGCTAACTTTTGAGAAGTTCTTAGTTAGATTTCGGTTGGTTGTTTGAGTCTTTCGATTTCTCACACGTCCTGACGAAACCCCTTACGGAAGTGAGCAAAACGTTGACAACTTCGGTTAAAACAATGACACGGGCCAAACCCGAAAGCTATATTTACGATACACTTTCCGTTAAAGCGTGGTGTTCTGGAAGCAGGCACGTGTTCACTTACGTACTTCATATAACCTGTATCCCCGATTATTTTTTTCAATTTGTTATGCACCAAAGGTATTTACTTATTTTGTTTTATCCATAATCGGGATATAGCTTTGAATTCTAGTTAGTTTTAGAACATTTTGCGCACAACAAACATTACAAACACACATTTGTTTTCATAATAAATTACTTAGTTATTGCTGTTTGTTACATGCCAAAGTAAAACAAAGTCACTGCCTGAAATGAGGTAACATAAACGATGTTGTGCCGCTTGCTCAGTGGAGACGGGGTGGGTTATATTTAAACGTTTCGTGATTAAATTAGATCAACTTGACGAAAACACAAAATCGAAAAGTAATAATGTCGAAATCAAAGGGCGCCAGGAAGGAGTAAAGCTTAATGGACTTCTGGCCCTTGCCAACCACAAGTCCGCTCCTGGAGGATACACTCTAAACGGACTTACCTTGTTAGAGTGTATCTTACTAAAATCTGTAATAAATTAATAAAGTTACACACGCGGAGGCCGACGGAATTAAAACCTCTTTACATTTAACAATTTAACATTTATTTGAACACAGAAAACAAAATGAATAAAATAATAAAATAATGGTATTGAAATTAACAAAATTAATCTCACAAATCAGAAACAAAGAACGCAAAATGAAAGTTTGAATAAATACACAATACAAAACAAAATAATAATAATAAAAAATATATATATATAATATTGGTAAACCTTAATTACCAAAACAAAACAAAAATCACGGCCGTGTGCGCGTCGAAATTAATTAATTATAAAATCAAATACACTTAATTACTTTAAAACTAATATAATACGTGAATCAAGAACTTATTCGGTCCCGTTTAACAAGTTTTAGCTCGGGATTAAGTCACCGTTCCGACAAATACGGACAACAATTAGTTACCTTATTGGTTTTGTTTCAATTCGAGACACTTGTAAATTTTACTTGAAATTCAAAGCTTTTAACACTTAATCGCGTAAACAAACATTTCACATATCAATAGATGGTGCAAAATAAATACCTTGAATTATTTGAAGTCGGGCTTTTGGTTAGCGTAGGCCAGCAGCTGTCGTCCGGAACCTTGATAGGGTACCAAATCCAGATGAGTAATTTACCAACGGAAGATTTATTATTGATCCGCCCCCAAGGCGAAAGAGATGAGAATGCGAAACAAACTCACGCACAAATTCACTTAACGATACATGCGAAATTAATTCGGGAAACAGTGATCTCAATGAACCGTAATTACGAAAAGGAAAGTTTTGTTTTCCACTTAAAGAATCACTGAACCATTTTCTTTTACTTCCGCGGTAACTCTACATCTACTATTAGGAAAGGTGAATTATCACCCGCGATAACTACATTTTGACGACTGTCAACCAACTAACTTCGGACTCTCTCCATTTACCAAAATCACATCTATATATCAACTTTTTTCGACTACCCTTTCCACAAAAGCTGTGTTCGAAACTTTAAGAACGAAAACACTTTCATTAAGAAGTGCGATAAAGAGGCAATCAGTCCCGATTACGTCATATTTATAGCATTTGGACACGGCATTTGGCTTATACGTAAAAATGTCAAATTGACAAAATATTATATTACAAGAATTTAAACTGCCTAATAAATTAAGATAATGACTTAATTTTTCCACGTAATCTAAACGATTGACACAAAGAAATCAAAGTACGACTGTACTGAGAATGCACTTGAACAAAGAACTTTTGAACCAACTTAAAATAAACAAACGGCGAAAATATATTTAATTACGATTATATCTCAGAAGGGAAACATAAATTACAACTGGAATTCTCAACAAACCAAGTGAAATACTCAATAAACAAAATCGCGAAATCAGATGATTCACGGCGTAACAAAATACAAAACTTTATCAACAATTTAAATTGTAACTTTGAATTTAAAAACGTAAAATAACTTATTAAACTCAATCTAAAATCCTATTAAAACAATCTCAAAATACATTAAATGAATAGCGTCAATCCAAATACGGTGTCTGTTACCAAAAATTACTCAAACCACCAATCGTTTTTAAACGATGGTTACACCGAGCTAAGCAATCGAAGAAAAAAAAAGAAAAACCGCAACTTCAGCCAGATGAATCTACTTACGGGGTCTTACATAAAAGATCCACGGCTAAAATTCCAAACGCAGGTTACATGTTCTCAATGGTCTGTAATATCTTCTTTATTGCTCATCGTTGACGTTGGGCTTTAGAAGCTTTATTTACTTTTTTCTTCAAAACTCTGCGGAGCATGAGGAATATATTCGCAATCCAAAACCCAAGTCAATAAAAAAATCCAAATCAAAGTCCAAATTAAAGCCAACGGTCAAAATAGGTTTACAAAATAATGATCAGAAATAACGCGCAATCGATGAAAGTAGAAACACGACTAAAACTACAAATTTAGTTTTAGAATAGCGTCATACACATCGTATTAGTAAATACTGAAGGTGTCTTTGTCTTTAATTTGAAGTGATAAACTGTAAGGCATACTACCATTATAATAATTATCTGTTCACACAATTTTATTGTTGTAATTACAATGGAAGTATGTTGGGTTGCCTACAATACAGATATATAAATATTTTAATTAAAAGTTTTAATTGTCATTTTTTTCACGTAATATACAACAGTAGTTAACTTGGGAATTTTGATAGGTTTCAATAAATTTGAACAACACATTTATAAAATGTTTGTGTTTTTATGATAATTTCGCGCAATAATGAAATTAAAATGTGTATAAAAATCTCATCTAAAATCTTGTTATTATGAATTATAATAGAAATCCTGCTGACAAGAATAATGTGTGCGTGTCCAAAAAACTAATTAAATATTTTTATAAATAAGACAGATAATGACAAAAAACTGATCTTCCTTATTTCTGAAAAAAAATAACCAATCCTGATTTTTTTTTGAATTTGCAATAAATTGACGTGTAGAGATTTGCAGCAACCGTTTATATTAGAATGATTTATTGTATTTTTAAATATCATTTTCAGCGTGGCTACCATACCCTTTAGCATTGAAATCTCTATGTTGCATTGTTCGCTTCTACACCCAGTATATTATAGTTAACGTAGTATAAAATGCGCCGTGGCAGCAACGTTGCTTAAAACTAGTTAACGTTACGTTATACTCATCTCATATATATATATATATATATGGTTATACCAAAGTTATACTATACCATAATATATTGTTTTTATTTCTTACAATCCTTACAATTAAAGACAATTTGTTAATTTTCAGAGACATTTTTCCTGAAGGAATACCAGATCAATTTTCGTTTATCTGTACATTCAGATCACGAAAAAATCAAAAATCTTCTTGGAATATAGTACAAGTAACTGATTTAGAATCTAAACCACAATTTCTTGTCACGCTTAACCCAAGAAAGCAATCTGTTGATTTTAGTATATTAAATCACGAAGGAAAACTACAAACGCTTTCATTTTATAACGCCACTGTAAGTAGTAATTAAAAATAGCATAATCGATAAAATTGCTTTATTGGAAGGTCTTTGATAAAAACTGGCACAAACTGCATTTTGGTGTATCGTACGATAAAGTCGTGCTTTTTGTCGATTGTGAAGAAGTACAAAGAAATAATTTAAAAGAACCAAGAGGAATAATTGACGTCAACGGTTTAATAGCAATAGCAAAATTTTCAAATAGTCGGCAAACCGTTCCTGTAAGTATTTTACGTTAATCTATTTTTTACACCGGATATTAAACATCCTTTAATTTTTTTTTGGCTTACTGTAAAAAAATGCTAGTACAAATACAGTAAGTTCAATGTGTAGAGTTTACTATACAACTGCTTATTAGTAATAGCACATAGGAATACATCATTAAGAACTGTATTAGAAATAGCAACAACCATATTTGAAGTAGTATCAGTAGATATACGTATCTAGAAAATAATGTTTTAATATATCATTTCGTACACGTATTGAATAAGAAAGTCTATAGTCACAATAAATGCTATTTTAGTAGTAGCTGTAGTGGTAGTTTTTACTAACTTTTCTTCTTTTTCAACAGGGAACACACTTGGTAAGTAAAACATTGATTATTTCAATTATTGTCATACACTATGTAACAGCTTGCTTTAACAAAGTATTGCTAAAATCGTTTTAAAGTTGGTGAATAGTAAGTAAGTTATTAACATTATTTACATTTTAACAATGCAATATAAATAGTAGATTAATGCACGACTTGAACAGTAAAAGCATATATTTACTTGTCAAAATATACTATACTTTGGCTTATATACAACAGATTTGAATTCAATAAATGTATTTTAGATTGATTTACAATGGATGGTAATGAGTTGTGATCCTACTAGTCCTCAAAGAGAGTCTTGTAGTGAGATTCCAATAGTAAGTTTTTAGGGAACTGTCTTACAAAGAAAATGACTATTATTTATTTAGAATGTGGAACCAGTTTCTCCTAATGGAAAACCTTCGCCAGCAACGTGTGATAAAGTTTGCCCTCCAGGTCCACCGGGTGTTAATGGCACAAATGTAAGTATTTTTTAAATGAGGATTGATATATTTATCTATTTATCTAATTTATCAGGGTAGACCTGGGCCTATTGGTCCAATAGGTCCAATTGGAGAACCAGGTTATCCAGGAATTATGGGTCCGCCTGGACGTAATGGACGACCTGTAAGTTTAAAGCTGTGCCTACCTAATGCAAACAAATAATTTGTTTCATTTTCTAGGGTACGCCTGGCTTACTCGGACTTCCTGGTATCAAAGGAAGTCCTGGGGCCTTAGGGCCTTCTGGAAATCCTGGACGCGATGGATTACCCGGTATTAAAGGTGAAAAGGTAACACCGATCTATAAATTTTATCAAGATATGTAGCTGTTGCTTTAAAGGGTGATCGAGGAAATGATGGAGAAAAAGGAAGTAAAGGTAATGATGGATTACCCGGACTCACAGGTCCCATCGGACCAGTGGGTCCAAGAGGTCCTCCTGGAATTGGAAGCTCGGGTTTAACCGAACCGGGACCGCCTGGACCTCAAGGAGAAATAGGACCAAATGGACCACAAGTATAATAAAAAAATTGTTTATTATTTTATTTTAAATTATAATAGGGCCCCGCCGGAATAGACGGTACCAAAGGAGATAAAGGCGAACCAGGCTTTAATGGTATTCCTGGTAGCATTGGACCACAAGGACAAAAAGGTGTTAAAGGAGATTTAGGATCCCAAGGTCCCAGAGGATTGCCAGTAAGTAAAAAATTGTTAATTGCAAATTACTATTTTGAAATATTTTTAGGGATTGCCCGGACAACCTGGATTTACAACGACTGGTGATGTAAAAGAAGGACCGTCTGGTCCTACTGGAAAACCTGGAATACCTGGATTACCTGGTCTACAAGGCACTAAAGGAGAACCTGGCGAAACCGGCGTACATGGTAAAAAAGGTATTTAATAAGTTATAACAAAAAACTTTGTATAAAAATTTAATAACATAAAGGTGAACCAGGAGAAAGGGGATTGACTGGTGTACCTGGTCCAATAGGTGCTCCAGGAAAACCAGGAAAACAAGGCATACAAGGAGTAAGAGGACAAACTGGTTTTATAGGCCCACCTGGAATACAAGGTGTTGCTGGATTAGTAGGATTGCCGGTATATAACATATATATCACCATTATCATAATACTTAATAATAATTACTCAACAGGGCCCAGCTGGTACAACTGGGGTACCTGGACTTCCAGGAGAAAAAGGCGACCGCGGTCTTCCTGGTCCACCAGGTAATACAAAACAATGTGAAAAATATAAATTAATTTTTCTGAATTAGGAGAAAAAAGTGAATCAAGTACTAACAGTGAACCAGGTAAACCAGGAGAACGAGGTGAACCAGGCCGTGCAGGTAAAGACGGGGCAAAAGGAGAACCGGGGCAACAAGGATTACAAGGCCCGGTTGGTTTACCTGGCACAGATGGATTGCCTGGTGAAGAAGGACCACCTGGAAAAGACGGTGAAGTGGTAATTACAAATTCCAAAAACTTAAAAAAGACATTTAGAACAACATTAAATAGGGCCCTCCAGGTCCAAGGGGAGAGTTAGGCCCACAAGGACCTATTGGACCATCAGGTATATCGGGTAAAAGTGGATTACCTGGAATTGTAGGAAAACCTGGAAAAAAAGGAGACAAAGGAACATCAGGCGATCAAGGTCCTGTTGGTCCAAGAGGATTGCCGGGACATATGGGCGCAGCCGGTTTACCCGGATCTCCTGGTTTAATGGGATTACCAGGTCGAGAAGGTAAACCTGGAAATGATGGTATGCCAGGAGTACCAGGTGCAACAGGTGAATGTAACTGCGCCAGTAACTTAATTGTTGATAGTTCTGGAGTACCTGGTGCGGTTGGACCTCGCGGTCATCCAGGACCAGCTGGTATAGTACGTAAAAAACCTTTTTAAATTATTTTTATGAGTATAAATAATTATTCTAGCCAGGGGAACGAGGAGCTTCAGGAGATAGAGGACCTATCGGACCAAGCGGTTCACCGGGAATGCCGGGTAAAGAAGGTCCTCCAGGATTACCAGGACCACCAGGTCAAAGAGGTCTACCGGGTATGCCTGGGTTACAAGGAATAGCTGTAAGTTCTTCAATAATTCACTTTAAACTTAAAAAAAAAAAATAACTATCTAACGATCTACTACATTGTTTATCTTTTTAATTGTTTGCAAATAATCGATTTAACAATTGCTATATTGCTGAAACAAAGTAATTTAATCAGGTATTGCGATTTTGTGGCAATCGTTTTCGCTTATATATTCTTTACATATGGATTATGTTTCACGAATAAAAAAGCGGAAGCCATATCTCCAATACAATACAAGCCAAATTATTTACAAAAATTTAAACCCTGATCTAAACATAGTCCTTATACGTAGCTATTAAAGAAGACACAAACGACATGTCGCTAAAATCTCTCTGATACTGTAGTCTGTCATTGACGTATTTAGATAAATCATCAGCGGCACTCATAACTGAGACAAGAACTAAAATGTAGCGCTAACCATATTTTTTTGTTGACAGTTTAATTGTCAGTGCAATTGTCATAAATGTTAATATTTTTGTAAGACATTTTCTAAATAGATTAGGAGTGTATAAAAATATTTAGAAAATCGTTTGGACGCATCAGTAGTAGCTTAAGCTTGCCGTAAGCTTACGTGCTATCTGGGTTGTGCTTTAGGTTCTTATTTCAATATGTACGTTATGTTCTTTAATTTTCTTGATTTATTTGCAATTGCATGCTTTAGATCGTTAAATCTACGAGTGGGTTAAGCAAGTGTGATTAATTCTTAAGCGAGTTAAAATGACTGTTTAACTGAGTTGTTTTTTGTATAATCTTATTAAAACTAATTAAAATTTCATTAGTCATTAAATAAAAAATAAAGATTTAATACAGTTTTATGCAATTTCGTAAATTTCCTTTTTAAATTATTTATTTCAACAAAATAAATTATCATTAAAAAAATTTTTGTTTTGAAAATAGCGGTGCTGTTGTAAAGTAAAATTCGTTCAATTTAGTTCTAATCTCAGTACTGTGTGGCGCTGTCTTCTACGCAGTCTAATTCCATATTTAAAACTATCAGCTATCCATATTATTATGGAGATCAGTGTTAACGGGCTTTGAACTCCGATTCCGTCAGTGTAGTAGACGATCGGAAAGTGCTTGACCTACAACACCACGGCTTGACTTAGGATTTTTCCATTCTTAATTAGTTAATCCACAATTTTTAATCTTTATCTTCTTGACTACGTAGAAACTGGTAAAAGAAAAAGGTTGAGTTGTTCTTAATCTACAAATTACAGTTAGTTACGCAACAACAATTAATTTATTTATACAGAATTAGTAGGATATTAAATGGGGTTATGTTCGGATGTCACTAAAACAGTTTATATTAAACGCCACCAGGTAGCGTATCTCTTATTAGTAAGTATTGCCTATAACTAGAGGTATAAATCAAGCAAAAACATCCCGACGAAATATTGTTTGAGAACAAATAATGAAAATAACTCATAAGAAAAATAATAAATATAGAATTATCGTAATGCCGATAACGTAATAAATATATATTAAGAACACAGATTTGGTTGGAACGCTCGTAAAACAAGAAAGAGAAGCAAATAAATATACAGCCAACGCTTGATAACATAAAGTATTCTAAACCAAGTATGTTCACATTATCGAGCATGATTTTCTAAACTGAAACAAACATGCTCGATTCCATTAAACAATGTTAACTGACGCCAATGTTAACTAAATCGTAGCTATCAATCTGATAATGTCGGTCAGTAAAACAATTGATTTTGTACCTGCTTAACGACGAATGACGACACTTATAAATATAATCAGGTATTTAACTAAAATTAAAATGCTCTACCACAATGTAATGCTTTTTGAATCCAGTAGTCCAACCCTAAAGTAAAAAATTCTCGTTTTTCTGCGCGCACGGTAAACTCGCAATGTTTTTTTTTGTTTGCGCTTACCCGTTAGTCAGTGTTGTGACGTATCTAGATACAAGTATCTAGATACAGTATCTAGATACTTTTGTAGTATCTAGTTAGATATCTAGATACATTGGATAAAATGTAACTGTATCTGTATCTAGATACATTTTTCGTAGTATCTAAGTGGTTTAGATACTTAGATACTTTTTCTTGCTGAAATTGTAAATTATGTAAGTTTTTAGTAAACACCGCGGTAGTTTTTTCTGTCAGTTCATCATGTACATTACAATTAGAATTTGGAGATTTTGTATTCGGTGTTTTATGAGTGCAATTCTTTTAGCGTCGCCAATTCTAATGGAATTCTACTAAATTTAGAGATTTTATGTAGTAGCGGATATTTTGTGGATATTATAAACTGTGGTGGAATTTTGGGGAAAACCGTGTATGAACCTACATTTTATATAATCAAGTATTACTTGAGAAATGTGACGTGTTAGCATTTATGCCATCAAACCAAATTCACACTTTAAAAAAAGAAAACAAATTTCAACTTTGTAGAACTATGAGTACAATTGTGGTCATTGTGGAACTTTTGTAGTTTATGCAGGGAATCGCGACAAAGTCAATTGGCAACACTGAATTTCTTCATCAGCTCAAATAGAACAAAGAAGTGGAGAAACTTTTTAGTGTTAGTAGTTTACTATTAACTCTACGTCGAAATATAATGACGAGACATTTAACATGCTATTAATTTTAAAACAAAATAAGATTTATTTGTAAATTTGTATTTTTTTATGTGATTAAGGTTGATAAGGTAATGTTTTGCTTAATACCCAGGCAGCACACTGACGTCATATGACGACACTGACACGTCTTAATGAAGTCTCGTAATTTTGACGTCAATAAGACGTAATGTGCTGCCTGGGATACAGTTATTGTGTTTTTAGATGAACTAAATAGACAATTTTTTAAAATTTTATTTCATGATTTTGTTAAAAATGTATCTGACATGTATCTAGATACTCTCTTAAAGTATCTGTAACTGTATCTAGATACTTTTTTTGAAAAAGTATCTTATCTGTATCTAGATACAATTTATGAAAAGTATCTGTATCTGTATCTAGATACTAGAAAAAAAGTATCTGTTACAACACTGCCGTTAGTGTTTATTTCTAGTAGCTTTGTTTATCTTTGGTATTTTTAATCTGAAAATTTTTAGTTTTCTTATCTATTAAAGAATATGTATTTTACAGTTGTCAGTCAAAAGCGAAATTATACAGAAAATTTAAATCGCGCAGATAACGACATACGTGTTATAAAAGCATAGAAAGTTGCGCAGAAATTCCGTGTACTCAAAACCCCGACAAGGAGTTGGGCTTATAGAATAAGCATTATAATGTGGCTCAACAAATAAACCTCTTACGAATTAATTGGACGCTTTAATGTGAAGTCAGGTTTACTTAAAATGCAAAGATGAAAACTTGTGGTGCCATCTCTTACCAAGTGAGAAACGCAAACAATCGTATCTTTTTAACCCGTGTCCGGATACCCCATGCAGAGCTGGGCAGTAGTTAACTACAAAGTAGTTAAGCTACTAATCTAACTACTTTTTTCTTGACGATAGTTGTATTCTATATATTCAAGTTACTTTAATTTAATGATGTAACTGTAGTTGGAATAAATTACTTTTTTCGTGTAATCGTATTTAAAAAGTAGTTAGCTACTCTATTTTAACTACAAAAATAGTTAAACTACTTTGTTAATAGCTTAACTACTTTACTAATAATTAAACTACTTTATTAGCGGTTTCAATTACATGCAATGGCTACAAGTATTCAGCTTGAATTGCAGTTTCGCAGGTTAAAACGTATCCTTCAAGTGATGAACGGTATCGCAGAAGTAAACATGAATATAAAGACTATTTAAAAAAATTTTATAATTGCGGCAAACCTAATTTGTTTTGAAATGTTAAATGCCACTGATCTAAACGTAAACAAAGTATTACTTCAACAAAATGAAGATTTTTTTGATTTTGATGAACCTGGTACAGAGAATGAACATGCTCACAAAACCAGAAGAATAGAACTAGAATTGTTAAAACACCTGGAAGATAACAGAATTCATATATCTGTCAGATGATTATAACATTTAAAAAATCTTCCTTGCTGTCGAGCGATTATTTTCGATTTTCACTCATAAATTCGTTCAAAAGAAATGCATTGGCTGATGCTCTTTTTGAAAAGTTACTTTTATGAAAATGAAATGGATATTGAATACCAGAATAATGCCCGTATTCATAAACGTCAATTAAATCGTGCATTACCAAATGTAGCATTTAAATATAATGAACATTAAAAATTAATCAGTATTCCCAAACAAAATTTGAGTTATTTAAACCGACATTTGTAAACGCTCGTTAAACAATCCTACATTCATCCTACATTAAATTTTCTAGTAACTAATAGGGACTTTTTATGCAATTGTGAAACAGCTGATTCGTTCAGACCACGACGTCAAAAATAATCTTGTTTGTTTATCATTCGTTCGCGTTTGTATAAATATTCTATCCGTTCCAATCTTGTTATTATTATTGTTATTTGATTTTTATTTAAAATGAGTTTGATTAAACGGCAGAAAGGCAAAAACTTTTCTGATAATGAAATTAGTTTACTAATAGATGTAGTTTCAAAATTTATTGTTATCGTTGAAAATAAAAAGACTGATGGATCAACAGTAAAAGATAAAAATGATTGTTGGGAAAGAATTGCAGATGAATTCAATGCGTCTGCTTTGGGGGCTTCGAGGAGTGCTGGTCAACTTAAAACGTGCTATGATAATTTTAAAAGAAAGACAAGAAAGCAAAATGCAGATGATAAGGTAAGACAAATACTTCTATTGAAGCTCGTACCAAAGCATATCAATTTTGTGTTAGAACACAGTTAAAACAAAATGCTGTAATCGAGAATTAATCAAATATTAATTGTTATAGGCTGAATTCTATAAGACTGGCGGGGGCAGTTTTACAAAAAATTTGGGTCCTTGTGGGGAAAGACTGATAAGTATGCTGAAAGAGCAGTTTCGCCCTGACGACAATGCGTTCGACAGTGTTTCACAATACCACACCATGGAACCTGTACCAATAGACACCAAAGAAACAATTCATGATACAAATGATAAGATGTCTGTTGCCATTGAGAATCCTGTTGATTGTTTAGATAATCAAACCGATAACCAAGCTGTCATTTGCACCGATACTCCGGTATATATTATTGAGGCACCTATTGCTTTGAAAGAACCTGTAGCAACAGGAAGCAATGTGAGGGCTAAAAAAAGAAAATCTGCATTCATTGTTTATAGCGCATTAAAAAAATTAACAAATACAAAAACGACAAATAGAAATCTAGATACAGAATTTAAAAAAATAAAATTGAAAATAAAACAAGAGAAAGCAAAGATACAACAGAAAGAAGTAATGCTTAAAAAACAAGAATGGGCGAGAAAAGAAAAAGACAACGAGGAAGATCGAAAGATATTTCTTTTAAAAGAAAAATTGCTGATGCAAGAAGTTCAATTAAAAGAAATTGAATTAAAAAAAGTAATGAACAATTTATAATTATAAAAACCCAATAAATACAATTTAATAAAAATTTTTGTTAGACTGTTATCTAAAAGTTATTATTTATAAAAATATTTCTATATATATTATTGTTAACATTTTAGCTGAACACTATATTTTCATTAACGTTAAGGTCGACTTGTTCAATTGGAGGTAGTTCATGTGGCAGTTCATCTTTTAAAATAATACATAAATTGTGTAGAACTGCTGTAGCAGTAATGATTTGTAGTACTGTTTGCTTTTTAATCTCATTCCTAGCGACAGACAAGGAAATCTTCTTTTCCAAATACCAAATGCACGTTCAATAACATTGCGTGTTTTAATATGTGCTTCATTGTATCGTTGTTCATGCACTGTGTTAGGATTTAACACTGGTGTTAACATATATTGCTTTAATGCATATCCTGAATCCCCTAGCAGTACACTGTTAGGATATAAATTATTTTCAAAATCAATTCGCAATGGGGAATCATAGAAAATGGTTGCATCGTGTAATGGAGCCAGGCCATCTTGCAATTATGTGTAAAAATTTTAGATTTGCGTCACAAACACATTGCACATTATATGAATACCAACCCTTTCTGTTACGATATAATTCTCCATTTAAACCACCCGGCGATTGAATTCTTATATGTGTGCCGTCTACTGCTCCAATAACACATGGAAATTGGTTTATGTTATAGAAATCCAATTGAGTTTTACGTCGGGTCTCATCTGTTCTTGGCATTGTAATAAATTCTTCATGCAAAGATGCCAAAGCTCGAGTAACTACAGGAATTATTCTGCTAACTGTTGGCTGACTTACATTAATTTGATCTGCCAGTACTTGCTGAAACGATCCTGTAGCGAAAAATCTTAAACAAATTAAGATTTTGTTTATTGCCGATAATGGTTGATTCCGTCGAGTTGCACTTTCCAATTGATGACCAATAATTTCAGCAATTTCAATAACCGTTTCCTTGTCTAGCCTATATCGTTGTTTAAACTCATAATCATCATATATTTGTAAAGGATGATTCCGATTTCTAAACACTCTCGGTCTTGGCATAGCCAATAAGACGTTTTCGATAAAACCATCATCAGAATCTGATGATGATTCAGATGAATCTGAAGATTCTGATGAAGATGACATGTTTGCTTCAAAAATACAGAATTTATTTACTTAACACAAGCCGCTTTATGACAGTGAACGAATATCAATTGTAAACGTAACTTTACAAACTGTACGAAAATGTTTGTAGTGGGTTATTTTAACTGCCATTACCGGCAAATGCCGGGTTAAATATATAACTTGCTTTTATGAATACGGGCATAAGTTTATTACTTTAAGTTCTGTTTTTAAAGGCTTGTTTTATTTTATTTTTTTTTTGAGAATTTGTAATAAAATAGATATACATGATAATAGAATAAGAGTACTTACGTTAAAATTGTTTTACTGTTTTCGTGTGAGCGTGATTGATTTACTTTGTCTTCTTTAATGTAATAATAATAATTCAGTGTCTATAGGTACTTAGTTTTATATGACTGAAAGTGGTATAACATAAATCGTCTCAGAACTACTTTTTCTACGAGTAGTTGAAAAAAAAAACTTATATTTTAGAATACAACTGTTGAGTAGTTAGTAACCTAACTACTTTTCGATTTACGGTAGTTAGTAACTTACACTACTTTTAAAAACTAGTAACTTTAGTTAGTAGTTAACTACTTTTACAAAGTAACTTGCCCAGCTCTGACCCCATGTACAACATTAGAGTTTAAATATGAAAAAAATATTAATTTAAAGTGTCGCATTTCGTATTATAAAAACGTAGAACTTTTTGATCGTCACTCGTACACATTTTATTACAATAATATTGAATAATAAACCTCCCTCGACAAAAAAGGTATACTTGTTAAATGTCGCTAAAGTCAACTGATTAAAAGATATTTGCAATTTTTAATTCGAATCATTTTAAACAAAAATTTCATAACAAATGCTCAAAATGCGCACCATTTTCTTAAATACACATATCAATTCTTTTTAAGAAATTGTAATGAATTACATGCATAATTTCTAGACTATTTCTCAAATCGTCAACCGCATTGAAAATTTGGTTATATAATTTCTGAATATTATCAACTTGATTTAAAAAAACTACATAAAAAATTCAGTGTCGAATCTGTGAATCGTGGGAGCCATTGTGCTGGAGCATCATTTTCCCATCCGATCCATCGCCTAGAAAATGTTTTATTTACGTATTGTCTAAGACTGAGGATATAATGTGGAGACGCACCATCTTGCAGGAACCACATGCTATCACGAATTAATAATGGTACGTAGTCCGGTAAAGTTTCTTAAAGAAAGTGCAAAAAACTTTGTCTATTTAATCGACTTGGCATCACAAAAGACCTGAGAATAATATTATCAATTATTCTTGCCCATAATTAACTTTGAATATATGTTGATGATGAACCGCTTTGAGGGCGTGCAAATTTTCATCACTATAAACATGTTTATTGTGAACGTTAGTTATGCCGGATCTAGCAATCGTCGGTAAAGAGAATTTTTTTTACTGAAGTTTGCATTATAAACCCGCTGATTTTGATATTAACAAAAAGCCAAACAACAGGATCGATCCTTGTACTTTTTGTATGCAGAAACGATATAATTGTTCTTTTAAAACTTCGCGTATAGTTCTTTTCGGAATTGCTAAGCTGTCTTGTAAACGTCTGATACTAATTGTCGGCTCTTCTTCGACTTTATTTAAAATAACTTCTTTAGTATCTATTGTTCTAGTTGTCCGGATTTGACTGCTGTCAATTCTTCTTGGTTTAAAACTTCCGTATTGACGAAGTCGTCTTTCAATATTTGCAAACCAATAATGATTTGGTGTTTGACGATTTGGAAATCTTTCATTGTAAACTCGAACATTTTTCCGGCCATTTTTATTACAAAATCCATAAACCAATAGCATGTCAACTTGCTCACTGTAGGAGGTATAAGTGTTACCATTGTGTTGTACCCATTGCGAAAAAGCGATAGTTATTAACTTAATGAAACTTCAGCAAAGTTCACTTTTTAGTTTTTGAATCTTCAATAACGTAAACTAAAACTTGCAAGAGCCGTCAAAGGATTCGAAACGACAGGGATTTATCCTACAAGAAGAAACATCTTCAACGACGAGGATTTTCTAGCCGTTAAATACCAAGATGTTGAAAATCCTCCAATAGCCCGTAATACAACCACAGAGCCACTCCTCAGCAACGCAGAAGAAAAAAAGGAAAACCGAAACGAAAATGTGTCACTAGTCATTAATCCTGAGGATATTACACCAATACCCAATGTAAAAAGAAAAGTACGGTACCCGAGGAAGAAAAGCAGGCACAGCTAAAATAATAACTTCAACGCCAAACAGTCTGTAAGGGTGAAAAATGAAAAATCAGCGACTAAAAAGAAGGACACATTTAAAATAAAAGTGTTTTCCGAAAATCCAGGTTGTAGTTCAGTCCATAAACGTAGTTCTGATAAGAAAAGAGCAACTAAAAGTCAAATGAAAGATGTGTCATCAGGTGACGAGTCGTATCGAGGATGTCTGTGCACGATTCTTCAGAAGACGAATTGTTTCCTAAACAAGGATCCAATCCCAAGAAAGACGCTTATTGCCTTTTTTGTGAAGCTAAGTTCTCAGATGACAATCAAGGAGAAATTTGGATTATGTGCATAATGTGCTCCTGTTGGGCACATGAAGAGTGTACCGGACTTGAAAAAGAACCATACGTTTGTGATTTTTGCCGTTAGTTTTTTTGTATCTATCTTTGTGTTGATTTGTGTTTTTTTGTATCTTTAATATATAGTTGCTTTCCTGATTTACTGTTTTCTTTGAAAGACTGAAAAATAACGATATTTCACTGTAGGTGCGCAGGTATTCCACATTAGGAATCCATTTTTAAAACTACTAAATTCTCTTTTTGCATTCTAAATTTTTTTTCGTCGTTTGTACTGGATTATATATTTTTGTGATATTATATACATATCTTAGATACTTGGATATACGTGTACAAAAAAAGTTAAGAAATAATTTTGAAATTTTCGGCGACTTTACTCTACGTTTTTAAAACTCCAAAGTTTCTCTGAAAAACGCCCCCTATCTATGGGACACTTCAAAATCAAAAACATTTTCATATTTGTCACATTAACAAATCCGTCTCACAAATTTTCAAACTTTAAGAATAAAGAAAATTACATTTTAAATTTTCAACTTTAACGCTCTTCTTATTCAATATTAGACGATGATGTCAGAAAATAATAAAGTAAATGCAGCTGCACAATATATAGTACAAATATTTGACTAGTGCAAGAGGCTTACAAGTTTCGATCTCGCGCTCAACTCAAATTAACCAATCATGTAATTGCTGTAAATTTTCGTAGGAGATGGCTAAGCTTTATCTGCTGGGCATTTCAATAATACATCGTCAAAGTCAACAATGCTTTATGTAACCGGGCCTTCATAACAATTATCAATGAGTAAAGTTCGTAGAAGAAAACCTTTGCCAAGTGATGACAAGATGACACACCGCCATATTAATCACTTTGAATACTTAGAGAAAGTTTTTCCCAATGGATGGATAAGAAGACGTGGTCCTATGAAATGGCTAGCTAGATTTCCTAATCTTATCCCACTTGATTGTTTCTTTCGAAGTATTTAAAATCAGACAAAATACCACAGATCTGAAAACAAGAACAAGATTAGAGTGTACAAATGTCGATCAAGAAGTGAGACTAAAGGCGGGTTGCACAAAGCAAATCAAAAATGTAGCAAGTGATTATTTCTTAAATCAATTGTTACATCACGAAAAAACGTGGTTTCATTGGCTATGTAGCAATTGTTTTGAGAAATAGGTAATCAGTTGTTACATTTTTGATTTGCTTTGAGCAACCCGCCTAGAGAGAAACAATTTAATCTTCGACGTTATCCTTGTGCTAAAGTAATGGGGTAGCAATTTGAGTATTTATTATATTTCAATCGTTGTTAAAATAAATTATTACTCTTCATTCTTTCAAGTTTAATTATTGTTTTCATTTTAATACCTTTGCTCCTTTATATCTCAAAAATTTTAAATACCACATAAGGTATTCTGAATTCAGAAAAAAAGTGTAATTTTATTTCTGACCAAAAAATAAATATATTTAAAAAGTCGATGACGGCATAAAACCCATAATAATTATTAATTTATTGACAGTGTATATAAATAAAATAGAAAAAAAGCAACGTAATACCTTCCAGAATAAAATAAAAAAATGATAACATAAAAAAATGTACAATATGAAGATAGCATAAATGGTTTAACATCCTTTAAAGCTGACATGCTGTAGGGAAGGGAAAGCTAATGACACTATTAATAAAAAACCACATACTTAGATTAATGTAATAATTACTTTCTACATTACACAAAAATGCAAAAAGTCAATATTGTTAAAGAAATTATATATACAATGAAAGGGAATCTTAAAATAGCAAATATCAAATTTATTTTGCAAAGTAGTTAAGTAAAAATATAAAGTATAACTAAAAACATCACTTACACTAAAAATTGTTGGTACAAGTAATAGACACTTAAAATATAATAAAATATACCTAAATATAACACAGTCTGCTTGGTATTCTAAGAGCAAGATTTTAGGTGATGCTGATCAACTAACTTTGTAATTAAAGGTCCTTGTAATTTTGGATTCAAACTAATTTTTCCATAAGCAGAAGAAGCGTATTTGTTACGTATCGCTGAAAACTTGGTTTTTTCCAATTGTTTCAAGCAATACGCTAGCTTTATAATAGTTGGTTTAATATCTATATATTTATATGATGAATAATGAACCAATGTTTTTGTCCACACTTTGCTGGGATCCGAAACCTCTTTCAATATACTTAAGGATAAACAGCAAGCTGCTGCAGCTTGTAAGGAAGGGTTAATATGGCACAATTCATATTGTAATAGAAATACCTCTAACAAATATTTACCTAAATCATGATATTCCATCGAAACAGAAGCTACTTTATTATAACGACGTAAAAACTGTAAAGACAAAGGTCGTCCGAAATTAAACTTTAATTTACTTAATATGTCAAGTTCCATTTTTTTGATGTCATCGCAAGTAAAACAGTTGTCGGAAATATGAGCAAAGTCATATAACGCAGGCATGTACATCTCCTCATATTTACATGCAATTACCATTGCTGTTATACCAACTAACTGCAGAGTTTCCTTTCCAACTTTATCATTTATTTGTAAATACCGATCAACTATAGCTACCGATAAATGTAAAGTTTCTGGCATTAATTTGAAATTAACGTGCACTTCTATCATCCAGTTAACCAAAACGCTACGCATTCGTGATGTTGAACGATGTGATGCTAAATAACCTTTTTTTATAATATATTTTGTTTCGTGTGAACGTAAATATTCAAAAATATCCTGAACATACTCAGGTAACAAGAATGGATCATTTCTATCCTTAGCATCTACATCAATTACATTTTGCGAAACAATACAGCGTTTATCTTCTTTTAAGTTAATAATCAGCTCTGCTTTAGATGTATTTGTCAATTTAATTTTGTTTGATTGAATTTTTATGACTGGTTTTTTAGTGTCAATACATTGGCCTACATTCTTTTTAACGTTATTGATAGGTTCATTTAATACCTTATTTCCTAAATCACCAAGAACAGGCCTTTTCATGGTCATGTTTTTTGACAAGTCCAATTTTTTCTGACGTCCAATTAAATTTTCATTATTCTTTGGTTTTTCAACCTCAGTTCGTGCTCTTAGAGACATCTAAAAAATATAATAAGTATTTCATTAGTGTTATTTAATTAAATGCATAATTGCAATAAAACAAAGTTTAAATAAAATCAAACGACGGTTATAAAAAACGCGTATATCTAAAGGAACATGAAAATAAAAATTTGAATTCGACAAAAATTAACTAGGATAAAATTATATTAAATCATTTACCTTATAAATTAAGTAAATTGATTAAAATATTTTGAAATACGCCTTGACGTTTCAGTACAGTATATCAAATTGACTGAAGTTGACTAAATGCACAGAGTGGAGATAAATGTTTCAAGTTATCTAGCCATATGCATTTTAACTTTATATTACTGTGATTGGTCCATTTTTGAAACACGTGACTCTTAACTTTAACGGTTTTGTAACGGCACGGTGCGATATTGGCTGTGTCTCCATAAGCGCATTTTAAGTTTTCACTTTTTTAACCTAATGTTTTAATCTTCAAAATAAGGTTCTTTGTGGTATTGTCAACATAAACCCATGCAAAAAATTAATGTAAACATTTACACTTGTGTATTTTGTAACATTTTTTAATTTTATTTTTATTTATATTGAAATTATCAAAACATTCATTATCCAAAAAAATAATTTTCTTCAATAAATATTTAGAAAAAAAGTAGAAAACTTCGAATGTACATTGTGTTTCGAATAGTTAAATAAAAATACTTTTTTTGAGCGACAAATAATATGTAATCGCGAAGGGTTTCACGGTCGGGGTCATTTTATGTGCTGCTTAGTTTTATAAAACATCTTTTTTGCCACATTTCAGAATGCATTCGTATTCATACTTGCAAAGTTCTTAAATCATCTAAAATCCAACATTTCTAAGTTTTTGTAAGAATCGCGATATCATCGTTCTTTCAGCCGACAAAGGCAAGGTTACTGTTATTTTGCATCACACAGATTACGTTGAGAAAATACATTCTATTCTTTTAAAGGATATGTACGCTCTTTTAATTCACCTTGAAGATTGAACGCGAGGTCAGCAAAATCATCAGATATTCTAATCTATTTCCTGAAACCAAACGTCAACCCATAGAAGAAAGTACCATGGGCTCAGGCTTGGGCCAAGCTTGTAAGCTAAGCTTGGCCCAGCCTTGGTAAAAGTCTGGAATGATAATCATCAGTGGCGGCTTCTCTATTAGGTCATTCGGACAATGACCCTCCAAAATGAATTAGAAAATTATTTTATTTACTTTAAAATTACAAGAACCCGCGTTTAAATCAAACTATCAGCGTTTGAATTGCAATTTTCATTGTAAGCGCAACAGATGCGAAAACTTACGAATTTACTCGAGGCTGTTGTGTTTTATAGTCCCTGTGTATTATATTGTATTATATAATGCAGCCAAATCGTAAATGATAGTTATTGTAGTCAAGAGTGCAACACACATAATACAATCTTATGCGAATTAGAAAAAAAAAACTAAATGGTTTCTGCGGTTGTCAGCCAGGTCCCATTTCGCGTACTCAATGCTATCCTTACGTCATTTATTATTATCTCCGCAATACGTGTTTGTAAAACAAAAATGCACATTTTTTATCTCATACGACAAACTTTGCACTTTCACAAGTTAAAAGAAAATTAATTATGTTTAAGTACATATTACCGTTTTTGTTTAATAAAAAAATAAATCGCTAATAATAGTTTAAATTTTGAAAGACGTTTAGAATTTAAAACCAATGGTTGTCCTCGGCCTTTACTTCAAATTCAATAAACAAGTAAACATAAAAATAAAGAAGTACACCGTAATTTTAAAGAATCTAGGTACGATTTATCAGAATGGATTTGTGGATGTGAAGAAACATGGAAAAATGTTTAATTGAAAACATTGTAAATTTTAATGAACTTGTTATCGATCATTTTGCTGATTATAAAGATAGACGAATAGATCTTAAATATAAATAGCTTTAATGCAAAAAAGTTTTTTTTTTACTTTTTGTGAAAATTTTTTGAATATTTTAAAATGACCCTCTGGTATGATTGACCACCAGCCGTCACTGATAATCATGGTCCAGTCCAGTCATCGCCAGCCCTGGGCCATGCTCAGTTGTCAAGACTGGGCCATGATCGGTTGCCAAGACTGGGACATGCTTAGTTGCCAGAACTGGGCCATGCTTAATTGCCAGTACTGGGCCACGCTTAATTGCTAGAACCAGCCCAAAATTAAATGCCAAGAATTAGGCATTAATAAAACAATGGAATAAATAATTGTATCAACGTATTTACACTTTATTGTTATTACTCGTATTATGTACTATTTAAATTACTATCAATTACTATCAAACGCAGCTTCCGCACCATTCTCAGTTTCACGATGTAGGAAACTAATACCCAGACTCTGAGCGACTTTCGTAGAATTTAATACGGTAATTTCACTATCTTTAAGCTTGCGATTCACTCTCAGGCCTCAGTGCCGCTCTCCAAATCATTTGTTTTGTACGGTCTTTTGAAGCGACGTAATCCTTGGGCATGATCCTCTGAAATGACAATAAATTATGTTACACAATTACAATAACATTAGGCATCATTACTTCTATTGTTACTCTAAATTCAATTACATCTGTCAAAAAGTAAGTTGTACAATGTGATATGAAAAATCACACAGTTTAAAACTTATGAAAAATAAAATCCGAATTTGATAACTATTAAAAGGTTAATTACAAGATGGTACCTCGCGATAACATTAATACTATAATTAAGGTTATTGATGTACGTAAATACTTACTAGCTTTACGAAGAACCTTGATTGGGTAATTATTCCACGTCTAGCAGTGGCGTATTTAAGGTCCAGGGCCTCGTCGTGCAAAAGTAGGGTAAAAAAAGGTCTAGTCAAAATGTAATGTCACAGACTGTGGTAATGTATAGATAGGCTAGCTAGTATATTCACAGGAACAAACGAAAAGAGTTATTTTACTAAACAAGGATTTTATTTTACACAAGGGGAAAGGAATTATTTACTTTTATATACTTATAGCACAAAAAAACATCATAATACAGATCATATTTTATGATGGTACTTTGTAACTACAAATTCTGTACACCCCCACGCCTAGTTTTTCTATTTAGGAACATATCTATGACAGGATCAAGTTGCAACTTTTCGCATTCCTGACTTTCAATAGCCAGCATTGCAGTGTAGTTTAGTCTGTCTTGACTCAGAATTGAACGCAAATACGTCTTTAATCATCGTATAGCACTGAACGAACGTTCGGCACTAGGTATTCCAACTGGCAACGTTAAGAATATCCTTAACAATACTTCAAATTCAGTATATGAATCCGCTAAACCACTTTCAATTAAATATTGCAACAATAATGTTACGTTTAGTTTTACTGTATCAGTTTCTTCTGTAACAGCGAAGTAAATATTTCTAAATGATAAGCATTGAATTGATAAATTTGCTGTAAAGTCCTCTGAAAATTTTCTAACTATACCATCGCAACTAGGCTTAATCTCTTCACTTAAATTTTGAAATGTATGTGGTTGTAAAAACACGAACGTTTTGGCAACGTCTCTGAAACCCACTGTTCTCCTTTCCAGTTCTGAGATCATGTAGTCCAAACAGTTGTAATATACATTTATACGATATCTTGTAGCAGCATCTGTAAATGGTTCATCTTCCATCTGCTCATCATGAAACCGTTTTACTCGTCGAATCCGTGTGATTTTGAACCCAATATCATCCGGTTCCAAACCCATTAACAGCCATTGCTCTTTTGCTTGATTAGAAAATTTAACAAATGAATCTTCAGTCCGTAATTTCTTAAGATCTTCTCCTGCAGGTTCAAACACAGAGACAACCTAAACAAATCTAATTTCTTAGTTTGAAAAATTAGGGGACATCCGTGTAATATTGTTAGAATTTTATACCACCAAGTTAAAGTAAAGTAAAAAGTTCAATCTAATTTCCCCAGTAAGTTTGTAGAGTCTTTAAATTCGTCACATCAGTGCTGTTCGATCTATGACCCCTAAATGGAAGACCAAGAATTCCCATAACTCTTATTAACCCGAATTGGACAGTCAGAATTTCCTTTCACCGGCGTCTCTCCTCGGAAATGTGTTGTTGAAGCTGAGAGTCCACAGATTTCTCATTTAAGAAAATGTACCATGCGTTCATAGAAATCTTGTGATTCTGACTATTAGAATGATGTATAAAACTTTCTTCCAAATGGTTAAAATCCGTGAATGACGATGAACAATTCGATTTATGAGCTTCTTTATTTCCGAACAGCCAACAACAATGACAGTAAGCATAATTTTTGCGAAACAAAAAAGCAAGCTATGAACGCTCTACGCGTTCCCCTATTCTGTTGATGCATTTGTAATGAAATTACGAAAACGACTTTCCTCTAATTCGGGGGAATTTTCCGCCAGGCATATCCTCACACAAAGGACGACAAACGGTTTTAGCAAGGAATGTTAATTTATTTTGTAAATCTATAGGTGCCAAGTCATCGAATAATGCTTTATCTGTTGGAAATCGAATGCTCTGCTGATGGTGCATGTCTAAGGAAGGTAAATCAATCAACTCTTCTTTCACTTGTTCTCTAACATCAGATTTAGATGTGGAATCACGTCTTGGCTGAAATTGTTAAATGAAATTATAATAGTTCAAAACGGTATATTGCAATAATCATATAGTTCTCATGTGACGTCATAATATAAAATAAAATTCGACTTGTTCGTACATTGGTTACTATTGTTTTATCAAAGAACACGTTTTGTTACCTTTTGTCCCACACCTTGGAAGCTACTCGAGGCAGCTGTGGTTTGGTCCACATTTAATTCTTTAGCTGGTTCTCGTTCTTCACTTTTTTGGTTACTCTTACTTGCTAACAGTTCATAACGTTTACTGCCCATTGTAGTGAAAGATAATTTGTGCTGTTTTTGTTCGGATCCGGCTTTAGCTAAATTTTCTGCTTCTTTTCTTTTTCTTTTGCTATGCCCACTTTCAAATCGTTTTTTCATGATTTTATTGATTTCACTAATTTTAACAACTTAACATACACCACTCCGACAGTAAAAGGATATAAGGACACAGAAGAAGAACATACACCACGACAAGTCGACAACACGAGCACAAATGTAATGTCCAAACACCGTTTTTAATTAATTAATAATAATAATAATAATAATAATATGGTACGGTACAAGTAGTGTAGTAGCAACAAAATAAATTAAGAACCCATTACGTCTTCGGATCTCGCAACAATTATTTTCTAAAAAAAGACGCTATTTTCAACGTAACTGCCTTAATGACATCAATGTGAATGTATAATATATTCTTTATATATAACTTTGACACGTCTACGAAATCTTATCGGATCGTCATATTACTTAGTTATTTAGTCGCGTTGGCGTTTTATACATTTTTGAGGTCTGGTGTTTTATTTTGTCGAATCAAGATGAATTTTTGCGGAAGGTAAGTTATATTTATTACTTATATTATAATTCTACGGCATTTTTTATGTTGATAGCCTTCTTGGATCAATTTGTTGTAGTGAGCAGTGTTAATTTTATTGCCTCTTATTTGTTGTCTCTTATATATTATGTATAATTTATTATCATTAATTTTATTTTTTGGAGGGCTGAGGGCCTAGTTTTGCGAGGGCCTACTCGTGCGCCGCACGACTCGCACGCCCGTTAAATACGCCACTGACGTCTAGTAAGGTTCACATCGCATTCAAGTTCAACTCATTTTGGCATCTTTTGTTCGATATTTTTTGGTTTCCTGTATAACTAGAGTCATTAACGTCACTCACCCAGCTGATATTTACACTTTTTTTTAAACTTTTGATTTATTTAACGCACGCCATCTTTAAACTCTAAGGTAAGAATCCTTCTAGTTAAAAAGTACTAACATTGAATGACTGTATAACTAAAACTCGGAGATTTGATTCATTACTTTTACTACTCTAGCAATCTTACGTTTAACTAACACATGACGTAAACAAAGATGACGGCTGCGCTAAACGATAATATCCGAATCTCGCCATACGACGTAACCGAACGGCTCAAATTTCAATTCTACACTTTCGATATTATTATAACTCAACTTATTAACCGATTTTTTTTTAATTTTTAACGTCGAAAAAAAATTTGTTATTGCTATTTTCTTGGATAATCCAGCTTTGACCGAGGCTGGGTCAATCAGTCTTGGCCGAAACTTAGGTTTCCATAGAATAGCCAAGGATGGGTTATGCAAACTTGGTCAAAGCTTGGGTAAGAATTGGCATAGCCGAGGATGGGTCAACCAGTCTTGGACCAAGTTTTGGTTCCTATGGAATGGCCAAAGCTGGGTTATCCAGGCTTGCGTCAAACTTGGATTCTCATAGAATGGCCAAGGATGGGTTATCCAAGCTTGGGCCAAGCTTGGCTAATAATTTGCATGGCCGAAGCTGGGTCAACCAGTCTTGGCCCAAGCTTGGGTCCCCATGGAATGACCGAATCTGAGCTACCCAGTCCTGGGCCAACTCTGGGCCAATACAGGTACGCCAAAGATAGGTTTCCCAGTACTGGCCCAGGTCTGGCCCCGTTGTCTAACTCTGGGGTTTCCTGTATGGGAACTTATCCTTTTGAGCTTCTAAACCACCTCGTATATACCCACTAAACAATATTTGATTTCCGTTACGTTTCAGAAACATTCACTTTCGTTTTCAAACGTTTCGCTAAAGTGAACCGACATGTTTATGCAACATTTATGTTACCCAACATTTCATAAGGTCTCACAGGAAACATTGCTGTAAGTATGCTTCAAAACGTTTTGAATGAAACATTTGGAAATGTTTTCAAACTACTTACTGTTTCAAATAATTATGGAATTACTAAAGTAATAAAATTTTAATAGATTGTACGAAACATTTAAGGAAACAAAACATATCTATACTAAAAATGGATCGGAAGATTTTCGGAAATTTATTGCCCCCCGCGCTCTCCGGATATAATACCATGCGATTTTTTCTGGTAGAGATACCTCAAAAATGAGGTCTACATCTTAAAAATACAATTAGAGTATGTGCCGCTGAAGTATCGCCTATTATGTTAAGGCATGTTTCAAGAGAAATGTATGCACGAACCATATTGTGTATTGAAAGGGACGGAGGGCACGTTGAAATTTAATTTCTGTTTTGTTTTTATTGTATTTATTAAAATTATGCAATATTTATTAGTTGCATAACAGAAGCAATTACTTATTAATGTTATTTGTTGTATATTAGTTGAAATAATATTATGTCTTGACTATTATTGATTATTTTTGACAGTTATAAAAATTATTGTTTAGTTAGACTGATGATTCAAGTTTCGCAAAAGGTTATTTTTCTTGATAGTAAAACAATCTACAGTTATCTCGTAATCTGCCTACTTATTTGACTGAAACATGTAAACTGAATTAAGGAAAATCTCGTTTAGGCATCTGTAAAAAACATTTGCAGGATTTTTGTGAAAAAAAATTATAAATCTTTAACGTTTTTAACGAAATCAAATGAAATTTTGAAATCAAGTCTTGGTATGTGAAAATTTGAAAATATTCCAAAAATTTAAAATTTAGTTTTTGCAGAAGTTACAGAAAAAAAGTTTTCTGGTTTTGAGATTATTTAGTAAGCTGAAACTGACAGACGATGAAAAAATCTTATTGCTTAATCTACGAAAAATAGCAATTTTTGAATTTAGACAATTTCGAAAAACACTCGGTATATCTGATAAGGGCTAAATAGGCTTTCGGAGAAGCACAAATTATTGCCGTAAAAAGTTTTTTTTTAAAATCAAAAATTAAAAAAAACATTTGGTGCGCAGACTGTTTGGTGAGCACTGTATATTTTCAAAAAATCTAAAATTTATTATTGTTTACGCGAATTAAGAAATTTTTAGTTCAAATTATTCTCAATTGTATCTATAAATGCATACAAATTCTTTGGAAAATTACTAATTTAGTTTTAATCGACACCCAGTGATGTAGAAAATTTTCTACATGACACATTTGATGTAGAAAATGTCAACTATGTAGAATATGTATAAAATATAAATAAAATGCAGGAAGTAAACTAAAAGAAAAGTAAGTTCTGAAAGAGCAACAGGCTCCAAGAATAAAAGATAAACAGTTATTAAGTATTTACTGTGCTACCAAACATAATGTAACGAATTATATTATTAATTTATTTTTACTAAAAATATGTACACGTTTAAACTAACCGAACTAATTAAATCTAAGAAAATATAATAATACTTACACTATAATTTATATCGCCCTTACACGAAGATAAACTTCTATTTATCTAAACAGCGACACGTCACGTCAAGTCACATACTCCGTATCTTTATCGCACATGCGTTAATCACTTATTTATTCCAACTTGAATAATCTTATTAACACTGCCGTCTTCGAATTATGGAAATAACTGACCTACGATTTGTTTGTTTCGTATTTATACACATTGTGGAAATCCTTATCAAATGTTCCATATCTTTTGGTATACGTTCTAGAAGATGGATAACAACTTCGAGAAGGCTCTTGAATTTGAGAACGTTTCAATAAAAACACCATGTAAAATACCTGTGCAAAGTTTTGTTTAAAATCATTAAGTATTTGTTGATAAATTTTGTCGACGTTTTGGTTCTATTTTACGTTGTTATACTCGTTATATTCTTTTTACGTTTTAAAGCAATCTATTTAAACTTGCCGAGGACTCACGCTCCAAAGAAAGTCGAATTGGTCAACAAAATTGAATTAGATTTTTACCAAAGTAATTTAAGAAGGTTTACACATGAAATGTATACTGCTGGTAATCAAGTTAGATATTATAATCAAACTATTATTGGGAAAAAATTTTCTTCACAGTTTCTTACATCCAATTATAATTATATCAAGTCTCATAGAAAGAAACGTTTCAATAAAGCAGTGATTTATTACTTAAATAATTAATATAAGTTGAATGCTAAATTCTTATAATTGTATGTTGTCTAGTACAAATTTGAACAACTGATCTGTGTTAAAATCATTTTTGTTTACTCTTGACGTTGTTAACTATTAAATCAAAATAAGAAAAAAGAACATTTAAAAAATACTGTAGTATTGGATAGAACAAAAATTAATTGATGTGTTATAATAAAATTCCTTTGTATTAATTACATATACAGTGCACGCCGCTACAACAAAATACGCTTGTTTAGAGAGTTATTGACTGACCTACGTAACAATACATTAAACATCTGTAAATACACGTTATCTTAGAGAATTAACTTCGAAACCGAAAGCATTATCGTACTATGTGATAACGTTATTTTGTATTTGTTTTTAGTGTCAGCAAATTACTGAGAAGCAATGTGTAGTTCTTATAATAGTAAATTAAACATCATACGTTATTTTGTTTTCCTTTTTATTACCGGTGTGAACAAAATTTTTAATGTTACATTCATTTTTTATTTATTTGGCTCCAAATTTTGTTTTTTTAAACGTTTTATCAAAATTTTTATTTTGACATTTTCTGTTTGTATACCTAGATGCCATGATTTCATCTTCTAAATTAACAACCTGTTAATCAGATACACACTGTATGTATTTACTGTTTTTTAACCAATAAACCTTTATTTGTTTTTTTTCTGAATTTCAGATATTGTTATCATTCGGTTACTGTTATCAAAAATCCCAAGTTCCAACGTGATTTTATTAAACGGTGTCCACTGTGAATTTTAATATTCCATTTTTGTACTCGTAATTATTTCCACTCGACAATAATAAAATGGAAAATATAATAAATAAATAAAAGTAAGATATAAAATTGAATTTTTATTTGAGACTGTCATCGACAGATTTGTCATTACTAAAACCGTTCTAAAACTAAGTGTCGAATCTGCTCGATACACACTAATGAAGCTTTTGTGTTAATAGTTTTAGTTTCTGCAAATGTACATATATAAAAAGGATAACGTAATGTCTACAATTGCGATATAGTAAAATTGAATTATAATATGAACATAAAGCCGCATTTTTACATCAATCACTATTTTCATGGATACTTACATTTAAAATAAAATAGGGTTCTTGAAAACAAAAGTTTTTTTAAATTTTGTGATAATTATTGAACAATTTTTATTCGAATTCGAAACTTTAGTACTGTTTTTTTGGGTGTTTTGCTTTTATTTTGGTAAAGACTTAAATATTGCTCGATTCACAGTGATACATAAAACTTGTATTACTAGAACGCTGGAACCAACTTAGAAAAAGGAATAGCAATAGGAATTAGGCTAAATTTAAGCAGCAAATGTCAACTTCAACAGCTGTTGGCACGTTGGGTTTTTAAAAACGGTGCTTATTCTACATTATTTACGTAATTATCTACATTGTCTACATATTATACATTATATACGTATTGTTGCGTATTTATTTATTAAAAACTAATTTATTTAAACGACTAAAAATACGTTTACTTATTCTAGAAATATGTACACTTTTAAATTAACCGAACTAATAAAATCTAATAATATTTAATAAAAACACTTACACTATAATTTATATCACTTACAAGAAGATAAGATAACGTCCTCGGATAGCCTCACACTTGTTTACACTAAAAATCACGTACACGATTATTCTCGGTATATTTATATAGACACACGCGTGCTAACGATTTATTTCCACTTGATAATCTTCTTAACACTGCTGCATTCGCATTCCAGCAATAACTAACTTACGAATTGTTCCGTCGGTATATATACACATAAGTAAATCCTTCTGGAGAGTTCCTTATTTTTCGGTATATCTTCTAGAAGATGGATAACAGTTTCTAGAAGGCTCTTGCATTTGCAAATAATTTCTCGAACGTTTCACTGCCCCCTTCTTAGGACTGTTATGTCCCAGAACAGGAAACTGGATGCGACACCGGTAAAAAGGATCGTGGCGATAGCGGCAGCTTCCTCCATTTCGGCAACTTTCTTGACCATAGAAGTAACAGTCAATGGACTTTTCCTGACCCAATATTCTCCTTGGTTGGTAACTACAGACCAACGCTTGAATGCCTGTTCCTCGGAAGACGACCTCCAGCATGTTTCGAACTGTCCTCCAATTCAGTTGATCTAAGCCACAACCAAGCTTAGGCACTGCCAATTTCTTAAAATGATGGAACTCCATTTCTCTCTTGAGACTCCATAAAGTTCGCCACAGATCTTTGTATAACGGTTTGACACGTGAGTATTTCTTGGTGACCAGATAGAAAACGAAGCGTCCGTCACCACGTAGTCCTAAAACTTTTCCGACTGCCGGTTGCTGTCTTCGTAATTCATCTAGCTGCCCAAACTTCTTTTTAAACACGACTGCAACCCCTGTGGACATGCAAGATCCTCGCTCACGCAATGTGCGATGGCGTAATCTTTTTGTGTCTAGAACAGGTCTTGTTGTTCCTTGGTGGTAACTCCAAACCTAGCTTTTCCAGAATCTCCGTATAAGTTCATAAACTTCTCGAACTCCATTTCTTCGATTGGATTCCTGGTTCTGCTACTTATTACTCTGGTTCGAACCTGAACTTGCGCATTGTGGTTATCGCCAACAAACGGGGCTAGACGATCGACGTGGACCACTTTTGGCTTGCCTCTGGGCGGTTTTCGGATGCGATATATGACGTCGTTAATACGCTGCACGACTTTATAGGGGCCCTCCCATTGCCTTTGCAGCTTCGGCGACAAACCACGTCTCCTTTGAGGATTATACAACCAGACCATATCGCCAGGTTAAAACCCACCATTTTGCGCCTTGACGTCATATCTTGTTTTCATCCTGTCGCTGGCAATTTGTGTGTTTTTACGGACCTCTTCATGTACTTCGTCTAGCCTCTTGGCCAGCTTGCTGACGTAATCTTCTCCAGCAACTTTTTCTTCCGGTCTTCGTCCAAATTGAAGATCGCATGGTAATCGTATTTAACGACCGAGCATGACACAGGATGGTGTTTGGCCTGTGCTTACGTGAACGGATGATCGGTATGCCATTAAGAAAAGGTGCAAGTACTGATCCCAGTCTCTTTGGTGTTCGGACACTACCTTGGCTAAGTACTTGCCCATTGTTTGATTCATCCGTTCAACCATGCCATCAGATTGAAGATGGAGAGGCGTTGTCCTAGTCTTCTTAATTCCTAACAGTCGGCAAACTTCTTGAAACAGCCCAGACTCAAAATTGCGGCCTTGATCGGAGTGTAATTCCAACGGAACTCCAGACCGGCAGAAAAACTCCTTTACTAATAAGTCTGCGACTATAGCTGCTTCCTGATTGGGTATGGCGTAAGCCTCTGTCCATTTTGTGAAATAATCCATTGCCACCAGGATGTATTTATTTCCCGAATCCGATTCTGGGAACGGCCCTGCGATGTCAATCGCTACTCTTTCCAAAGGGCTTCCTACGTTGTATTGCTTCATAGGTGCTTTGCGCTTTCTCGCTGAACCATTTCCTGATGCGCAGACTATGCATTTACGGCACCATTTCATGACGTCCTCTTTGCAGTTCATCCAGTAGAATCGTTCTCGCACTTTACACAACGTCTTCTTAATGCCAAAGTGTCTTCCTGATGTCCCATCGTGGAGATGCTTTAACACTTCTGTCACCCTGCTCTTCGGCACTACCAACTGTAGTCTGTTTCCCGTGCCCTCGGCACTTTCTAGGGATCGCTTAAGAAGACCGTCTTCTACTAGCAAGGAGTCCCACTGCGCCCAGTACGCTTTGATATTTCTGCCCAAAGCACTCACTTCTTCCCAGGTTGGTCGTCGGCCGCTTTCTTTCCAGTCCAGGAGTAGTCTTATTTCAGGATCGTCTTCTTGTTCGCGACGTAACTGCTCAGGTTCCCACTCATCATCAAACATAGCAGTTCTCCGGAGGCATTCGACTTTTTCTTCCAGTCGCAAACAATGGCTGCAGTCCGCCGGACATGGTCTTCTGGACAAGGCATCAGCGTTTCGATGACTGCTTCCGGCACGGTGTTCTGTGTCATAGTCATACTCTTGCAGTCTCTCGATCCATCTTGCCACTTGTCCTTCTGGGTTACGGAACTGCAGTAGCCATTTTAAAGCGGCGTGGTCTGTTCTCAGTAAAAATTTTCGTCCATACAAATACTTGTAGAAATGTTCGATGGACTTAACGACTGCTAACAGCTCCCTCCTAGTCACGCAATAATTCCTTTCTGGCCTGGACAAAACCTTGCTAAAATACGCGATAACTTTTTCTTGTCCATCTTGAACCTGCGAAAGGACCGCGCCTATGGCCAGATTGCTTGCGTCGGTATCCAAAACAAACTTTCCATCTTCTCTTGGATAACTCAAAATCGGCGAAGTGACTAGGGCCTGTTTTAGTTGATTAAAAGAATTTTCGCAGTCTTCATTCCATCTAAATTATGTTTTTTTTCCGGTTAGTTTTGTCAATGGTTTGGCAATATTGGCAAATCCGGGGACAAATCTTCTATAATAAGTGCACAACCCAAACAAGCTTCGGACCTGATATTTGTCGATTGGTCTTGGCCATGCTTGCACTGCTCGGATTTTGTCTAGGTCAGCTCTTACTCCATCTCTAGATACGACGTGGCTAAGGTATTGCACTTCCTTCTTAAATACGTGGCACTTCTTTGGGCTCAGTTTGAGGTTAGCCCCACGTAATCGCTGGAACACTTCCTTCAAGTTGTTCAAGTGTTCTTCAAACGACCTTCCAACCACGATCACGTCGTCTAGGTAAACCAAGCACGTCTTCCAAGACAATCCACGCAAGATGGTCTCCATCAAACGCTCGAACGTTGCAGGAGCGTTACACAGGCCGAAAGGCATTACAGTGAACTGCCACAAACCAGTTCTGATCGTAAAAGCTGTTTTTTCACGATCCTTGGGTTCTAATTCTACCTGCCAGTATCCATTCTTTAAATCTAACGTAGAAAACCACTGGGATCCTGACAGGGTGTCTAGCGTATCGTCAATTCTGGGTAAAGGATAACTGTCTTCTTTGGTCACGTCGTTTAGCTGCCTGTAGTCTACGCAAAACCTCGTTGATCCACCCTTCTTCTTTACGAGTACCACTGGGGATGCCCATGGGCTACTTGAAGGTTTAATCACGCCTTCTCTCTCCATATCCGTAATTATTTGTTCGGCTTCTTCTCTTTTCGCCAAAGGAAGTCTGCGTGGATGTTGTCGTATCGGCCGAGCGTCTTCGGTATTAATTGTTTCACCACGTTAGTTCTTCTTTTAGAGCCACTCTCCAGCGCGAACACATTTTGGTACTCCTGGATCAACACTTTAACTTTAGCCAGCTGGTCTTGGCTGAGGTTTTGGCATTTGGTGGTAAGAATGTCCAATAGATGTTGTGGACACTTCTTCGGCGACGTATCTTTGTTCGACTTCACGCATCTCACAATTTGTGATACTGGCGTGCATTGGCCTACCACGGTCTTCTTTTTCAACGTTACAGAATCTGAGTTGATGTTTAAGATCCTTACTGGCATCGTCTTCTTTACTCGTACTAAAGTTCTGCCAACGAGTAGTCGCTTTTCAACTAAGCCGCCCTCCATTGGTTCAATCGCGCGTATGTAGCCTTCTCGGAGATTTCCATCTAGGCGTGCCATTACCACACTTTCCGTCCATGCAGGCAGAATCACGTCTTCACTCAATAAGACTCGCACGGCTACCTTCTCTGAAGAATGAAAAGGAATGTCTTTATTGTCGATCTTCAGAACATCGTTCTTCATATCCAAATGGAACCCATACTTCTTTATCACGTCCATTCCCAGGATAACTTCTTCCGTGATGTCGGCTACCAGTACTTGATAGTCGAGTACTCTATTTCCCAAACCAATGGTTACTTTGACTTGTCCGTGAGTAGGTATTTCGTGGTCCGTTGCCGTTTGAAGTCGTACTGTTACTGGTGATGTCTTCTCGTTTTCCACTAACATGTCAGGACGAATGATGGTCTTCGTCGCTCCCGTGTCGACCAGTAACTGGACGCTTCTCCCATTGATCTTGCCATCGAGATAAATGCTATGCAATTGCTCCCTAAGCGATGCCATTTGGATGGTAATCTCCGGAGTCTGACTAGATGAGATTACTTTTTGTCTCTTTTGCTCGCCTCGTTCTAAATGATCGAGCGCTCTTCTTGTTCTCTTCTTAGGTTTATTCCGATGCCGTCGTACATGGCCTATTTCATCGCAGTTCAAAGCTGTCACTCCTCTTTCCCGAAGTATTCGTCGCGCTATCTCCTCGATGCTTTCCAGTGTATGCGCGGGTACTTCTGCAGCACAGCAGAGTCTATGACCATTTCGTTGCGATCCTTGTTTTGCTGCTTCAAACTCCAAAGCATGCACCAAAGCGTCATCCAATGTCTTCGGTCGAGCTAACCGGAGAGTCTGCTGCGTTTCGTTGTCTCGGAGGCCGCCTACAAAGGTTTGAATAGCCAACTGCTCCAAGAAGGTATCTGGTGCTGTAGGATACGCAAGCCGTGTTAATCTAGCGATGTCAGCCTCAAACTCTTGAAGACTTTCGGCAGCTTTCTAAACCCGACTTTTAATTTGAGCTTGATAGACTTGTTGAAGATGGGCATCTCCATATCTCATTTCTAATCGTGATACTGAGAGTTCGTAATTTTCTTGCAGATGGTCCGGAACAGTTTGTAAAATTCCAAGCGCTTCTCCACGTAAAGACACTATTAAAGACGTCGCTTTCTGCTTGTTGCTCCAACCATTAGCTGTAGCTGCGGCTTCAAACTGCTTGTAGTAGGTTGACCATGAAACTTTACCATCAAAATTTGGCGGTACAACTTTAAACTTGTGAGTGCTTTCATCCCAGCGGTCCATTATTAAATCTTCACTCGTGACACTTCTTTCGCCATGGTAATTCATTTGGTTTATTCTTTTTTCAAGCAGTTTCATTCTGTCTTCTAATTTGTCCTCTATTGCTTCTATTTTCTCATTCATAGATGGTTTTCTGTTTTCCAGAACTTCGCAAATTTCTTCTCTTAAATTTAACATGTCTGCTTGAGTTTCCTCTTGAACAATTTTGATTTGATTTTCTATGCTTGTTCGTATTTCTTCTTTTAAACTTCTAGAACTTTCCTCCATTTTCTGAGAATGTTCGGAGAGTTTTTCTTCCATTATTCTTGAATTTTCTTCCATTTTTTTTTTAATTTTCTGACAGTTTTTTTTTTCAATTTTCTGTCAATTTTCGTAAAACTTTTCTTCTATTTTCTGCGAATTTTCTTCCATCTTCTGAGAATTTTCGGACAGTTTTTCTTGGATATTTTTATTCATCGATTCGAGAATTTCAAGTATTTTTGAATCCATTTTAACTGCGTGCAAACCGTCACCGGCATAAATTTAAATATAACACAAATATAAAGTTTAAATACACTACTTTTTAAAATTTTAAGAACGATTCACTTAACGAATTTAATTAATATCGCGATCACGCACTTGTTAAAAGAAAAAGTTTAACAAACACTATTTTATACTTTATAAATAAACACGCGTATCGTAAACTTAAAAGTTATTTACGTAATCAATGTTTTTATTACGGGAGCGATATCAAATAACTTAATGGTATTCACACTAAAAATCGCGAACGGTTTGTTCTATTCGATACTCCACACTGACGCCACTGTTACGTATTTATTATTAAAAACTAATTTATTTAAACGACTAAAAATACGTTTATTTATTCTAGAAATATGTACACTTTTAAATTAACCGAACTAATAAAATCTAATAATATTTAATAAAAACACTTACACTATAATTTATATCACTTACAAGAAGATAAGATAACGTCCTCGGATAGCCTCACACTTGTTTACTACACTAAAAATCACGTACACGATTATTCTCGGTATATTTATATAGACACACGCGTGCTAACAATTTATTTTCCACTTGATAATCTTCTTAACACTGCTGCATTCGCATTCCAGCAATAACTAACTTACGAATTGTTCCGTCGGTATATATACACATCGGCGAATCCTTCTCGAGTGTTCCTACTTTTCGCTATATCTTCCAGAAAATGGACAACAGCTTCTAGAAGGCTCTTGCATTTGCAAATAATTTCTCGAACGTTTCAGTATTTTCTACCTAGTTTCTACGTATACGTGTAGAAAATTATTTTATACGTGTATATGCCCTTCACTGTCGACACCCGAAATCTGCAACTTATCAAGTACTGTTATATAAATAATGAAACGTTCTCAAATTCAAGAGCCTTCTCGAAGTTGTTATCCATCTTCTAGAACGTATACCGAAAGATATGGAACACTCGAGAAGGATTTTCAAAACGTGTATAAATACGGAACAAACAAATCGTAGGTCAGTTATTTCCGTAATGCGAAGACAGCAGTGCTAAGAAGATTATTCAAGTCTAAATAAATAAGTCGTTAACGCGTGTGAGATAAACCTACGGTGAATAATCTGGTACGTGACTTTAACGTAAACAAGTACTAAACAAATGTGTGACTTTATCTTATCTTCGTGCCAGTAATAGCGCTATATATAAATTATACTGTAAGTGTTTTTATTAAATATTATCAGATTTAATTAGTTCGGTTAATTTAAAAGTGTACATATCTTTAGTATAAGTAAAAAATATTTTTTGTAGTTTAAATAAATTAGTAGTTAGTAATAAAAGTCGCTACATTTGGTGTCACAGTGCGCGGTTGCGATATATAGTGTAATTAATAGTAGTAACTTAATACCGCTTCCGTAATAAAAACATTGTTTGCGCAAATAATTAAAGCTGTAGTTCGCGTGTTTGTTGATAGCATTTAATCTTAGCTGTTCCATTTCGTTAAACCAGTGTCAGGTTTTATTAAAAAGTAGTGGATTTAAACTTTTTATTGCTGTTATATATAATTTATGCCGGTGACGCGTTCGCAAGCAACTAAAATGGATGCAAAACTATTTGAATTTCTTGAATCCATAAAAAATGGTCAAGAATCGATGAATAGAAAAATGGAAAAAAATTCTCACAAAATAGAAGAAAAGTATTACGAAAATTTGCAGAAAATGGAAGAAAATAGGAAAATGGGCATAAATTCTCAGAAAATTGAAGAAAAACTGTCGGAAAATTCCAGAAAAATGAAAGAAAATTTAAGAAAAATGGATGAAAAACTCTCCGAATATTCTCAGAAAATAAAGGAAAATTTAAAAGAAGAAATACGAACGAGCATAGAAAATCAAATCAAAATTGTTCAAAAGGAAACTCAAGCAGACATGTTAAATTTAAGAGAAGAAATATGCGAAGTTCTAGAAAACAGAAAACAATCTATGAATGAGAAAATAGAAGCAATAGAGGACAAATTAGAAGACAGAATATAACTGCTTGAAGAAAGAATGAACCAAATGAATTACCATGGGGAAAGAAGTGTCACGAGTGAAGATTTAATAATAGACCGCCGGGAAGAAAGCACTCACTAGTTTAAGGTTGTACCGCCAAATTTTGATGGTAAAGTTCCATAGTCAAATTAATGAATTGGTTAGGAACACTCTTCACTAGGAGGGGCAATTAAACCACTTTAGATTTTTAATATGGCGACGTTTCGTGCAACCATGTGTGCACTTCTTCAAGCCACTAAAATATATTGTACGTAAGTTACACATTGCTTATTGTATAATAAATAATACGTTTTAGGTACAAAACAAGAAACTTACACAAAAAAAGTTCGAGTGGAGACGTCCTCAACTCCAAACAACATGACAACTAATACACAATATAAATAACATAAATAACTCGTTAAAATATTATTAAAAAGGTCAAAAATTAAAATGTTGTATATGAACAATAACTAAGAATGACAAACAATTGACACGACATGTATAATCAAAAATTATATTGCAATGTCAAGGTAATCAATTAAGATAAGAAACGAAAATACCGCGAATTTAATTCTTAGTTATTGTTCATATACAACATTTTAATTTTTGACCTTTTTAATAATATTTTAACGAGTTATTTATGTTATTTATATTGTGTATTAGTTGTCATGTTGTTTGGAGTTGAGGACGTCTCCACTCGAACTTTTTTTGTGTAAGTTTCTTGTTTTGTACCTAAAACGTATTATTTATTATACAATAAGCAATGTGTAACTTACGTACAATATATTTTAGTGGCTTGAAGAAGTGCACACATGGTTGCACGAAACGTCGCCATATTAAAAATCTAAAGTGGTTTAATTGCCCCTCCTAGTGAAGAGTGTTCCTAACCAATTCATTAATTAAACATTTAAAGGAGGACGTAACTACATTACTTGATTTCCATAGTCAACTTACTACAAGCAGTTTGAAGCTGTAAGTGTTTTTATTAAATATTATTAGATTTAATTAGTTCGGTTAATTTAACAGTGTACATATTTTTAGTATAAGTAAAAATATTTTTCGTAGTTTAAATAAATTAGTAATTACTACTAAAAGTCGCTACAATAATATAAATGTTCACAACGAACACTATATGTCGAAGTATTGTAATACGTGGCTTTTATAAGACTGTCATTGTTAGTTGTTTTTATAGAATAATTGTAAAAATGATTAAGTAAATACAAGTGTTACCTATCTGTTCATCCGTTATTTTGTTTATTTTTTCCATTAAAAATTATTTAATAACTGAACTCAACTTACTAAAGGATTTATAATTACAAATGCCTTATAGACTTATGACCGGACTGTCGGAATTCTTACTTTGTAAACGTTTTTACTTAGTAACCGACTGGTTACTAAGCGATTTCTACTGTATCTTGCTATTAGTTTATGAAATATTGAATTTAATAGTAGTTTACGTAACAAGAGTCGAAAGTAAGGAATAGCATAACGAACGTTAATGTGATTGAGTTATGCTATGATTCTTTCGACGAGAGTAACGTACATTATTTTTTGTGTTGCCTTTTGTAAAATTACATTCTTTTCAAAATAATAAAAAAAAAAGACAACGGAAATATAATGTTGGCACTATATTTACTACTAAATGTGTCAAATTTGACATTACCTTAAAAATTGTTTTTTTCAATTTTAACCGAATTTCAAGATTTTCTAAATAATTTTTCCACCTGTCGCATACTCGTTCTAATATATTAATTCATTTTGAACACTTACTTGTATGTGGATTCGTAGTTTTCATTTTGCCACCCTAGAGCTTTTTTCGTTCATTACGTAACTACACTAACGAACGAATATTGACGTTTGCGATGTTGGCAGCACAAAATAGTAGATTACATACCGATTGGGGAAAAGCTTCATTACAGTGGAGGGCTAGGTTGACCGGCGAGAGCAAAGCTCGAGGTCGGCAATATGCCCGACACAAAACCCCTAAAAATAATAGACAAGAGCTGTAAAATGTGCAATTATTTACGCAAGTAACGAACAATTTCCGGCGACGCGACGTTTATACGTTTGGATTTTATCCAATAGAGTAGGTATTGTCTACTGTAGTTGAATGTGTAGACTTGCAATTTCATTTAACTTCAGTAATTTAAATAGGCGTTATCTGATAACATTATTTTGCATTAATTTTTATTTTTGGTGTCCGCAAACCGCTGAGAAGAAATTTGCACTTCTTAGAACAGTTTATTTTTACTCGTGGCGTCAACAACCTTAGGAGACTACAGGTCTGCAACTTAAGATTTATTTTGCTAAAAATTTAGATTTTTTTTAATGTTTTATTGGAACTTTTACATTGACATTTTTTGCTTGTATTTATGCTCTAATCTCACCTGCTAAAATAACAACACGTTAATCAGATACACTATGTATGTACAATATGTTATCTAGTAGTATTCTGTAAAGAAAAACAATCAATGAAAAATGTAACAAACAGATAATTAAAATTTACTCTGAGCCTGGTTTACATTTTTTGTATTTCAATTTTGTTATAGCATTAGTGTCCTAATAACTGCCAATATATTACTAAATTAATTTAATTACTGTTGTTATGCAATGGTTTATAGAAAGTTTATGCAAACGCTTTGTCGGTAGAAAAAAAAACGCAAAACGGCAACATTTCGGACCGATAGAAAGCGGTTTATTAGTCACGGCTAACGGATGATTCGATAACCGGTTCTCATCCGGATACCAAAATCATTCAAATTTGATAAAGCGGTTATCAAAATCATCCGGTTATGCCCATCACTACTACAAAATCTTTCTGGCATGTATCCAAATTAGGTACTATACATCTTCAGCGGCTGCCTACCTTTAAGGATGTGATGAATGCCTGCATCTTTTCTGGTGAGTGTCAATATCGATGCACAGGTCATTGGTAGCAATTTCGCTTTAGTTCTTGAGCTAGCCCCAATGCAGCAATGACTGTATAGTATTTTGTACTATTGGTTTGTTTATCAAAGGATTTTTTGATAAAACATCATCACTGGTTTGTTTTCAACTGCATTTTGTTGCATGTCGTTATTTCGTAATTGTCAAATATATTATTTTACATTAAACTTAACGACTGCTCTGCTTATACGCCGCTACTGATATGCAAATCACCTTATGGGTGGGGATTGACGTGACAATCGTCAAGTTTCTCTGATCATTGGAACGCAGTCATAGCCAAAGGCAAAATAACATTTACAGTTGTACGTAAGCTTATATACCACGCATATATCGGTTTTTAAATTAAATAAAAGGGAGTAATGAACGTTACTACTTATGACGAAGAATTGTTGGTTGGATAATTTTTTGTGCTCATATTTTACTTTTTTGCGATTTTTTATAATCATTGTCGATTGTCGATTTATTTTGCGACGGAATAGTCCTCTGCTTAAGTTTTAAATAAATGCTATAGCCCTTAATTTAAAAAAAATCTAATTGTTATTTATAATTAGATAAGTTTCATTAAAAGCTATAATAAATTTAAACTGCATGCCCAAATATCAAATTGCTGTTTTAATTAGCCTAAAATGTTTAATATATCCGGATTAAATTAAAGTCAACATTCTGATTTTTTGTAAAGAAAGTATTATCATCATTAGAACGTAATTAGTGGTCGAACAATTGCAATCTTAATTTCCATTACAAATTTTCAGTATTTATTCGTAGTTTGCATTTTTTTGCTTTGTTTACAATGCTTGTTATTTTTTAAATTTGAATATAAGAAAAATGACAAAATTTGAAAAATGGAACTCTTATTAAATAATAGGAGTTGGGTTTTAAATATTATAAAAAAATGTTTTCAAACATTGTTATTTGTTTTCTTTAACACTAAACTATTTTATGATAATCTTTCTCTCGAACCAAAAACGGGTTTATGGACCGCGCACAAGTAACATGATTTTTTTATATTTTTGCATTTTGAAAATTTTGTTTATTATTTTTTTTATTAAATTTTTATTTATAATTACGCCAAAATTTTAGTCGTTGTTCCATACTATTAGGAAAAAATTTACGTGTCGCAATAGTTGCCCCATCAAATTTCGAGGTAATGCAGAAATTCTAAGTAGACGGGGCGGTTCCAGGCGCGGGCGGAACCCCCGCTTTAAAGAAACATCGTGTAAAAATAAGATGAGAAAATGCAAATAGCCCAAAATAAATAAATAATATTGCATCTTGCTTAAAACAGTAAGTAATAATAAAACAATTACAATAACTCATCAACAAAATATGAAACAAAAAAGTATAACTTTTTCACCAAATAATTACAAAACATTAACAATTTATAGTGTTTAAACTCTTTTTAAAATTATATTATTATATACTTTTTTCCAAAAAAGCTAAATATTATTTATTATTTTGCTTTTTTTGACAATGTTAATAAATCTACATAGAATGCAAAACATTACATTTGGCAAACGTAATGAATTTTGTGATCACTTGGATTTCGTTCATTACACCTCAATTATTTTAGAAAACCTAGTATTGCTGATTAAAAAACTAGTATAATTACTTTTACAAATGTTTTTCTACCTTTATTACTAGTACTTATCGAATTGAAACCAAAATTACAGATTGAATTAAAATTTGAGAAGAAAGAATAAAAAAATTTTCATCAAAATTACGCTTAAAACAGTGTTTCCAGAGACCCGGACCCCCCGTTATCCTGGGTTACCCTTTTGTCCAGGCTCCGTAAAGTTTTAAACCGCCATTGATAAATACGGTATATAAGGGGTTCCTGTCTCGTACTTTTTTGATATCGACAATAATTTTCGAACTATTTTTTTTAATTCCTAAATTTGACCTGAAATTAAAAAACCGAAACGTTAGCGCAAATTCTATTTATTTTTTATGCATATTAAAATTGAAAAAACTTATCTGGCGTTTCTAGATTTTTTTAAAAACAGCTATATAAATTCCACGCCTTCTATCGTTCTAGAAATACACTAAAACGCCTACTTGATTGTCCTTAAATAAAAAATCATGTTTTTAAGATTTATTCATGTAGAATTATATTTTTGTTCAAATGAATACAGTTATATGTGCTTCAGCAGGAATTAGACAATACTTTAACAATTTGATATTGTATTTAAGTTTTAGCAAAAATTGGGTATATAATTTATTTCTATTTACATTCGCAACTAATATTATCGACGACGCACTACGATTTTAAACAAGACAACAAAAACACGCTGTAAATTACATCTAATTGACGTCATTTTGTTTGTCGAGTGACATGTACAAGTTACAGTTGAAATTTGAATGTTATTGACTAGTTACATTTTGTAGCCATGTAGCGATTGAGATTTTTTCAGACTGTACAGAATTTCGTTACAAGTGTGTTGAAAATTTTGCTTGTTTATTGAATATATGTACTAAAAGTGTAAAGCTTAAAATTTTATTTCGTCGCGTTTTTTACAAACCAATCAAATACGGTAAAAAAATTTTTTATTAAAAAACCGTAATAGTTTATTGAAATTATTATTGAAAATTTTGAAAACATATTACACAAAATACTAAAATTTAAAAAAATATGTATTTATTAATACTTAGTTAACATGATTTTACAAAAAATATTTGAAACAAAGATTGTAGAAATCATTTTGCATTATTAATTATTAAAATTATTAATTAACACGAGAATAATAAGTACAAAACAGAACTGTTAATGTTGTTTTGATAATAACGTTCAAAATGTAGTTTCTCTTTTTTATAGCAATATTTATCATAAACCCTCATATTTTAATTTTTTTTTGAAAAAAAATTTTTTTGTCGTTATTTATTCTATACTAACAGATGTTCCCAAAGCGTTGCATATTTTAATCCGGAAGTTTGGGGACATGTCCTAAAAGTACCAGATTGAGGTTTGAGTACCAAGACCTCAAAAGTCCCCATTCATACCAATGAAGTTTGAGAACTGTTCTCAAAGTGCCTGAACGTCCTCGAAGTGCCGCTTGAAAGACAAAAAATGTCCTTAAAGAAACGTCTGTGTATTTTGATGTAGGGATTACTTTCAATACAAGAAATAATAATTATACTCTTATACCTAATAAATAATAAATTAACAGCATTCTCGGTATATACATTTTGTCTATTGTTTTTTGTCTTTTGCTTTACTTTTTGCTTCTGTCCATGATAATCCCATCTTCTTTAATGCCTTTATTATTACTTGGTTCCATGTTTTCTTTGAACGTTCTCTCTTCATTTTTACTAATATTTTTACTTTCTATACATTTTCAACTGGTATGTCGTTTCTCATTTTTGTTATGTGTCCAAACTATCGTAATTGTTGTTTTTCAATTTTGTCTGGATGGCCTCTGCTTTTGATTCTTATCTTATTATCTAATTTTTAATTTTGTTCATTATTAATACCCCTTTTACTCTTCTTAGGTATACTTATCGCTTCCAATTTTTGCTGAATAGCTCTTGTGAGCACCCTATTTTCACAACCGTATGTACGGACTGGCGCAAATATAGCTTTGTACACGGACATTTTTATCTTTTTTTGCTTACTTCTTTTTTTGCAATGAAGGAGTTGTTAATGCATGGCATATTTTTGCTGCGCTGCGTATTTGTTTGTTTAAAGTGTTTAAACAAGTCTGTTTGTGTAGTTTTTTACTAGCCAATGTTATATTTACTTCTTTTTTCTCTCGTCCTATATGCATAATTTTAGATTTAGACGTGTTTATCTTCATATTCGTCTTTTTTAACTCTTCCTCTCACATATTTAAGTTACTTTGCAGTGTTTCTTTACAATAGGCACATGTCATTTTTTTGCATAATTTTACGTTTCACGGTCTTCTGAATCAGAAAAATGTATTTTTGACAACAAAATTTTGGGTGTCTGTGTGTATGTGTGTAACGATGCAACCACGATAGCTCGAACCAAAAGTCCTAGTAACTTGAAATTTGGTATGGAGCGGACTTTTTATATTCTTTTGGTTCTATCAAAAGATGAGTCTGATAAAGAAACCAGAAGTGGGCGTATTAGCCATTTTTAAAAGTTTTTCTTATATAATTTTGTACGTATGTAAATTATTCGAATTATTTTTACAGTTTCTTATAGAGATAATTTTTTCTAACAATTTATTCAACTAAAATGTTTTTCTAACATTGACAGTTCATTAAATATTTGATTTATAATTTAAAGTGAATTTCATATATAATCTATATCCGAATCCAGCCTGCGATGATATCTTTAGAGAAAAATTGCATATCTTGAAGGGAAAGCAGGAGATGTTAAAAATAACAATTTTTCTCTACATGTTTTTGACTTTTTTATAGGTACACGGAGTGTTGCATTTTAACTTACATTATCTTTAGATGTACTCACAATAACTCTCGAACCAAAAGTACAAATTTATTGAAACTTGGTATGGAGCTGGCTTTCCATATTCACTCGGATCTTTCAAAAGATAGGTCTCATAAAAAGTTTTTTTAAATGATCTGTAGGTGTATATTTAATTACTTTTGGAAATAGTATTATTTAAAAAAAAGATAAATTATTGCACTGATTTAAAATCGAGTATAATGCTTTAAATTGATTACTAAAAATAATTGTTCTAAAAATATTACGCTTGGGCGACACAACCTAGAATATTTAAACTTTCATTTGAATACATAACCAAGTGAAAAACTACTACGATATTAAAATACATATTCAACTGTACAACAAAACTTCAATTTTTGAAGCTGGACCACTACCCTATGCGCATCGATGTAAGCCGCAACGACGATCTAAACCGCTACATAAACCGCTGCTGCGACCGCAATAATAGATGCATAAACGAGGACAAAGTGAATTGTAATTTTAAAACAAGTAAATTAAGATGTGATAACAGCAAAGATTATACACACCAGGGGCGATTAAAGATGAATAAAGTTGATACCACATACACCCAAATTAAACGTAAAATTAGAAAAATCAAACAGTACGTTATTGTTACGTCTTTATTTATTAAAAACTAATTTATTTATAACGACTAAAACTACGTTTACTTATTATAGAAATATGTATACTTTTAAATTGACCGAACTACTAAAATCTAATAATAAAAACACTTACACTATAATTTATATCACTTAAGATAAGATAACGTTCTCGGATTTCACAGCTGATAGTCACGTTCACTCGATTCGGTGTACACTGTTATTTATTTAAAACGCCGCGCGTGATACGTATTTATTTCAACTTGATAACCTTCTTAATACTGCATGCTTTCACATTCCAGCAATAACTGACCTACGATTTCCATCTTCGGCTTTTATAGACATCAGCGAATTCTTCTCGATCGTTCCTCACTTTTCGTTATATTTTCTAGAAACTAGATAACAGTTCTAGAAGGCTCTTGCATTTGCAAGTAATTTCTCGGACGTTTCACTGCCCCCTTCTTAGGACTGTTCTGTCCCAGAACAGGAGACTGGATGTGACACCGGTAAAAGGGATCGTGGCGATAGCGGCAGCTTCCTCCATTTCGGCAACTTCCTTGACCATAGAAGTAACAGTCAATGGACTTTTCCTGACCCAATACTCTCCTCGGTTGGTAACTACAGACCAACACTTGAACGCCTGTTCCTCGGAAGACGACCTCCAACATGTTTCGAACTGTCCTCCAATTCAATTGGTCTAAGCCACAACCAAGCTTGGGTACTGCCAATTTCTTAACAAGATGGAACTCCATTTGTCTCTTGAGACTCCATAATGTTCGCCACAGATCTTTGTATAACGGCTTGACACGTGAGTATTTCTTGGTGACTAGATAGAAAACGAAGCGTCCGTCACCACGTAGTCCTAAAACCTTTCCGACTGCCGGTTGCTGTCTTCGTAATTCATCTAGCTGCCCAAACTTCTTTTTAAACACGACTGCAACCCCTTTGGACATGTCAAGGTCCTCGCTCACGCAATGTGCGATGGCGTAATCTTTTGTGTCTGGAACAGATCTTGTTGTTCCTCGGTGGTAACTCCGAACCTAGCTTTTCCAGAACCTCCGTATAAGTTCATAAACTTTTCGAACTCCATTTCTTCGATTGGATTCCTGGTTCTGCTACTTATTACTCTGGTTCGGACCTGAACTTGCGGATTGTGGTTATCGCCAGCAAACGGGGCTAGACGATCGACGTGGACCACTTTTGGCTTGCCTCTGGGCGGTTTTCGGATGCGGTATATAACGTCGTTAATACGCTGCACGACTTCATAGGGGCCCTCCCATTGCCTTTGCAGCTTCGGCGACAAACCACGTCTCCTTTGAGGGTTATACAACCAAACCATATCGCCAGGTTGAAACCCACCATTTTGCGCCTTGACGTCATATCTTGTTTTCATCCTGTCGCTGGCAATTTGTGTGTTTTTACGAACCTCTTCATGTACTTCGTCTAGCCTCTTTGCCAGCTTGCTGACGTAATCTGCTCCAGCGACTTCTTCTTCCGGTCTTCGTCCAAATTGAAGATCGCATGGTAATCTTATCTCACGACCGAGCATGACACAGGATGGTGTTTGACCTGTGCTTTCGTGAACGGATGATCGGTACGCCATTAAGAAGAGGTGCAAGTACTGATCCCAGTCTCTTTGATGTTCGGACACTACCTTGGCTAAGTACTTGCCCATTGTTCGATTCATCCGTTCAACCATGCCATCAGACTGAGGATGAAGAGGCGTTGTCCTAGTCTTTTAATTCCTAACAGTCGGCAAACTTCTTGAAACAGCCCAGACTCAAAATTGCGGCCTTGATCGGAGTGTAATTCCAACGGAACTCCAAACCGGCAGAAAAACTCCTTTACTAATACGTCTGCGACTGTAGCTGCTTCCTGATTGGGTATGGCGTAAGCCTCCGTCCATTTCGTGAAATAATCCATCGCCACCAGAATGTATTTATTTCCCGAATCGGATTCTGGGAACGGCCCTGCGATGTCAATCGCTACTCTTTCCAAAGGGCTTCCTACGTTGTATTGTTTCATGGGTGCTTTGCGCTTTCTCGCTGGACCATTTCCTGAAGCGCAGACTATGCATTTACGGCACCATTTCATGACGTCCTCTTTGCAGTTCATCCAGTAGAATCGTTCTCGCACTTTACCCAACGTCTTCTTAATGCCAAAGTGTCCTCCTGATGTCCCATCGTGGAGAAGCTTCAACACTTCGGTCACCCTGCTCTTCGGCACTACCAGCTGTAGTCTGTTTCCCGTGCCCTCGGCATTTTCTAGGGATCGCTTAAGAAGACCGTCTTCTACTATCAAGGAGTCCCACTGCGCCCAGTACGCTTTGATATTTTTGCCCAAAGCACTCACTTCTTCCCAGGTTGGTCGTCGGCCGTTTTCTTTCCAGTCCAGGAGTAGTCTTATTTCAGGATCGTCTTCTTGTTCGCGACGTAACCGCTCAGGTTCCCACTCATCATCAACCATAGCAGTTCTCCGGAGGCCTTCGACTTTTTCTTCCAGTCGCGAACAATGGCTGCAGTCCGCCGGACATGGTCTTCTAGACAAGGCATCAGCGTTCCGATGACTGTTTCCGGCACGGTGTTCTGTGTCGTAGTCATACTCTTGCAGTCTTTCGATCCATCTTGCCACTTGTCCTTCTGGGTTACGGAACTGCAGTAGCCATTTTAAAGCGGCGTGATCTGTTCTCAGTAAAAATTTTCGTCCATACAAATACTTGTAGAAATGTTCGATGGACTTAACGACTGCTAACAACTCCCTCCTAGTCACGCAATAATTCCTTTCTGGCCTGGACAAAACCTTGCTAAAGTACGCGATAACTTTTTCTTGTCCATCTTGAACCTGCGACAGGACCGCGCCTATGGCCATATTGCTTGCGTCGGTATCCAAAACAAACTTTCCATCTTCTCGTGGATAACTCAAAATCGGCGAAGTGACTAGGGTCTGTTTTAGTTGATTAAAAGAATTTTCACAGTCTTCATTCCATCTAAATTCTGCTTTTTCTTCGGTTAATTTTGTCAATGGTTTGGCAATATTGGCAAATCCGGGTACAAATCTTCTATAATAAGTGCACAACCCAAGGAAACTTCGGACCTGATGTTTGTCGATCGGTCTTGGCCATGCTTGCACTGCTCGGATTTTGTCTGGGTCAGCCCTTACTCCATCTCTAGATACGACGTGGCCAAGGTATTGGACTTCCTTCTTAAATACGTGGCACTTCTTTGGGCTCAGTTTGAGGTTAGCCCCACGTAATCTCTGGAACACTTCCTTCAAGTTGTTTAAGTGCTCTTCAAACGACCTTCCAACCACGATCACGTCGTCCAGGTAAACCAAGCACGTCTTCCAAGACAATCCGCGCAAGATGGTCTCCATCAAACGCTCGAACGTTGCAGGAGCGTTACACAGGCCGAAGGGCATTACAGTGAACTGCCACAAACCAGTTCCGATCGTAAAGCTGTTTTTCACGATCCTTGGGTTCTAATTCCACCTGCCAGTATCCACTCTTTAAATCTAACGTAGAAAACCACTGGGATCCTGCCAGGGTGTCTCGCGTATCGTCAATTCTGGGTAAAGGGTAGCTGTCCTTTTTGGTCACGTCGTTTAGCTGCCTGTAGTCTACGCAAAACCTCGTTGATCCATCCTTCTTCTTCACGAGTACCACTGGGGATGCCCATGGACTACTTGAAGGTTCAATCACGCCTTCTCTCTCCATATCCGTAATTATTTGTTCGGCTTCTTCTCTTTTCGCCAAAGGAAGTCTGCGTGGATGTTGTCGTATTGGTCGAGCGTCTCCGGTATTAATTTTATGTTTCACTACGTTAGTTCTTCCTTTGGAACCACTCTCCAGCGCGAACACATCTTGGTACTCTTGGATCAACACTTTAACTTGAGCCAGCTGGTCTTGGCTGAGGTTTTGGCATTTAGTGGTAAGAATGTCCAATAGATGTTGTGGACACTTCTTCGGCGGCGTATCTTCGTTCGTCTTCACGCATCTCACAATTTGTGATACTGGCGTGCATTGGCCTACCACGGTCTTCTTTTTCAACGTTACAGGATCTGAGTTGATGTTTAAGATCCTTACTGGCATCGTCTTCTTTACTCGTACTAAGGTTCTGCCAACGAGTAGTCCCTTTTAACTAAGCCGCCCTCCATTGGTTCAATCGCGCGTATGTAGCCTTCCCGGAGACTTCCATCCAGGCGTGCCATCACCACACTTTCCGTCCTTGCAGGCAGAATCACGTCTTCACTCAACAAGACTCGCACGGCTGCCTTCTCTGACGAATGAAAAGGAATTTCTTCATTGTCGATCTTCAGGACATCGTTCTTCATATCCAAATGGAACCCATACTTCTTTATCACGTCCATTCCCAGGATAACTTCTTCCGTGATGTCGGCTACCAGTACTTGATGGTCGAGTACTCCATTTCCCAAACCAATGGTTACTTTGACTTGTCCGTGAGTAGGTATTTCGTCGCCCGTCGCCGTTCGAAGTCGTACTGTTACTGGTGATGTCTTCTCGTTTTCCAATAACATGTCAGGACGAATGATGGTCTTCGTCGCTCCCGTGTCAACCAGTAACTGGACGCTTCTCCCATTGATCTTGCCATCAAGATAAATGCTATGCAATTGCTCTCTAGGCGATGCCATTTGGATTGTAACCTCCGGAGTTTGACTAGATGAGATTACTTTTTGTTTCTTTCGCTCGCCTCGTTCCAAATTTTCGAGGGCTCTTCTAGTCCTCTTCTTAGGTTTGGTACGATGCCGTCGTACATGGCCTATTTCATCGCAGTTCAAAGCTGTCACTCCTCTTTCCCGAAGTATTCGTCGCGCTATCTCCTCGATGCTTTCCAGTGTCTGCGCGGGTACTTCTGTAGCACAGCAGAGTCTATGACCACCTCGTTGCGATGCTTGTTTTGCTGCTTCAAACTCCAAAGCATGCACCAAAGCGTCATCCAATGTCTTCGGTCGAGCTAACCGGAGAGTCTGCTGTGTTTCGCTGTCTCGGAGGCCATCTACGAAAGTTTGAATAGCTAACTGCTCCAGGAAGGTATCCGGTGCTGTAGGATACGCAAGCCGTGTTAGTCTGGCGATGTCAGCCTCAAACTCTTGAAGACTTTCGGCAGCTTTTTGAACCCGACTTTTAATTTGAGCCTGGTATACTTGTTGAAGATGAGCATCCCCATATCTCATTTCTAATCGTGATATTAAGAGTTCGTAATTTTCTTGCAGGTGGTCCGGAACAGTTTGTAAAATTCCAAGCGCTTCTCCACGTAAGGACACTATTAAAGACGTCGCTTTCTGCTTGTTGCTCCAACCATTAGCAGTAGCTGCGGCTTCAAACTGCTTGTAGTAGGTTGACCATGGAACTTTACCATCAAAATTCGGTGGTACAACTTTGAACTTGTGAGTGTTTTCTTCTCGATGATCCATTATTAAATCTTCACTCGTGACGCTTCCTTCGCCATGGCAAATCATTTGGTTCATTCTTTCTTCAAGCAGTTTCATTCTATCTCTCAATTTTTTTTCTAGCTTGTCTTCTATGGTTCTTGAATTTTCTTTTAACTTCTCTTCTAATTTGTTTTGTACTTCTTCTATTATGTCATTCACAGAATCGCAAATTTCTTCTTTTAAGTTTAACATGTCTGCTTGGGTTTCCTCTTGAACAATTTTGATTTGATTTTCTATGCTCGTTCGTATTTCTTCTTTTAGACGTCTAGAATTTTCCATCAATTTTTCTTCAATTTTCTGAGAAGTTTCGTAAAACTTTTCTTCAATTTTTCTAGAGTTTTCTTCCATTTTCTGCGAATTTTCGTGAAACTTTTCTTCCATTTTCTGAGAATTTTCGCCCATTTTTTTATTCATCGATTCGAGAATTTCAAATATTTTTGAATCCATTTTAACTGCTTGCGAACGCGTCACCGGCATAAATTTAAATATAACACGAATATAAAGTTTGAATACACTACTTTTTAAAATGCAGTTTTTATATAACACAAAATTTAATAACTATCCACTTATTAATATTAAACTACTAGTGTACGGAAACGAACCTAATCGCGATCGCACTTGTTAAAAGAAAAAGTTTAATAAACTCTATATAAACACGCTTATCGCGAATCTTAACAGATATTTATGCAATGTTTTTATTACGGGTGCGATATCAAATAACTTAATGGTATTCACACTAAAAATCGCGAACGGTTTGATACCTCAACACCTGACGCCACTGTTACGTCTTTATTTATTAAAAACTAATTTATTTATAACGACTAAAACTACGTTTACTTATTATAGAAATATGTATACTTTTAAATTGACCGAACTACTAAAATCTAATAATAAAAACACTTACACTATAATTTATATCACTTAAGATAAGATAACGTTCTCGGATTTCACAGCTGATAGTCACGTTCACTCGATTCGGTGTACACTGTTATTTATTTAAAACGCCGCGCGTGATACGTATTTATTTCAACTTGATAACCTTCTTAATACTGCATGCTTTCACATTCCAGCAATAACTGACCTACGATTTCCATCTTCGGCTTTTATAGACATCAGCGAATTCTTCTCGATCGTTCCTCACTTTTCGTTATATTTTCTAGAAACTAGATAACAGTTCTAGAAGGCTCTTGCATTTGCAAGTAATTTCTCGGACGTTTCATTATTAAATATTTGATTCAAATTTTGATAAAGCAATGTAGAAGAAACAATCTTGAAAAAAATATTTTTTTGAGGGTTTACTTTTTTAATTACGTTAGGTAGTTTTCGAGCGGTCCTGTTCCCAGTGAAATATGTTAACGATTATTTGACAGGTCGAAAATTAAACATATAAAACGCAAACTAGAGTAGCTACCGACACACAAAATTTTAATTTAACAGTAATAATAAGTTTATCCATTATAACGCAGATGGCTCTGTAAACAGTTAATGACGCGCTTTAAATATTATATTTCAATAACTTATCTTTATTAGTAAAAAAAAATGAATTTTGATCCGTAAGCTGTATTTTATTATACAAGATCTTGATTTATTTTGAGTCTACATTTTTAACAATTTACAATACGCCCATTTAGTAAATACGTCACAATTGAGTTAGGTCAAGATCTTGAATGCAATTAAAGAAATTGATTACAATTTGTTTCGAGTTTGCATTTTTAACAATTTTAATTTACGAATTGGTATTTGTGTATATTAGTATAAAAATATAAAAACCTATTTTTATTTTTGTTAGAAATAAAAGAAAATACGTGCACCGTTTATAGAAAAAACATCGTTTATAGTATTCATAATTTTGGTTTATTTATCAATTTTCTTCTCAGGTTTGTTTCTATATATATATATATCAATAACCTATTTCGTAAGCATTTCCACAATACGTTTTTTTAGAGTAAAAAATGCTATCATTGTACCCTACAAATAGTTGTTTTGCACATTTAGCTTTATTTTTGCAGTGTTATTTATTTTTTCAAATATTTTGACTGATCTACGTAACGTTACATCATTTAAACATCTGCAAACACGTAATCTTTATTTTGAGATTCAGCATTTCATAATAGATTATAACTATCTACATATGTTAAGTAGCACTTAGCTGCATATATAGTTCTCTCTTTTTTATTTTCAGTGACAAAAAAAAATTTGTTCGTTACTTTATTTACAGGTTCTGTTCGCCAATTCATAAGAGTAGAATAGTAAAATAGTAGTTTGAGAACAGACTGGGAGTATGTGGGTAGCAGGACATAGACAAACAATCGCCTTGACATTCTAGCAAACAATTTAATTAATTAACTCGATGCCGAACAGGTTAACGAAAGTTTGGAAAATAACGGCTTACATACGTATTATATATTAATTATAACGTTTTATGTATTAAATAAACGTATTCCTATAATTAAACAACTTACCAAAAAAGCGATTAGGTATTATCCTACTTAAAACTTTTGTTTAAACGTAGTTCAGTTTAAAACGATGATTTAAATTAGTCGACATTACTACAAAATACAAATTTTTGAGTTTTTGAGTTTACACAATGATAAAGTAAATCGTTATTTCACAAAAAATGTAAATAATATTCATTTTAAAATCTGAAGGTCGTTTTGTGCTAAAGAATGTAACGGTTTTTTATTCAATTGATCATTTGACGTATTTATAATCAGTACACTATTAAAATGATTTAATTAATTATACATGGTAATTGCAAATATGTTATTAATACACCAGTAATGATAGTAGTATTAGTAGAGACAATATTCTATATAAATATCTGATATAAATAAAAATTCTAGAATTAATAGCTTGCATAAGGTATAAATTCTGTAAAAATGCATTTTTTAAATACTAAATACATTTAAAATTTGATGGTAAATAATAATCTGGTATTTTCCTTATTTCTTTAGCTGTACAGATAATAAAATTACAATGCTTTATTTGCTTTATGAATCAATAACTATTGCAAAAGCGACTTTGTCATTTTTCGTAAACTTAAATCATCATTGTAATCTTCGTATTCACATAAAGAGTAATCATTGAGCTCTGGGCTCCAATAGTGTTTAACAGGCAGGGATTAAAAGTAAAATCAATCAGTAAAGTCAAAAGTGCTAAAAAAAAGATGGAAGGTTAGAAAGTAATTTAGACGTAATAATAAAAGCAGAAGTATCTAGAAAACTAGCGGATCAAACGTTTCTCGTTGGATTATCTAGTAAAGAAGTATAATAACGAAAAACAGGAGCAAGTTACAACGCCACAAAAAGTAAGTACTTATATACATAAGTAACTTGACAGATGAAAGAAAGATACAAGCAATAATCTAGAGATGTGCTCAGGAAGAATTAGAAATTATTTAATAATTTAATTTAACTCATAAACTCGCAAAAAACGAGCAACGAAAATATGTATAAAGGACCGGAAATTTGAAATACGACCGAGGTAATGAAAAAGGACAAAAATAAAATGCTTATACTCACTATAGAAACGGAGAGAAAGAAATTGAGATTACTATTTCTTAGGAACAAATTATAAGCGTACTTTCAAAAATGCATCGCAAGAATTGTTAAGATATAAAATAAAAGTAGCAGTAGTACAAGAAACTAAGTATTACAATACAATACAAATGTAAAAAAGTAAAAGAATAGAAATCAAATGATAGTTGAAATAAGTACTGAGCTTGTAAGAATGAGAATAGATCTAAAAGAAACAAAAAGGTAATAAAACAAGAACATAAACGAAAGCTACGACTAACTAAATATAGAAGAATTAATAAACTTAGAAATAACCACGTACCAATAGCAAAATTAATCTAGATAAAGGGGAGGAAATAATGACAAACAAATATTAATAGATAAACACAGATGAAACAGTCATGAAAGTAGCAAAATAGGTATTGGGATATGAAAGAGAGGAAAAAAGAAGAATATCTGATTTAATGAACAGTGCAAAGTGCCTATGCATAAAAAAAGAGTTGTACCGCCCTTACAGAAAAAGAAATATATATTACTAAAAATGTGAATCTACAAAATACAGATCAGTTATGGAAATTAAAAAAATACATATACCTAGTTTTAAACAGTAATATGACAGTATAAACAAACGGCAGTTGTGTAATACGTTTTGGTTTCCATGTCAATACAAAATTAGAACAGCTAATTGAATAGGACAAATAAAGAATAATAATCATCAATAGAGATATTCTTGGAAGCTTCTTTATCATGCTAGTTGAACATAGAAAAGCTGTTTCAGATTTATGTTTTTGGGTGACAATTAAACCTTTTTTTAATCTTCCATAATTACATTTCATGTTACAAAAATATTTAAATAAATTACTTAATAATTATACATTCTCCGAATTTTGTTATGGAATACAATTGTGCCGAATGGATGCTGGCTCTTGGCATATGCAGATGATGTGTCTTTAATAACAAGGTTGATACACGAATTATAAGAACAAGTGAAGAGCTTTAAATGGCATGAAAGAAAAGTAAGTTTAGTAATAAACAAAGAAAAACTTAAAGCGATATAGTTAAGTGGTAAACATAAAAGTGCTGATAAAATGGAAGTTATTATAAAAACGCTGAGTATAAAGGCTTTAAGAATAAAACAGTTAAATAGTTCACATTCTTCAAATTATGATGTAGTGGTGATTACTCTTTTCGAATAACACTGTCACGAATAACACAATTGTTATTGTTACATTACCTGCAAGAATATTAATTTTATAAAAGTTACGGTAAATAATTATTTCAACTAAAAATTGTAATCTGTAGTTGTGAGACCATTTTAATATATAAATTTGCTTCAAATCTTGTGTAAGTAAGTTTTTTAAAGAAAATATATTAAAACCAAAAAAAAATTGTCGAAAAATACTTTCGGGAAACAAGTTTTAATTTGTTATTACCAACGTTGAGATTTTTTATGCACATTTTTATAGATTTTGTTGCTTTTATTTCATAGTAATTACTTATTTTTACAGGGTCGCAGTTTTACCGAAGCAGAAGTTCGCGATATTTGTGCTTCAGTTTTAAGAGGTATTTTACAATCACAATTAGATACACGTTATAAATTATACCTAAGTACATATAGTTATATAAGGTTCAAAGTTACAAGAATTTTAATTATTTAGACCAGTTAGACGATTTGGCAGCAACGTTGGTAGGTCCTCCAGGGCCTCCAGGTCGAAGTAAGCCTGGTCGGCCAGGACCACCTGGCTTACAAGGGCCACCAGGTACTTTTCACACTCAGTTTATCAACCAACACTAACATAGCTTTTCATTTCTTTTTCACACCATCACTAGTAGACACTGACATAATCACTGCCTTATAGTAAATAGATGAAACATTTCGTATAAACCATGGACTAATATTGGAACATTGCATGCAGAACGTATGGACGAATTAACGCTGGGATTACGGGGCCCTCCTGGGCCCCCAGGGCCATCGAGAACTGGGAAACCTGGAAAGTCGGGGGTCCCCGGAATCCCAGGTTAGCTTTCATAATTATGTTGCTTTATAAATAACCTGCATGCGCTACATTATATGGTTCATTTTCATTAGATCATTTTCACAATTTGCTTAATTCATATAGGTGACCAAGGCCCACCTGGGCTTCAAGGAGAAAGAGGATTTGTAGGATTACCTGGTCCACCAGGTCCTCCTGGATTAATGGGTCTTCCAGGTGACAGAGGAGAAAAAGGAGATAAAGGAAGTGAAGGTGTTGGTATTGAAGGCCCTAGTGGACCGAGAGGATTGCCTGGTAAAAATGATGTTTAGATTTTTTTTAGAAAAAGTAATAAATTTGTTTTAGGACCAACGGGTCCTCAAGGAATTGGAGTACCAGGACGCGCTGGTGAAAGAGGGGAATCAGGGAGACCAGGTACATTAATACAGAAAATGATTTAATAATGTTAATGACCGCAAATTTTAGGGTTAATGGGATTACGTGGAGCTCCAGGCGCTCAAGGTCCGCCGGGATTTTGTGAATTTTGCAGTTATCAAAATTCTCAAGGTTATCAAGCATTTGCAGCTAGAGTTGCGGGTAACGTTAAAGGGCCTTAAATAACATTTTAGAAGTATGAGTTAAGTTCGTGATAATTTAATAGTAAGTTAATTATTTTGTTTTAATTAATTTCGTATCATTAACCTACACTGCTTTAAACACTGCCAAATTTCATTACTATTTAATGTATATAAAAAAGTAATGTTTGATTATTGTTCATCTTTGATCTAAGTTTTATAAGTCATTTTTTTGTATAAATCCTTAAAATCCAATCAAATTTGTTATATTATATTATAAGTTTTATTGCTGATTGTAATAAATGATAATATGTATTAATAAAATACAATTTTATTAAAATATTTTATTTATATATAGTAATAAGTACAATACAATGTGGCTGAAAAATAATTGAATATTATACAACAGTATACCGAGTGTTCACTCTCAAAGTTGAACATAGGCAATTGAAAGGTATATTCAATTTTTAGTTAAGTTTTTTAGCATTAGTTCTATAATAAAACGGCAAATAAGTAGTAAGTATAAAAATGTTTTTTATTAAAAACTCAAAAAATAATAGTAACGAAACAATAAATTATATTAAATACTCAAATAATCTGCCGTTATTAGCTCAGCAACACCCTAGTATGTAGAAACAATTTCTTAGTTTAGTCCACTGTCTGTGAGTAATTAAGTAAAGTAAGTTAACAATTGCTTCTCTCAAAAAAATAATATCTGGGCTGAGATTTTAAATAATAATTAGGGTTTTTCTGAGCCCAATATCCCGTGTTTTGAACGTTTGTTCAATAGAATAAATAGACGATCATTGTTCGCGTGCTTTTGCATTTAATAGCTAAACGCATTTCTACGTCCACAGCAAAAATCTTTTGATGGCAGTGTTACTTATAGGGATGATAAGAAATTTTTTTTCAATATATTCCATACTCGCGACTTGCATAAACCAACAGAAACTTGCCGCAAACTGTATGTTTCGTCCGCATTTAACATCGCCAAAACACGCTCTTCTCTGCGGTCAACAATTTGTCAATTTCCTGTGGTATCGTTGTTATTTTAAAATATTTTATTTTATTCAAAATATTATTACATATTACCACAGATAAATAAGGTATACAAGATAGCCAACGTATATGAAGGTTTTGGCAGTTAGTACGGATACAAAAATGTTAGTTAACTATAATATTTGTAACGTACGAAAAATTAACAACAGATGGCAAAGTAAGAAAAATTGCTTTGAGTAGCAGATAAAATAATCATCACAACTTTGAAATAAATTGTCTTTTTTTTGACAGATGGTGTACTTGTAGTAGTGACGTAATAAAATTCGAAGAAATTATCTTAAAACTTTTACGGGTTTGTGACTAATAATGTTTATGTACGGTAACTTTAATGTCGGTTACATATCAGCTGAATCGTCGACTCAGAACAACAGAAATTTGAAACTGTTAAATTTTGCTGACTACTAACAATCAAATATAAAAAATGTAAAGTTTACGAAAAAATACAATGATTGAATAATTTATATATATTATTCATTCTTTTACGGATAATTAAGCTGTAATGTAGGCAACGTATACATATAAAAAATATTTTATTAAAATAAAAACCAATATAGTAGATATAATGAAATAAATTAAACACCAATAAAGGAATTAAACTATAAATAAGTACAGTGCACGCCGTTTAATAGAATCACACTTGGGGGTTTTGGCAACAATAACCAAATGATTTTTTTATTGATTAGAAACTAGTAAATACATACATGAATACATACAGCGTATATCGGATTAATTTAAAAGGTGAAATTATAACATTTATCAATACAAGCAAAAAATAATGTTCTAATGCAATATTTCAAATATTTAAATTTGGAGCCAAATACATCGAAAATTACCACTACTCAGACCTAGTTATAGATGTTTAATTTAGTTAGAAGTATACATTTTTTCTCAGTAATTTACTGACACCAAAAACAAATACAAAATAATGTTATCACAACGTTTTTATTCTAATAATTGCAGGAGTACACTAAAAACAACCAGAAGATAATGATAAATGAGGTGACGTTACGTAGATCAGTTAAAATATACACTTGAATAAATTAATAAATGCACTGCAAACATAAAGCTATACATGCAGAACGGTATTTTAAAGTTTTAATTGAGCAGCAGGATTCAGCTGACTTTTTTTGTTGTACTTAGAATGTGCAATCGATGCAAAAGACGGAAAATACATTGTTATCCGATTCTTAAAACTTACTTAATTTAAGCGGAGGGTACGTTGAAGACGATATATTTAATGCAGATGACACAAATCTTTATTTTAAATGTTTATTGTTTACCAAAGAAATAATTGGCATGCACACCACTAGTATAAGTTTACTGGACGCCATTAAAGATCTCAGCAAAATATGAAATATCAATGTAAAACAGCAAACCATTATAATATATTTTCACAAAGCAGACATTGTTAAACATGATTTTCAAGAAAGAGGAATCAAATTTCATTGGTATGAAGATGATTTTCTTCCACTATCTTACTCAGTTAAAATTATTTTGAGCTTTATATGCAACTTTAGCAGATATCAACGATATGACATTTAAAGATTTCGTTAACGTGTACAAGAATTTGTGTATAATGCAACAGCACACAGAAAAAATTTTGGAGAGCGTCATTGAAAATATGTCAGTATAATTCGCCCCGCCTTTTTTGATAAACTAAAAATATTATTGTGCTGAATTGTGTTCAGTTAGTGCTACCTTGCGCTGCAAAAACAATTTCCTTTTTTCCATTTACTGATAGCCTTGTTTTTTTCGATAAAATCAAAAACAGCTAGTGTGCTGAAATTGTGCCCATTATGTACTACTTTATGCCGTGAAAACAATTGTTCTTTCTTTTTATTTGCAGATTTTATGAACAAAAAGAAAGTTTTTACGATAATACATAGCTTCGCCTTTTTCGATAAAATGAAAAGTAACTATTGTGCACGTAGTGCTCAGTAAGTGCTATTTTGTGCCGCAGAAACAATTTCTATCCTTTCATCATTTGCAGAGTTCATGACAGCAAAATTATTATTATGATAGTAGATAACGTTGTCTTTTTGTTTTATACAAAATGAAAAATGACATCTTACTGTTTATTGTACTACACTGAAAACAATTCGTGTATACATTTAAGATTACATGTCTGTAATAGTAAAAAATAATAATTGCAATACTTTATTCATGTTTTCTGGAGTAATATTTAATCATAAATGTAAAGTTAACTAAGTAAAAATTGTAATGCGTAATCTTTTTTCACTCTTTTTTTATAAATATTTTTGTAGTAACCTGTTTTTTAGTGTTTTGTTTTGTACAAATATATGTTTTTCTCTTCATTTGAAATGAAATATAAAACTACTAGACAAAACTTGCTAATTTGCGCCGCAAATATGTATGTATTTACATATTTTTTTTGCGCTTACGAATTTCATGAAAATGACAGTATTTTTTACTTTGTGCTGTCGTTCCGTTACATTTACTTACAAATCTCAGGAACTACTAAACAGAACAATTTAAATTTTGTCATATAGCTTTTCCGACCACAAATATTGTGGTCATCTTCCAAGTCATCGGCTCTGAATTATTAAAAATAAATGTTTTCCTAGAAGGAGATTTAATTTTGTTCTGTAGTTTTTAAACGAAGCGAAACTTTCACTACAAACGTTCAAGTTCAAAAACCCCAATTGACGTAATAATATACCAAAAAGTTTCGGTTTATTAAAAACTTTATACAAAACTAAAATTCCTTCTAAGAACACGTTTATTGTCAATTGTTCTAAAATCCATGACTTGAAAGATTACTACAATAGTATGTAAATATTTGTGAGTACTTGCTAAAACGTGATTAATAATATCGACGCGCGTTCCAGAGTTGTAGATCGACTCAAACCTCGCCTTAATGTGTTTTTTGCCAGAAATTTGAAATATGATGAATCTCTATTCTAAACGAATTATTTTGTACTAGGTCCAGAGACTATATTGGTTCAAATTTTTTATAGTTATTGTAAGCAAAGCTGCATGGTTTTTTTTTACGTAATGATGGCATCTATTAGAAACCAACAATTTCTGAGCCACATCAACGCACTGCACAGAACAATCAAACTTACTATAAAAAAAGAGCAAAATGGAAATCTACTTTTCTTAGACGTGAAGGGACCCCAAAAGGAAAGCTACAACTTGCAGTGTATAGAAAAAAGATGCACTTTTAAAAAAGCACTAAGGAGGAACTGTTACCACAGATAAATAAGGTATACAGATAGCCAACCGCATGCATTAAATTGGACGGTACTTTTCTGGCGGCCACATGAAATTAGTTTGGCGGCAACACACTTGTGAGATTAGCGCTGTAATAGCGCTACCCAAAGAATAGCCAGAAAATGAATTGTAGAGATTTTGTAACTATGGTACATCTATTTGTTTGCAGATGGCTAAATATTTGTATGTATGTATATCGTTATATTCTAATTATTGTGACAGTCTTATCTTATTTTTCGTTATGTTGTAAGTATATCGAATTCCCTTACAGCATTTGTTTATACAAGGAGCACGTAAGTTGCTGAAAGTGAACACACGATTTTTTTTACGCTTCTTATTTTATGATGACAAATACGCATTTTACCTAAGGTGCTTCAAGTTATAAAATTATAATTCTTACATAATTTAACAAGAATGTATACATAAATGATAATGAAATTAAATCTACGAAAGTTACACAAATCTCAAAAAATGTATAATTATATCGGAACAATAACAATAAGTCCAACTAAAACGGAATAATAAATTGAACTAAAATGACATGTTATAGAAAATTTGTCAATTTTTGAAAAAATAATTTATTGGCATTAATTTACTAGTAAAAACGTTATAATAAGAAAACACGTATTTAGCACATTTTCTCTTGATTCAATGAAGTTCTCGTTTTTTTGATATAAAAGATTTCTTGAAATGTTGAGATGGTAATTTCCTGTTCAAATTATTCCACGCTATCACTTTTATTTTCTAAATATTTTTTAGAAGTTAATATACTAGATATGCAAATATCCATTACTTGCTTTTGTTAGCCCCACTTTTTTTGATAAACTAAAAAATTATTGTGCTGAATTGTGTTCAGTATGTGCTATCTTGTGCCCTAAAAACAATTTTTTTTCCTCATTTATTTTACGGAGACTATCAATCAAAAATTACTAGTGTGCTGAATTGTTAGGAAATTGTAAGATTTGTAGATATGTACAGTACAAGTTATTCCTCTAGGCGATTCTGTTTGCAAAATCCACTTTTCCTTCGTAGCTTTCTTTATGTTGGTGTCTCTGTAACAGCACAGATAAATAAGGTATACCGATAGCCAACGTATATGAAGGGTTTGGCAGTTAGTACGGACACAAAAATGTTAGTTAACTATAATATTTGTAACGTATGAAAAATTAACAACAGATGGCAAAGTAAGAAAAATTGTTTTGTGTAGCAGATAAAATAATCATCACAACTTTGAAATAAATTGTCTTTTCTTTGACAGATGGTGTACTTGTAGTAGTGACGTAATAAAATTCGAAGAAATTATCTTAAAACTTTTACGGACTTGTGACTAATAATGTTTATGTACGGTAACTTAATTTAATGTCGATTACATATCAGATGAATCGTCGACTCAGAACAACAGAAATTTGAAACTGTTAAATTTTGCTGACTACTAATAATCAAATATAAAAAATGTAAAGTTTACGAAGAAATACAATGATTGAATAATTTATATATTTTATTCATTCTTTTACTGATAATTAAGCTGTAATGTAGGCAACGTATATATATATATATAAAATATATTTTATTAAAATAAAAACCAATATAGTAGATATAATGAAATAAATTAAACAGCAATAAAAGAATTAAAGTATATTAAATAAATACAGTGCACGCCGCTTAATAGAATCACACTTTGGGCTTTTGACCACAAAAACCAAATGATTTTTTTATTGATTAGAAACGAGTAAATACATACATGAATACATACAGCGTGTATTGGATTAATTTAAAAGGTGAAATTATAGCATCAGTACAAGCAAAAAATAATATTCTAATGCAACATTTCAAATATTTAAATTTGGAGCCAAATAAATCGAAAATTACGAACATCTTACATTTATTACTGCCCTAAGTTTATTGACACTGTGAAATAAAAAAAATTAAAAACGATGTTATAATGATGTTATGATTAGAGGTGAGTGATACAGTATTTTGTGTATCGAATATGGATACCTCTACTCAGACCTAGTTATGATGTTTAATTTAGTTCTAAGAACTATACATTTTTTCTCAGTAATTTACTGACACCAAAAACAAATACAAAATAATGTTATCACAAGGTTTTTATTCTAAGAACTGCACGAGTACACTAGAAGATAACGTAGATGCTTAAATGAGGTGAGGTTACGTAGGTCAGTTAAAATACGTATTTGAATAAATTAATAAATGCACTGCAAACATAAAGCTATAAATGCAGAACGGTATTCAATTATTTTAAGTTTTAATTGAGCAGCAGGATTCAGCTGACTTTTTTTGTTGTACTTAGAATGTGCAATAGATGCAAAATACGGAAAATGCATTGTTATCCGATTCTTAAAACTTACTTAATTTAAGTGGAGGGTACGTTGAAGACGATATTTTTAATGCAGATGACACAAAACTTTTCTTTAAATGTTTATTGTTTACCAAATAAATAATTGGCATGCATACACCACTAGTATAAGTTTACTGGACGTCATTAGAAATCTCAGCAAAATATGGAATATCAATGTAAAACCGCAAACCATTATAAATTATTTTCAAAAAGCAAACCTTGGTTAACATGATTTTTAAGAAAGAGTCAAATTTTATTGGGATAAAGATGATGTTCTTCCACTATCTTACTCAGCACCTTAGGTAAAATGCGTATTTGTCATCATAAAATAAGAAGCGTAAAAAAAATCGTGTGTTCACTTTCCGGCAATTGTACGTGCTTCTTGTATAAACAAATGCTGAATTCGATATACTTACAAGATAACGAAAAATAAGATAAGACTGTCACAATAATTAGAATATAACGATATACATACAAATATTTAGCCATCTGCAAACAAATAGATGTACCATAGTTACAAAATCTCTACAATTCATTTTCTGACTATTCTTTGGGTAGCGCTATTACAGCGCTAATCTCACAAGTGTGTTGCCGCCAAACTAATTTCATTTGGCCGACAGAAAAGTACCGTCCAATTTAATGCATGCGGTTGGCTATCTGTATACCTTATTTATCTGTGCTAGAATATAACAAAAACGTTTTGTCGGTTTTTACTAGGCCTATAAAACGCGGGTCCGAGTGCATTGTACTGTTTGCACGTGCCTCGCCGACACCACTTGAAAATGGGGGTTAAACTACCATCAACAGATGTTTTACATTTGCGATACTTGTTAGAAGTTACAACAATGTGATGTTTACTATCTTAGTATTTCTAAATTTGAACACAATTTGAAACATGTTTAAATACGTATCTCGTATTTGCAGTTCATTTTCATTATTCCTTAAATTATAAATTTCCCATTTTTTTATTTAAAATGATAACAGGCAAAACATTAAATTAGTTTAGGTACCTATTACTATACAAACACTTTTGGCACTGTTATTATAGAGATAAGCAAAATTCTAAAATATACAATTTTTTTCAAAAAACAGTTTGAAATTATACAATCGTATTCAAGTAAATGAAAAAAAAATTGTTGTTTTTATTTCAAAGAAGGTATCAAACCCGCAGACAATTTTTTTAAAATAGATTGCTGCATAGTACTTACATTAGCTACATTTTTTTTTCATCAAAATAATAATTTCTTTTACCCATAATCATCTCATTACAAATTCTTTTTAAAGATAACAAATACAACTTGATACATTGAATCAATGTAAGGTACATAAAAAACTTTGTACTTATAATGTAAATTACATAAATTCAATGAAAACATACATTGTTTTAATACTTTTAATGTACTATAGGTCGATATATACCGTACATTGTCGTTATGTACAATTTTTCTTTCAGTGCATGTACCTAGTATATTTGTTTTTGTTCTCACAGATATATATTTTATTATTATACACTTAATTAGGTTTAATTTAAATTGGACACCTGACTGTATGCATTGATAATACCGAATCAAATTTCGAAAAAAATCGTTTTTTTTCACAGGCTAAAGATTCATTTTGACAAAATTCACAAACAATTAATTATTAACGTGTTTAAAAAATAATTCTTTTTTTTTAATGCATCCATTGTATATCAATATCCAATGCATATTGATTCTTATATAGGTAAGATAAATTTACGGTAATCCCAAACTAATTTATCACCTTAGAAGAAGCTTTTCTCAGGTCGTTAATACCACAGATAACTAAGACGGGTAATGTAAAGTAATGACAAAGATTTATTGCGTTGCTGTCTTCCACAACCGCGTAAATTGATTCATTTTTCTGAAGTTCATATGCGTTACGCCATCGTAATTTTACGGCTTCAGAACGTATAATAACAATTTTAAAAATGTTATTTTCTTTTATTTGCATTCTTCTGCAATTAAGTTATTAAACTGAACGAAAAAAATATAACATTAGTAAGCTACTAATTGGATCCCCTAATAAAATTTTATACTCAATGTAAAGTGCAACAAAAGAAACCTTCACAATAACGACGATTTCCGGATTACTTAGTAACTTAATAAAATATTTCAATTAAAAGTGAAAACTTTGAAATAACATGTTTCCAAATTGAATGCTTCCAGTAAGCACAAATAGTCCACGTGTACTAAATTTTTGTCAAAAGTCTGAAACAATGACAGTGTCGTAAATTAGCTAAATACATCGACATTTCTCTTGATTTATATTATTTTCTTTTCTAACATAACAATGGCCGGAATATAGTAATCCACCCACTTGAAAACTAAATTTCTGTCAAGTGATAAAACATCTTTATGTATCCTTTAATTTGATACTCTTTTGAATACGTTTGTCAGGCATAAGATTGTGTTACCACCAGCAGATGGATACGCAGTTTTAACACTTTTCAAGTTATATTTTTATGCGTGTTAAAATATAAGTTTTATCGAAATCAATTAGTTTTATTCAAGTATCAGCAAACAACTAAACAATCGTCCATAGTCACATAGGAATAAGATGTAAAATATGGCAATTCAAAATTTAAAAATTAAAAATTTGTACCACATATCACAGAGTTGTTCAAATTCTTGAATGGTGTACTACAGAGCATTTGAGCTTATAGTACTTAGTTTTTAATTTTCATTTAAATAGGTACTGGTAATGATAATTGTTTCATGCTTGTTGGTAATGGATTATATAATCTTGAAGCCGTATAGACACAACATGTAGGTATACTTTTCTAATTCCATTTAAAGAGAATGTTGTGAAATTTCTTTAATCTAAATATATGAACAAAAAATTTAATAACTAAATGCTTACAGTTTCTGTTTTTGTTTAAAAAAATCGTTCCTGTTTAAAAGTGTAAAAATGAAAGGAGTAATAATCTCCATCTTTAACAAGATTTTAGGATTTTCCTAGAACAACTTAAGAATACACTTATTGTACATTGCATTCCAGTAAAAGTAAAAGTTCCGTTTTATTTCGCATGTACATATTTCTATAATTCTAGCAATTGGGCATAATTTTTTTCAGTAGGAAAAGTTAATAACTTTCTGGTACAAAAAAGTCATAAAAATAAAAGACGTAAAACAATTTTCCCGTTTTTAGTTTAAATGCAACAATGATTTAAATAGTAATTTTAATGATTAATTTAGTAAAGAAAATACGCATATTCTATATTTTTTGATAAATCTGCTGTATATGTACACATTTCAGATGTTTTTTATACAATAATAACTACTGCAGAGAGTTAAATAAATATGTACAGTAAAATAACTTAAAAGACGGATATTCAATGATGTGAGAAATGCTTTCGTGGTTTTACGTTTTTAATTTTTTTAAAATCCATTAGACATTGCTTGACTGATAATTTTAGTAGTCATACAGCATGAATTCTGTAAGTAATGAAGTATACCTACTGTTTTACAATATCTCTTTTAAGAAACTTAGGTCTACGTTTATACCACCCCCCTTAGTTTGTACTTGTACTTCTTGAGCTGTTTTGTTTTATTAAAATTTATAGAATATGTTCCATAATAAAATATATTTGGGGAACTGCAATTAGGAAAATAGTATTTATTTCTATAACGCAGTATTTATTCACTTTTTACACAAAAAAATGAAGCACAATCTTCGATTAGAAAAGAAAAATGTGCTGTTAATATGTTGGGCAAATATGTAACTAGAATCTATTATGTTTTCTAATATCAATCATGATGAACAAGATCTACTGAATTTTTATTTGTTGGTAAATCAGTTCAGAATTGTTTACGACTAGCTGCAGGGATTACTGACACTAATCTTCAAAGTATCTCATTTTTCTTAGCACTCGTTATTCCATCAGGAAATCCTGTGGATATAAGAAATTCTAATTCAACTTTCTTTATAACTGTCTTGGTGGTCACTTTGTTTTCATTGTCATTAATGTTTCTCTTCTAATAGAAATTCTGGCAACTTTTCACAAATTTTGCAACACCAATAACTTTGAAGTGTGGCAACTTTTCATTTTCATCTTTAGCTTTTCGACCGCGTCGAATCTTATTTTCTAATTTTAAAAATTGTTTGGTTCCATGGGATAGACGTCTATCCTGTGTGATGTTTTTCGGCAAATGTTCTAAAAATCTTTAAAGTCATACACATTTTTATCTTTTCTCATCGTTTGTTTTATGCGTCCATGCAAACTATCCGCTGCTATGAATGTATGCACTTTTATTAAATGTTTTAGTACAATTTCATCCAAAAAGCAACAGTTGGAATTTATGTAAGTAATTAACATGGAGTAAAATAACCAATTTTTGTTTGGCTTGTACAGTTATCTAACCATATAATAACTATTTGCATTGCATTCAGTTTCTTTGTTCGTGTCTATTCATTGACTAGAATTGCTCGTGAAGTAAAATTCTTTCTTCAGAAATTTGATCTACACATTTAATTTTACAGTTGTTACAATGCGGTTTAATTGGGTGTTTTAGATGATGACATTTTGCGATTGTTTATTCGTATTGTGATGTAACCCACTCGCGTTTGAAATTTAAAACCCGCGAACAAACAAAAAGAAGCGACATCTCGCCGTGGCTGTGATCGTCTAGTTACCCCCCCCCCTTTCTACGTTGTATTAAGTTCGTTATACACTGCTTACTCTCGATATGTGGGAAGGCTGTTGCAGGTTAAATAAAACACACAATAAAAAAATGAATCGTAATTTTTATTCGAGATTAACTCTAAATTTTAACCGAGACCGTGCCTGTTCGGTGGGACCCGTCGTAGGAGGGGAAGAACAGAGCGAAGAAACCCCTCCGGCCCTCCAACTGAATGAAAATGTAAAATCAATACATAATTTAGGTTGATAAAACAATTGGCTTGTAATCAAAACTATTAACACACGTCGTAAAGCAAGGACATCTCAAATTACAGTAAATTAGACAAATAAACAGACCTGATAACAGATTTAAATACCAACACATATAAACACGTGCACAAACATCATCATTTTAAACTGAAGACGTGTTAGACAATCGGCGCCCCCGCCAATGGGCACTGGGGTCCTGGTTACGGATCAACCCAGCTAAAGTTGAAAGTTTGGAGCAACAAGTAAGGCCAAAAACATATAGGTAAAATCAATAATGCACATAATAAAAGTAATACATAAACCAGTAAACGAAAATGTAGGGCCCCATAACATGGAAGCTACCTACCGCGACTTTAATACATATATCGAAGCAGGCACCTGTCTATACCATAGACTTAGGATACGCTACTTCACAAAAATCATACACAGGGTCCTCATAGTATGAGAACTACCTGCAGCCGTTCGTTGTTGTCCAGTCACGGTAGAAAAATATTAGATTTACATTCTACAAGTCAATACACACAAAGGTCTTTATATCCGTTATCAAACCTCTTATGATCACCAACAATAGGTAACTGTTACGACAAAAAAAAAGTATGTCCAAGCTTTGATCGACGTTTGTACCATCAAACTATAAACAACAAAAAAACAAACAAATTATTACGATACTTTTGAGTTAAAATCAAGGATGAACATTTTGAAATTATTATTTATAGTGTAAAAAAAAATAACTCAATAAATTAGTGCCAATTGTTTTTAAAACCTATGATACGTACACAAATAACATAGCAAAACAAATAAGCTAGAAATATGAATAGCGTCCTTTTGACAACAAAGGAATTATTACGTAACGGGTAAAACACACGCCCCTTGCATTTGGTAACATTTAAATTTACGGATACAATGGTAAATTACTGATGCTACATTCCTAATTCTCAATGTTTCATACAAAATCATACACGCTAAACGAAGTTATTGAAATGGCAAACAAATAAAAACGTTAAATTAGATTTCACCCGAAGCGTCCCTTTTAAAACAAAGAACAGTTAGTACACGCCTCTTACAGTTTCACAATGTTTAAACGTAAAAACAAACGGTTAATTATTGTAGTTACAGTTCTAATTCTAAATGTTTTGTACAAAAACTACACATGCTAAATGAAGTTATTAAAATTGCCAAACAAAGAAACGATAAATTTCACTTTCATCCGAAGCGTCCTTTTTACAGCCACGCCCAAGCATTCTTATATTTAAATTTAGGAAACAAAAAAATTTAAAAATGGGATCACATCGGGCATCTTTTACACTAGTTAACGCTATTACATGTATTTACGTACCTACAAATACACAATCACCACAAAGAAAATGTAAACAAAATTTTTAAAATCACTGATACCGATTCGACTTAAGGCGAGGTCGATAACAATCTCTAACGAGATTCACCCTTAAGATCTCCACCGCTTCCCCGTGTCGTACCCTTAAAAGTCTCCCACCCTTTTAAGAAGTACATGCGCAATTTAAGATTTTTAGTTTTCCCGCTAGCTGACGATGCTTACGTAATTACGCGCGTCTTTCTGAATTTAAATTTAAATTGGTCCATCTCAGTATAAAGATTAAAACCAATAAACTTAACTTAGTGACTAAATAGTGACTTTGTGTAGCGAAAAACATTTGCGTATTATTATTCTTAGCAATAGTAATTAATTTTATTTTTTATAATCACTAGATTGAACTAATTGCATTATTTATAAAATTCTTTATATATGTATTTAATTTAGTACTAAATCAATCCAATTAGATACCAGCAAAAAATGAAAATCATCTCTAGAAGCATTTATGGTTATATCGAGTTTTTTTGTGTGATTGATATTTCTACAATTGTAATTGTCCTAGAAGTCTACAGAAGATTTGCGGTATCAGGTCTATGACAAACCTCTTCTCGAACAACCTGGATAGTACCATGACACTAAATATAAGTATAAACGCCTAGTATGCATTGTTACGTGCATAAATTTAAATAATGCATTACCCTGTACATCAATTTAATTAAAAACTACTTTGATATTTCTTGACGCCATCTATCGGGTTCGTTGGTCACTTTGTATTGACAGACGGCATCCGGTGTCAGACCGGCATTTGCACTTTACCATCGTACCTGTTAATATCTATGTCTGCGTGAATTGAATATCGTTTTCAAGAATCATCCACGTGCTGGGACACGATGGAAATTAGTAGTTTCTCTTAAATAATTGATTTCATACCCGCAGAGTAAGTGATTTTATTCTTTCTTTAATTAAACGTAATTTCTATGTCTTTTGGTTAGCACCATGTGCCACCTCCATGAATAGGGGTATTCGTATCGTTACATCAAATCCTCAAGGGGAAAACTATAATCGGAAGCGGAAGATCTTAATTACTGGATACGATTGAATTCTATTCGGAGGCAATATCCTAACCTTGATAACTATCACATTGTTCGGAAGATCATACTTATTGGATACGATTGAATTCTATTCGAAGGCAATTACTTAATACCACCAGAAGCGTAACATTAATGTAACAGCATACGATAAGTGTCGGTTCGTTTACTGTCCTTTAAATGTGTCTTTATTTGTAGTTTGTGAGTCGCCAGGTAGACACGTCTATATTTTTCAGGAAGTTTAATTGTAGGAGGCCGTAGGAAAAACGTTTTTCTGAAAGCACTCTGGAACTTGGTAAGTCAATTTTTACTTATTTATACGTGATCGCTACGGTGTAACTCACGACTTATTATATTTGCTAATTGTACGTGCTAATTGATTTGTTACTTGTGTTTGTTACTAAATTAATTTAGATAAATTACTTATCGCTCGCTGCTTATATCCATCGTAAATTATTATTATTCATGTTAGTTATTGATAAATTTTATATATGTTTTGGTGGCTGCACTTTTGGTCGACGTGTAGTGTAAGTTGCCGATCCTACTGCTATTCTCGTTTTTTTATATTCTATACAGTACCGGTGTACATTTGACTATTTAGTTGTTAATAGATTTATCTTTATAGAGGAATTAAAGTACCATTGTTATTTACGATCGAGTTTCTTTTCCTTTTATTCGTTTCTTTCAGTAGTTACGAACTTACCACCTAGTTACAAGTTTCTTACCATTTCTGTTGTGAGCAGGCAGAAAGGACTTTGGACAGGCTCTGGCGCCCTTAATTATCTTTTATTTACCTCTAGGAACCCTACCCTCTCTCCGACTGTTGAGAGTTGGCCGTGCAGGTTCGTAACCAGCTAAAACTTGTAACAGCATTTATTCATGTTTGTATTTGTTAGCAAGCGTTAGAAGAAACAAAAATGGGAAATATGAAAGAAGCCTCCACAAAGAATTTGTAATTACTCTACCTGCTTATTCGGGCATTTCTTGGGCAACAGCATCGCTGGCTGATTCTTTCATTCAACAATTACCACACATTCGTAGATAAATATTTTTTTAATTGTTTTTTTTATCTAATTTAATTGGCCTTAACTGATACATACTTTGTTACATAGCATTACAAGAAAAATGGAAAATACGGAAAGAACCTGATCGAAGAATGTATAATTCAACGCATTCATGCTTTCCTTGGGCAGCAGCATCGGTGGCTGATTCTTTCAATCAACAATTAGCACACATTCGTAGATAAGTATTTTTTTAATTGTTTTTTTATCTAATTTAATTGGCCCTAACTGATACATACTTTGTTACATAACATTACAAGAAAAATGGAAAATACGGAAAGAACCTGATCGAAGAATGTATAATTCAACGCATTCATGCTTTCCTTGGGCAGCAGCATCGCTGGCTGATTCTTTCATTCTACAATTAGCACACATTAGTAGATAAATATTTTTTTAATTGTTTTTTTATCTAATTTAATTGGCCTTAACTGATACATACTTTGTTACATAGCATTACAAGAAAAATGGAAAATACGGAAAGAACCTGATCGAAGAATGTATAATTCAACGCATTCATGCTTTCCTTGGGCAGCAGCATCGCTGGCTGATTCTTTCATTGAACAATCAGCACACATTTGTAGATAAGTATTTTTTTAATTGTTTTTTTTATCTAATTTAATTGGCCTTAACTGATACATACTTTGTTACGTAGCATTACAAGAAAAATGGAAAATACGGAAAGAACCTGATCGAAGAGTCTATAATTCAACGCATTCATGCTTTCCTTGGGCAGCAGCATCGCTGGCTGATTCTTTCATTGAACAATCAGCACACATTTGTAGATAAGTATTTTTTTAATTGTTTTTTTTTATCTAATTTAATTGGCCTTAACTGATACATACTTTGTTACGTAGCATTACAAGAAAAATGGAAAATACGGAAAGAACCTGATCGAAGAATGTATAATTCAACGCATTCATGCTTTCCTTGGGCAGCAGCATCGCTGGCTGATTCTTTCATTGAACAATCAGCACACATTTGTAGATAAGTATTTTTTTAATTGTTTTTTTTTTATCTAATTTAATTGGCCTTAACTGATACATACTTTGTTACGTAGCATTACAAGAAAAATGGAAAATACGGAAAGAACCTGATCGAAGAGTCTATAATTCAACGCATTCATGCTTTCCTTGGGCAGCAGCATCGCTGGCTGATTCTTTCATTGAACAATCAGCACACATTTGTAGATAAGTATTTTTTTAATTGTTTTTTTTTATCTAATTTAATTGGCCTTAACTGATACATACTTTGTTACATAGCATTACAAGAAAAATGGAAAATACGGAAAGAACCTGATCGAAGAATGTATAATTCAACGCATTCATGCTTTCCTTGAGCAGCAGCATCGCTGGCTGATTCTTTCATTGAACAATCAGCACACATTTGTAGATAAGTATTTTTTTAATTGTTTTTTTTTATCTAATTTAATTGGCCTTAACTGATACATACTTTGTTACGTAGCATTACAAGAAAAATGGAAAATACGGAAAGAACCTGATCGAAGAGTGTATAATTCAACGCATTCATGCTTTCCTTGGGCAGCAGCATCGCTGGCTGATTCTTTTATTCTACAATTAGCACACATTAGTAGATAAATATTTTTTTAATTGTTTTTTTATCTAATTTAATTGGCCTTAACTGATACATACTTTGTTACATAGCATTACAAGAAAAATGGAAAATACGGAAAGAACCTGATCGAAGAATGTATAATTCAACGCATTCATGCTTTCCTTGGGCAGCAGCATCGCTGGCTGATTCTTTCATTGAACAATCAGCACACATTTGTAGATAAGTATTTTTTTAATTGTTTTTTTATCTAATTTAATTGGCCCTAACTGATACATACTTTGTTACATAACATTACAAGAAAAATGGAAAATACGGAAAGAACCTGATCGAAGAATGTATAATTCAACGCATTCATGCTTTCCTTGGGCAGCAGCATCGCTGGCTGATTCTTTCATTCTACAATTAGCACACATTAGTAGATAAATATTTTTTTAATTGTTTTTTTTACCTAATTTAATTGGCCTTAACTGATACATACTTTGTTACATAGCATTACAAGAAAAATGGAAAATACGGAAAGAACCTGATCGAAGAATGTATAATTCAACGCATTCATGCTTTCCTTGGGCAGCAGCATCGCTGGCTGATTCTTTCATTGAACAATCAGCACACATTTGTAGATAAGTATTTTTTTAATTGTTTTTTTTATCTAATTTAATTGGCCTTAACTGATACATACTTTGTTACGTAGCATTACAAGAAAAATGGAAAATACGGAAAGAACCTGATCGAAGAGTGTATAATTCAACGCATTCATGCTTTTCTTGAGCAGCAGCATCGCTGGCTGATTCTTTCATTCAACAATTAGCACACATTCGTAGATAAATATTTTTTTAATTGTTTTTTTTATCTAATTTAATTGGCCTTAACTGATACATACTTTGTTACATAGCATTACAAGAAAAATGGAAAATACGGAAAGAACCTGATCGAAGAATGTATAATTCAACGCATTCATGCTTTCCTTGGGCAGCAGCATCGGTGGCTGATTCTTTCAATCAACAATTAGCACACATTCGTAGATAAGTATTTTTTTAATTGTTTTTTTATCTAATTTAATTGGCCCTAACTGATACATACTTTGTTACATAACATTACAAGAAAAATGGAAAATACGGAAAGAACCTGATCGAAGAATGTATAATTCAACGCATTCATGCTTTCCTTGGGCAGCAGCATCGCTGGCTGATTCTTTCATTCTACAATTAGCACACATTAGTAGATAAATATTTTTTTAATTGTTTTTTTTACCTAATTTAATTGGCCTTAACTGATACATACTTTGTTACATAGCATTACAAGAAAAATGGAAAATACGGAAAGAACCTGATCGAAGAATGTATAATTCAACGCATTCATGCTTTCCTTGGGCAGCAGCATCGCTGGCTGATTCTTTCATTGAACAATTAGTACACATTCGTAGATAAATATTTTTTTAATTGTTTTTTTTATCTAATTTAATTGGCCTTAACTGATACATACTTTGTTACATAGCATTACAAGAAAAATGGAAAATACGGAAAGAACCTGATCGAAGAATGTATAATTCAACGCATTCATGCTTTCCTTGGGCAGCAGCATCGGTGGCTGATTCATTCAATCAACAATTAGCACACATTCGTAGATAAGTATTTTTTTAATTGTTTTTTTATCTAATTTAATTGGCCCTAACTGATACATACTTTGTTACATAACATTACAAGAAAAATGGAAAATACGGAAAGAACCTGATCGAAGAATGTATAATTCAACGCATTCATGCTTTCCTTGGGCAGCAGCATCGCTGGCTGATTCTTTCATTCTACAATTAGCACACATTAGTAGATAAATATTTTTTTAATTGTTTTTTTTTACCTAATTTAATTGGCCTTAACTGATACATACTTTGTTACATAGCATTACAAGAAAAATGGAAAATACGGAAAGAACCTGATCGAAGAATGTATAATTCAACGCATTCATGCTTTCCTTGGGCAGCAGCATCGCTGGCTGATTCTTTCATTGAACAATCAGCACACATTTGTAGATAAGTATTTTTTTAATTGTTTTTTTTTATCTAATTTAATTGGCCTTAACTGATACATACTTTGTTACGTAGCATTACAAGAAAAATGGAAAATACGGAAAGAACCTGATCGAAGAGTGTATAATTCAACGCATTCATGCTTTTCTTGAGCAGCAGCATCGCTGGCTGATTCTTTCATTCAACAATTAGCACACATTTGTAGATAAATATTTTTTTAATTGTTTTTTTTATCTAATTTAATTGGCCTTAACTGATACATACTTTGTTACATAGCATTACAAGAAAAATGGAAAATACGGAAAGAACCTGATCGAAGAATGTATAATTCAACGCATTCATGCTTTCCTTGGGCAGCAGCATCGGTGGCTGATTCTTTCAATCAACAATTAGCACACATTCGTAGATAAGTATTTTTTTAATTGTTTTTTTATCTAATTTAATTGGCCCTAACTGATACATACTTTGTTACATAACATTACAAGAAAAATGGAAAATACGGAAAGAACCTGATCGAAGAATGTATAATTCAACGCATTCATGCTTTCCTTGGGCAGCAGCATCGCTGGCTGATTCTTTCATTCTACAATTAGCACACATTAGTAGATAAATATTTTTTTAATTGTTTTTTTTACCTAATTTAATTGGCCTTAACTGATACATACTTTGTTACATAGCATTACAAGAAAAATGGAAAATACGGAAAGAACCTGATCGAAGAATGTATAATTCAACGCATTCATGCTTTCCTTGGGCAGCAGCATCGCTGGCTGATTCTTTCATTGAACAATCAGCACACATTTGTAGATAAGTATTTTTTTAATTGTTTTTTTTTATCTAATTTAATTGGCCTTAACTGATACATACTTTGTTACGTAGCATTACAAGAAAAATGGAAAATACGGAAAGAACCTGATCGAAGAGTGTATAATTCAACGCATTCATGCTTTTCTTGAGCAGCAGCATCGCTGGCTGATTCTTTCATTCAACAATTAGCACACATTCGTAGATAAATATTTTTTTAATTGTTTTTTTATCTAATTTAATTGGCCTTAACTGATACATACTTTGTTACATAGCATTACAAGAAAAATGGAAAATACGGAAAGAACCTGATCGAAGAATGTATAATTCAACGCATTCATGCTTTCCTTGAGCAGCAGCATCGCTGGCTGATTCTTTCATTCAACAATTACCACACATTCGTAGATAAGTATTTTTTTAATTGTTTTTTTATCTAATTTAATTGGCCTTAACTGATACATACTTTGTTACATAGCATTACAAGAAAAATGGAAAATACGGAAAGAACCTGATCGAAGAATGTATAATTCAACGCATTCATGCTTTCCGTGGGCAGCAGCATCGCTGGCTGATTCTTTCATTCAACAATTACCACACATTCGTAGATAAATATTTTTTTAATTGTTTTTTTTATCTAATTTAATTGGCCTTAACTGATACATACTTTGTTACATAGCATTACAAGAAAAATGGAAAATACGGAAAGAACCTGATCGAAGAATGTATAATTCAACGCATTCATGCTTTCCTTGAGCAGCAGCATCGCTGGCTGATTCTTTCATTCAACAATTACCACACATTTGTAGACAAATATTTTTTTAATTGTTTTTTTATCTAATTTAATTGGCCTTAACTGATACATACTTTGTTACATAGCATTACAAGAAAAATGGAAAATACGGAAAGAACCTGATCGAAGAATGTATAATTCAACGCATTCATGCTTTCCTTGAGCAGCAGCATCGCTGGCTGATTCTTTCATTCAACAATTACCACACATTCGTAGATAAGTATTTTTTTAATTGTTTTTTTATCTAATTTAATTGGCCTTAACTGATACATACTTTGTTACATAGCTTTACAAGAAAAATGGAAAATACGGAAAGAACCTGATCGAAGAATGTATAATTCAACGCATTCATGCTTTCCGTGGGCAGCAGCATCGCTGACTGATTGTTTCATTCTACAATTACAACACATCGATAGATAAGTATATTTTTATGTTTTTTTTTAATTATTACCAATGCAATTATAAATTTTACATAACACAATGGTCGAAAGTAACGAATAATGTATAGGGTGAGTACGTAAACCAAGCACTACATAAGAGTGGGGCATGTTATGAGACTTTCGACTAGAGTAACGTAAAAAGTTTACAAAACAGTCTACCAAGAGCAAAAGATTTTATTTAATGCTAATTTAAGTTTACAGATCGTTCAATTAATAAATTAATTTGACTTTAAAAATGTACGTTATTTGAAGTTCGCGTTTAATTAAATGTGAATATTAATAAATTACATATATTTTAGATATAATCAATGCTTAAAATAATAATGTTTTTAAACAAATTAAACAACTCTAGCAACAAAAACGTACGTTATCTGTTTATTTTTGTGTTTTAAATCACAATTAAGCATTACGTCAAAATTAATTCAATAAACATAATGACAACTGTCAGAATCACTGGCTTGATTTTTAATTTAAAATTAATATCTTAAATTTGATTTAGTAACAACAGGAAAAGTTTTAATAACGCTAGTAGTGTAGGTTGTAGTGTTTAAGTTGGTAGTACTTACTTATTTTTTTGAAGTTGGTAACGCGCACTGAAAGAGTATATATACAGGATGCTCATCCGGTGACGCTATCTATCCTGATCAACGTTTTATTCAAAGTTTTCTAAGTTTTACACGTTTTTATGTTTTGTAATTATCATATGTTTTCTAGTGTAATTATTAAAATAAATATATTTAAAACGAAAGTGCCTTCTACAGAATCAGAAGTGGGATATAGATCTGCAATTCATCGAAGGATTTAATTAATAATTTAAGATTATTCCGACCACGTTTTGAAATCAGCCATGTCTAATCCTGATGTACCAACGGAATCCATTCAAATGCGTGTTGAAGACATTATTCAAGCAACTGTTGCCGCTGTAATTTCGTTTAATCAGCATAATCCACGATGCCGAATCATGGGTTTTACGCGCTGACAAAATTCAGCAATTATACAATATAGAGGATTCGAGGATGCATATGATTGCAGTTTTAAAATTCAAAGATGCCGCATTAAAGTGGTACCATTCAAAAGTAGACCACCTTGCTATGCGGCGCCTTGGTCTACGCTCAAGCTAGTTCTAAAAAGCATGTTTTTAAGCAGACCGGATAAAGTAGTACTAATGAAAAGTTTTGAGGCACGTCGTTGGAAAAAAGGTGAAAGATTTGCTGACTATTATTGTGATAAAGTTATGTTGGGGAATCGAGCTGGAATGTGTGAAAGAGATTTAATCGATTATTTAATAGATGGGTTCGACAATGCAATCGCAAGCCAGAACGCAATGTTTTTCTAGTACCAAAAGATTATTAGAGGTTATGACAAGCATTACAAGTAGATATTAGAAAGAATGCAGTTAGTACTATAAATAAGGTACAGTAACAGAACGAAAAGGTTTATAACAAGAAACGTAAAGAAGGTGCTATTTATAAGGTAAACGATTGTGTAGTTTTAAAGAATTACGATGTACATTCAGGCTATAACCGAAAACTGCTACCTAAATATAAAGGGTCATATATTGTTAAGAAAATATTAGATAATGATAGGTATATTGTAGGTGATATAGAAGGGTTTCAAGTTACCCAGATTCCTTTTGAAACAGTATGTGAGCCAGCTCAGGTGAAATCGTGGTTAGACCACGAAAGTAATTAATAAGTATTGTAAGTTATATGTATATTCAAGTGTTTTGTATTTTAGTCTTAAGATTTGTAAATCGTTTGTATACTATATTTATGTATTAATAGTTGTTTATGATTATGGAAAATCATAGATGTCAGAACGGCCGAACTGTAGGTTGTAGTGTTTAAGTTGGTAGTACTTACTTATTTTTTTGAAGTTGGTAACGCGCACTGAAAAAGTATATACACAGGATGCTCATCCGGTGACGCTATCTATCCTGATCAACGTTTTATTAAAGTTTTACACGTTTTTATGTTTTGTAATTATCATATGTTTTCTAGTGTAATTATTAAAATAAATATATTTAAAACGAAAGTGCCTTCTACAGTAGTGAAAACCTTTTATATATACCACGGTTAAGAAGTTCATTATAACCTGCGCAAATTATAATCTAACGCTTAGGTTATAATCATACACTTCTCAACATATACAATATACTATTTTGTGCTGCCTTTTGTAAAATTACATTTAAACAAAAAAAAGTTAGAAATAACCGTCATTGAAAAATAAAAAGTCCAAAGGCTGTACCATTAAATTAATGATGATTCATTCATTTTGTATTCTGCAGCTTTTAGCTTTTGTCTTTATGTAAAATCTATTATAGCAATCAGTCGGTTTAACTCATTTTTGCAGTACCATCAAATTAATGACCCCATGTATTAATTTACTATGTAGCGGTCGTGCGATGTACTGCTAGACGCGCGTCTACTTTTCGTTCATTTTGTATTCTGCAGCTTGTAGCTTTTATCTTTATGTAAAATCTATTATAGCGATTAGTCGGTTTAACTCATTTTTGCAGTACCATTAAATTAATGACCCCATGTATTAATTTACTATGTAGCGATCGTGCGATGTGCTGCTAGACGCGCGTCTACTTTTCGTTCATTTTGTATTCTGCAGCTTGTAGCTTTTATCGTTATGTAAAGTCTATTATAGCGATCAGTCGGTTTAACTCATCTTTGCAGTACCATCAAATTAATGACCCCATGTATTAATTTACTATGTAGCGGTCGTGCGATGTGCTGCTAGACGCGCGTCTACTTTTTATTCATTTTGTATTCCTGCCTTGGCACTATAAAGTCACGCTTTCATAAATATGTATATCATTATAAAATTAATGTTATATAGAAATAATTGTAGAAAACATTGTGTTTTGATTTACTTGCTTATCTCGACTTCAACTCGGCTATGAGTACAGATGCGACACTTTTGTCTCTTGTGAAACAAATAACTATTTTGTAGTCTCCACATAGAAAACACTAACAAACGTTTGTTACTACTTACCTAATAGGAAAAGTAAGAAGTCCTAGTGCTTTTTACTTTTCAATGTCGACTTTTTTAATTTTCTTATTAAACATTTTTTATTCTCAAGCAGCATTTCTTTTTGGTACCTAGGCTATTTCCTGTTGCTCACTTTCGACAATATTAAAATAATGACTCCGTCTATTATTTTACACAAATTGTATTCTAATGTTTTTTTTTAAATTTTAGGTACACCCGTGGACAAAAATAAAGCCTACTACTACTTCTACGACTACGACTACGACTACCACTACTATTACTACTATTTTGTAAAAAAGCATAGCATCTAAACATCTTACATACTTACTGAAGGTTTTTAATGTTTTAATCAATACGAAATTATTGTTGTAGTTTATAAGTTTATTTTATATTAATTGTAAAAATGTCCACATAGTATGTATAGACATTTTAGTGATATAAATTACTGTTATAGTTTATTAATTTATTTTATATTAATTGTAAAAATTTTCAATAAACGTACTTTTGTGCAAACGTACCCTACCCTTTTTATTTTATATTAACTGTAACAATTTTTGAATGTTTTCGCGAAATGTTGTAATACGAAATTATTGTTATAGTTTATAAATTTATTTTATATTAATTGTAAAAATTTTCAATAAACGTACTTTCGTGCAAACGTACCCTACCCTTTATATTAATTGTAACAATCTTTGAATGTTTTCGCGAAATGTTGTAATACGAAATTATTGTTATAGTTTATAGGTTTATTTTACATTAATTGTAAAAATTTTTAATAAACGTACTTTCGGGCGAACGTGCCTTAACCTTTTGTAAAAATTTTTAATAAACGTACTTTTGGGCGAACGTGCCCTACCTTTTTTATTTTATATTGTAAAAATTTTTAATAAACAATTACTCTGTAGTAAAAATCTAGTTGTTTTATTTATTATTGTGTTCGTTAGTGAAAATAAAGCAAACTGATTTCTCTAAGAAAATAGTTTATTTATTATTTATTCATATAACAGCATTACTATAAAGTACTATTACAGAACAATTACAAATTTGTGAGTTTTAACTAAAGCAAACTGGTAAAGAATAAAATTGTAGAGAGTAAACAATTAAATAGAATTTTATCATCTAATCTTTATGGTCGATTTCTTTTGCATTAAGACAGTTTGAATTTAAAGAGTTGATATTAAATAAATATATTATGTTATAATTTATAACATTTTAAATTTACCGAACAATACAATTATGTAATTATAAAGTAATTTATAGATATAAACATATATGTATTTTAAAATCCACGAGATATAATATACAACCATTGTAACAATACTGGCATGTACATTAAGTTGCCTATAGACTTTACATTGAAATTACATTGGTACATAAGTTTGAGAACTTCTGATATGTTCTAACCTCAATTTTCGGGTGAACATACTTTCCCTACCCAATCCGCTTATGAATCACAGATAACATTTCTCTGGAATCACACCCCTTGTAAATCCCATATTTTGAGATGGTATCCAGCTTAGATAGGTAACAACTTCTAATACTGCTGGTTTATCTTAATGATATATTTCGGTTTTGTGAAACTTTCTTTTTAAATTACAGCATAGCCTCTGTGCTGTTGTGAGAGTTCATTTTTATGCACAAATATGTGTCGAAACAGAAATATATGGAACGCCGTTTTGCTTTTTATTACTAAATTTAATTCCGTTGCATTCAAACAAACTTCAATTTTAATTAAGTTCATTTTTATGTTTGTCTATTTATTTTAGTACATTTAAATGGTTTGTTGAACAAACTTAACACATTTAAATTGTTAAGTAAAAACGTATTTACTGATGCAATACATTTTGCTCAAAATTTCTAACAATCATATTAAAAACCTTAATTTAAACTGAGAAAAAAAGTATATGAACAAACATTTTAATTCATGTACATGAATTAAAATGTTTGTTGATAATTTTAATTCTTTAAATTTAAATCAAGAACAAAATTACCAACAAACATATTAATTCTGAATTAAAATGTTTGTTGATAATTTTAATTCTTCAATTTTAAATCAAGAATTAATTTTACCAACAAACATATTAATTCTGAATTAAAATGTTTGTTGATAATTTTAATTCTTCAGATTTAATTGGCGCTGTAGGTTGCGGAGGTTGTGAGTACTCTAACCAGTGGTAAACTTGCACTATAGTTTGGTTAGAGTGCTCACAACTTCCGCAACCTACAGCGCCAATTAAAATTGAAGAATTAAAATTATCAACAAACATTTAAATTCAGAATTAATATGTTTGTTGGTAAAATTAATTCTTGATTTAAAATTGAAGAATTAAAATTATCAACAAACATTTTAATTCAGAATTGATATGTTTGTTGGTAATTTTCTTCTTGATTTAAAATTGAAGAATTAAAATTATCAATAAACATTTTAATTCATGTAACATTTAAATTCGACATGCATTTTAATTGTACAATTTAAATGATTCTTATTTTTTGTTTGTTATATAAAAAGTGTTACATGAATTAAAATGTTTGTTCATATACTTTTTTTCTCAATTTAAATTAAAGTGTTTAATATGACTGTTAGAAAATTTTGAGCACAATATATTGCATTAGTAAATACTTTTTTAGCTAACAATTTAAATGTGTTAAGTTTGTTTAACAAACAGTTTTAATGTATTAAAATAAATAGACAAACATAAAAATAAACCTAATAAAAATTGAAGTTTGTTTAATATTGTAGCAAAACAAATTTAGTATGTAATAGTAAAACAATAAAGTAACTGAAAGATTTAATTGAAATGTATAATATTGAGTTTTAACACATTTAAAATGTTAGTTTAAAAAACTTGATGTTTTTAACTGTTGGTTGATTTAAATTGTTACTTGAATAAAAATATACATTGAAAATAAACGAAGCAACATTAGAAATCAATGAATTTTTATGAATGAATATAAATGCTAAACTAATTTTTAACAACTTACATTATAAATAATAGAATTAAAATGTTAGTTGATAATTTTAATTCATCGCTGTGATCAGTGGTAACTTTTGGAACTATTTTAGTATACGGAAATACATGTACATGTAAATGACGCCACCGATTGAAGCGACCAATTAAAATTATCAACTAACATTTTAATTCTATCATTTAAAATGTTAGTTGCTAAAAGTTATTCTAACATTTTAATTTATTCGTAAAAATTCGAGGATTTATAATGTTACTTACTTCAATTTTAACATTCATTTTTATTCAAGTAACATTTTAAATCAACTTACAATATACTACCCTAAAGTTTTTCAAATCAAAATTTAAATTGTAACAAACATTTTTAATATGTACAAGAAGTTATTTCATAAGTTACGTATAAAAACGGACAATAAAAAGTAAAACTGCGTTCCATAGAAATAGAATAAAATGATACTTGATCCTTATTTAACTACCATACCTAAAATTTAAATGTAACGGATGAAAAAACCAAAGGAAAAAACAACATACATTTATTGAAGCACATACCAATTAAACCACACTTAATCCTTGTTTTGTATTATTCCCTTACAAATATAAGCAAACAATCCACACGCGCAAAAATAAATACTTAAAAAAATGGAAAATTAGTGATAAAACTTAATATGCATTTCTTAACCTCAACAATGTTTGCAAAAATTTGTCAATTATACCAAATTATATAACATGTATGTTACAGGATAGCTCAGTTGGAATATCTAATGATGACAAATCCATCAGGTAGGAGATCGCGGGTTCAAATCTGACCAGGGTAAAAGTAAAACTTGCGTTTATTAAAATAATATATATATAACAAAAATACACCTGTAAAACACGTAGACAAAACGAGAAGAAGTAAAATAAGTAATTAATTTATTTTCTTTGGTTATTTTTTAACCTACTTAAAAATAGTAAAATACTATTTAAGCAGCACAGTTGTTTCCGAAAGGTGGTTTACGGTTCGTCGGTTCCTTTACAGCTTCTTTAAAGCTTTGCTAGTACCACAAACAGCTATATAATCCCGATTTTAATGCATTAAAGGAGCTCTCTAACAGCTACATAACTGAGGAATTTTTAGCTACTTAAACGCTTCATGGAGGCTTTAGTTTTTCCACAAGCCACTTAAAGGTGTTCCAAAGAGTAACTTTAAAAGCTAAAGTAGTTATAAAACAGCCGGTTTTAGCTACAATTTGCTCACTGGGACCTCTCAAAGAACATAGAAGATACTTTATCGTACTGTATAGTAAAAATTGTTTAAATGTAAGATAAAAATATAAATTATGACTCTAAGACCTGAGAGATAAAAGATGATTTTTTATCATCAAGAATACCTATAGGCACTTGGACTATACAAATAAATTATAGTAATCAACTAATTGTTTTTTTAAACATTTTTTAAGTTTATTCAAGTATACTTAAATTTTAATGAACATGTGCCTACATAGTATTCACTTGGTCTTCACATTCTGCGTTTATTACAGGTGAATGAGATAAAACGTACCGAACGTACGCCAATGTGCGCCGGGCAGGTGCAAAGAAGATGGCGGTGGCTTTAATGATCTTAATATTTTTCGCAAATATCGTTTCTCTAACACAATTATAAATAAATGACCGAATTAATAAACGAACGATAATTGTAAGTCGATTTATCATAACTAAAAAATAATTATTAATAGGTTGCGAAACATCTGTAATTGTATTGAAAAGATTAACAAGTAGTTGTATCCATATTCACTTGTATTTTGAATAAGTTTTTTTCAAAAATATTGAATGAATTGTGTCTGTTAGAATTAAATAAATTTTTGCGATGTCTCATTATATTGCTTTCCGTATTTATTTTTAGAATTAATTAAACCGAAATTGAACGTTCAATGCAATTATACTGTCAAGTATGAAATTAATTTAAGTTGGTTTGAAATAAAAGAGACGTAATTCCAATTCGCATTTGCTCGATGTAATTTATTGTTAATAACTTAATTTTATAAAAGATGCAGGATCAAGAAGGACTTCCAGGGTCTTCAGACCACAGATTGGCCTTGGTGCACGAAATGAGTGCTCATAATTTTGACCTAATTAGATTTGCGTCTTATCGTACTGCAACTAAGTTACGATTTATTCAAAAAAAAGTCAGCTGTAAGTATTTTTCTTTTAATAAAGTAAAAAATTTGTATTATTTATGTGATTTATGTAGTACACGCAGTGGATATATGGAACGTTATTGAAGCATTTCGTGAACAAGGTTTACATGCTATGGATCCTACAAGCGAATTGAGTGTTGCAAGATTAGAAACTTTGTTGTGTTCCTTATATCACAGTCTAAATAAAAGAGCACCACCAACTCAACAAACTCATGTTGATGTGTGCTCTAGCTTGTTACTAAATTGGCTTTTAGCAGCATATGCTACTGTGTAAGTATCACATTGATCACATTAGAAACATTTTAGAGATGTTAGTGATAAGCTAATTTTGTTCTGCTTTTTTAATATGCTAATCGAATTGAGTCACTTCAGTTACTTAATAGTTATTGCATTGCATATTTTTAATCTGTTACAAGTAAAAATCAGCTACAACTTGTTGCGAACAAACCATGAACAATTGGATGTAAGCACTTGATTCTGAAATCATTGTAAGATTTTGATGTTAGTGGTGTGGGCAGTACCTGGCAGTTATATTCCATGTGCCCAAATGGATTTCATTTATAGAGAAAGATCTTATTTATTACTTTTAGTTGTGAGTTCTGTCAAGTAGCAAGAAGAAAGTTTGATATCAGGTTGCTTCCTTCTGTAGTAGTTACTTGTAATAATAGTACTACATCAGTTGCTGTGACTTAATCATATATTTATTTGTTTATAAACTAACCAGGCAGTCTGTGAATAAATTTTATTTGCAAATTTTAATAAAAATCAATTTGTGTTTTGCACAAGATTTGTCGCTAACATTAATCTTTTTATGTAAAATATTGAGCATAAACTATGTATCTACTAGTTGGTCAGTTAATACCATTTCTGGAAAAATGATTTTGTATTTCACTTTTTGTAAAATATCTGCTAATCTTACTGGAATGTCTGCTTTTATTGTTTTTTGTTTGTCATGTTCATATCTGTATAAAGAAAATATTTCTGTTACTCTATTTAAGGAATAAGTGGTATTTGATTTCAAGAAAGTGAAATGGAAATATAAATCTCTTATAAGGTTATAACATGTTTTTTATTTTTTTTGTTTATTCTAATCTTCTGCGCGTGTGTGAATAAATTGTCACAATAGCCCGAGCGCCATCTAGTGGTTTGAAGTGTATACTATTTGCTTACGTTTTTAACCCTAGGATGCACATGTGGTACAATATCTACTTTTACATAAACTTGATTTTAGGAACGCCGATTAAAATATATTATAAAATGCGACAAAATAAATTTACAGAAGACAATCGTTTTTTTGTTTCAGTTGTATATGGCTCAGAGCTATCAATAAAGGTTTTCATACATTCCAGAATGATACGTCATATGCTATGGTTAGTCAGTCAGTTAGTTGATATTATTTGTTAATTAAATGAAATCGTTTTTCTCGACCGTCAACTAGTTAATTTTGTAAACTGGATTGAAGTAGTTCGTTTTTCGACGTCTCGTTGCATTTCGTTATTCATCAAGTTAATTTTTTGATTTCAATAAGTTGATAGTTTGTTTTTCAAAAGTGTATCTTTTAATATTTAAGACCTCAAAAATCGTCAAATATCTTCGCACATGTTACAAAAGGCACGCAGAAATTTACTAAGAAAAGTGTACAAACAGTGGGGGAGACATTAAACATGTAATTTAATTCACATTTTTGTCTGTTTTAAGTTATAACGTCATGATGTAATTTGTTTTTTATAGCTTTTTACTTGTTTTCTAAAACGACCATTATAAAGAGAATTTTAAGTTCTTAAAGAATGTTTTAAAAAAAGTAACAGTTCTATTTAAAAAAAAAATTTTTGCGATGCTCTATTGTTTTTGTGTAGGTAATTTTTTTGCATATGTAGCATTATTAAGAATCAGTTGCACTTTACATCTGCACCTTAACCAAAGTTACGAGGTACTATATAATTACTATATGGGTAACATGCTACTAATAACAAGCTAAGACTTAAATACGAAATATTTGCTTATGGGTCACGCATTAATAAATCAAAGAAAATGACATGAGATAATTAATTATTATTAGTGCCAACTTGTAGTTATAAAATTCTACTACACATTAAAACTAAAAGAAAAATTTCCGGCCGATTATGATGTCTGCAAGGTACATCAAAACGGACGCAAGCACAAAAAAAAATGTTTAATACTAAACAGTCATATCTTTTTGCCAAGCCCGGGGAATTGTTTTGCGAAGCACAGCTTGAGAAACATTGCTCTACATCATTCTCCATAAAAATTAAATACGTATAAGTAGAAAATACTCATATTTTTTAAAGGTTTTTTTATAAAAAGATGTAGTAGTAAAAGTTAGACGTGATTTTTTATTTGAGACTTTTATTAAAGAGATTTTGTAGTATTTGTTTTTATAATAAAATAACTATATTTTTTGTAATAAAAATTAAGTCTAATGTAAGATTGTTTATTACCCGTAGTGACAATGTTGGAAAAATCAGAGTGTTTTCAATCAAAGTGGCTCTTGCAACCTTGTGTGCTGGAAAATTAATGGATAAGTTAAGATGTAAGTACTAAATCTTCTTTAGACTAGTTTATAAGAACTACTTTTTTTAGACATCTTCTCGCAAATATCGGATAGTAATGGTCATTTACTATCGTGGAGATTTAAAGAATATTTACAAGAAGTTCTTGCGCTTCCTGCTGCAGTATATGAATCGCCCACATTTAATTATACTGAAACACTTTCTTCCACAATTTTTAATCCTGTGTGTATCAAATTAATATTTTATGCTTACATTTTTCTGATGTAATTTTTTTAGAATGTTAAAATAACGGTTAACGATTTTCTTGATACTATGATGTCCGATCCAGGCCCTCCTGTTTTAGTTTGGTTACCATTATTACATCGTATTGCTTCTGTTGAGAACGGTAGAAACACAAATTGTATTGCTCAAAAAATACATTTGATATTTGTTTTAGTTGTTCATCCTGTGCAATGTGATGCGTGTCAAAGGGAAAACTTTACAGGTTTTCGATATCGATGCCAAAAATGTCCTCATTATGTGTTATGTCAAGATTGTTTTTGGAGAGGACGAATTACTACTCCTCATACTTTAGATCATCAAGTTAAAGAATATGCGTCTTATGTAAGCTAGAATTGTTACTATAATTTTTACAAAAATTGTTCATCACAGTTTTCAAAAAATTATCAAATTTGTAATTTCAGTCTCCTAGTAAAACAATTGGACATTCTTTACGTAAATCCTTCCGATGTGTTCCTGATAAACAGAAAAATAACTTACCTAGATTTCCAGAGCAACCTGAAAAAACTTTGAATTTATCCCATATTGTGTAAGTTTGGGAAGGTGTTTCATGGCGTATGTTATAACTTTAAAAATATTATAGGCCTCCCTCTCCAATTCCATCTCATAATGGATTTCCAGATGGCCCTTTTAATTTTGATGGAATGGGTAGTTTAGATAGTCGTACTACTGCTCGAAGGTATTTTTTACAATTGTTAAGAAAACTACTAATTGAACATTTTAGTCTTGATAGTGCACGAGATGACGAACATAGACTTATAGCACGTTACGCAGCTAAACTAGCTCAAGAAGCGAGAACCGGAATGGTAAGACTTCAAATGCAAATCAAAAAATTATGCATTGCGCTCATGCTATTTAACTGTTTTAATTTTTACAATAACAATTTATGTGTGCTTTTGCTTATGCTCTTTTAGCATCGGGGTGGTTATCGTAAGAATTCTCTGTCTCCTGATTCGGTGAGTGGCTTAGCTCAGTTAGCTTGCTACATTTGTAATCGCAAAACGGGTTATAAGTTTCCATAAAAGAAGACTTATTTGTTTAGGGCCGAGTACCATCAGAAGCATGTTTGGGAATGGATTCTACAAGAGCTCAACGGGAATTAATAAATCAACTTGAAGCGAAAAATCGCGAGATTATGAGGGAAATTGCTAGATTAAGGTGAGATTCATTATAGATTGTTTAATTTCTAATTGATTTATTGTCGCTAGAAGACAACAAGAAATTGAATCAAGTGGCCACGGTTCTGAAAATCCAGCGTTAATGTCGGAATTACGAGCTTTACGTATGAGAAAAGATGAGTTAGAAGCACATTTAACTACTCTTCAAGATTCGCGTAGGCAACTGATGATTCAACTTGAGGGGCTTATGAAAATGTTAAAAGTATATCTTTAAACTGACGTTTAAATTGCTATTTAATTTAGAAATTGTAGAATCATCAATCTTCTCCAAGAAGTACTCCTAATTCTTCACCTCGAAGTACAAAATCACCTCCGTTACCTCCTGGAGCCCTTCCTAATCAGCAGCCTTGTCCCAGAAGTGCTCCCCAAACGCCTTTAGGAATGCCGCCTTCGACTCAACCTATACCAATTAATCAAGTAGATCGTAATTCACACATGCAGCATCCTTCGAGTATTGTGCCACAATCGATGGGAGGAATGGGTGGAATGAATAATTTAGCAATGGATAGAAATAATGATAGAGGCCTACATAATGCTGAATCTTTAATGGGGGTTGGTGGTGATGTACGAAATGCATTTGGTATGTGTTAATTTACTTTTACTAAAGTTAAATAGTTACAAGACGAAACTGTGTAACTGAATCATATTTGCAATTGTAGTTCTCCAAAAAATCACAGTGAATTAGAACTTCTCGTTGCACAACTGATAATTGTTTAAACATTATTCGTTGTTTATGTATCATTTTATTTGTATGTTTCCAAATCTTCTTTTTTTGTCATCCATTTTCTATAGGTTGTTATTTTATTAACCTCCTCAGTTTTGGTTTCTTTTCTTTGTTGCAATACCCACACTTCATTAATTTTGGAATCACAGCATAGCATTTCTGTCTGTAGTTGTAATTATTTTTAAAATTTATAACTTTTTTACATATTCATATTTTCCCAAAACTCATTTGAATAAATTTTGAGGAGAAAGAACTCATTTTGATGTACAGTGCACGCCGTTTATTAGAATCACAGATAATGTTATCAGTCGGGTAATGTTATCACTTTATTAAAGAACGGATCGGACGTATGCTACTATATAGAAAAAACATCGTTAAATAATTTCGGTTTATGTTATCAATTTTCTTCTCGGGTTTGCTTCTATAGATAAACAATAATCTATTTTGCATGGATTTTTTAGCTGAATTTTCACAACACGCATTGTACCCTAAAAATAATAATTTGCATATTTAGCGATGTTTTTGTCATGTTATTTATTTATTCAAGTATTTTGAAAGCATGTAGGTCCTTACAATAATAACTTAATTTACTGAACTACGTCTTATGTGATAACGTTATCTTGTATTTATTTTTAGTGTCAGGAAATTACTGAGTAGAAATATGTAGTTCTCAGAACAGTACATTGAAAATTATAACGTTATTTTTTATTTATAAACGGTGTCAATAAATTATTTAATACTAAAAGTCCGTAATTTTCGATTTATTTGACTCAAAATTTTTAATTTTCTCAAACGTTTTAGGAATTTTTTTTTGCTTCTATTGACGCTACAATTTTACCTTCTAAGTTAAGAACCTGTTAATCAGATACACGCTGTATGTATTTACTGCTTTTTAACCAATAAACATTATTTGTTTTTTTTCTGAATTTTGAATATTGTTATCATTCGGTTATTTTTATCAAAAACTCGTGATTCTATTAAGCGACGGACACTGTATTTTGTTAAACTTCTTTAGAGGTTCTTAGTTAGATTTCAGTTGCTTGTTTGAATTCTCCGATTTTTTAAGTCCTGACGAGTCTCTTACGACAATGGATGAAAAGTTGGCAACTTCGGTTACAACATTGACACGGTTCAAACCCGGAAAACGTTCTTATCTTAGTATAGACTCTGGCCGTGGAAGCATTTCTTAAAAATAGTTTTATTGGGTTTAGTATCTCCAATAAGATAACTTTCTATTTTGTTTTTCAATTTTACACCGATTATTTTGCAAGCCTTTTTACTACTGCTTTTTGTTTTCTAGGAGAGTATAATGTTTAATAGTTATTTAACCAACAAGGTTGGTAATGAAGGCAATTAATAATCGAGACATTTTCACGCCCGAGCGAGCGAGAGCGTTAATGTTGTCGAGATTATTAATTGCATATTATCAAACAAGTTGGTTTTTAAGTTTTTCCGTCGATCGTATCTTATTAATTTTTTGCATTTACTTATAATTTTATAATTTTATCTACTAAACAATTGTTTTATTTTTGTATCAACGGTAGTGGGATTTTTGAGTAATGGGAATGCTATATAACCTCAGTGCGTCAATTAAATTTTAATTGGATTGATTATAATTAGTTTTGAAAATATCAATGATTGCAAAATTTTTTTAGTTTTATGCGATTAAAAGTATGCTAGGTAATCGAAGAAAATTACATCTCGAAACATTAAAAAGTTCTCTTTATCAGCTGAAAGGTAATCGTGGGATTGTTTTCTTTGTACACAGAAGCTGAACTAGATGTAAAAAGCAAATCAAAATTATTTATAAAGCAAATAAAGTGTTTATACATTTAAAAATGGTTCATAAATGACGAATATTGTTATTAGGAATAAAACTATAGGCTAACCAGGAAACATTAAAAATCTACGATAAAAACAATGGTAATTTGAATACATATTTACTTCTGTAGATAAGAAAGTTGTAACAATAAATATTTTAGTTTGGTAAATGTAAGTGAATGTTAATAAAACGGTGAACCAGATGTCATAAACAAATTCTTACGACAGATTGGGTTTGAGTACAAAAAATGCCACGAATTATAGTTTAGTGTTGTCGCTACTGAATTATGGCTTTAGAGAGAAGAGACTAGTTCATCTACTTATAGATTAAATATATATTTTCTATCATATTGTTGTGTTACTTTTGTTTATAACAATATTTACGTAATGGCAATTTAAAGAAAAGAATCTGGTATGTACATACGAGAAATTCATAATCGTTTGTTGGTATTATAGATTTGTCATATTAACCATAACATAATGTGCCAATTGTAGTTTTTAAATGAACAGCATGCCAAAAGCTGAATTTTAGTAACACAATTGTTTAGTTAATCTTTTTAGTCTATGATTTACTAAAAAAATGCTGTTCACTAACTTATCGATACAATTTGAATCTGATAAAAGTTTATATGTAGTTTAGCAAAGCATAGTGAGCAATGTTTTACAAATTAGTGCAAATGTCAGAGAAGTAGTTGCTTAGATGAAGAAGGTAATGTCGAAGAAAGTTACGATAACTAAATGCTCTTTGTCTTATTTTTATAAATACGTAATGTTTTCGGTATGTACACGAGTATCACTACAACACAGTTATATGATAAGTATTGGTTTATACAAAATATACGTTGTTATTTATGTAATAAACTAAAATCTGTTTATGATAATTTTTATATATCATTTTATATAACATACAAACATCACAACTTTGATATCAGGAAGGCTCCGTAAAAGCAACTGAAAATTATCGATAAAAACCAATTGACAATTTGTGTGCTCATAAAATAGTCAGATGATGTAGACCACAATTATTGTTAATAAGGACTTTATTTATCAGCTTCTTTTAACATCTTGGTAACTCCAAAGTATATCATTTTGTTTTCATTTTAGTGATCAGGTTACTTAACCTACAATTATTGGAAATGTTTAATTATAATAATGCACAGGTGAATTTTTTATTTAAAAACGCTAACTAATATGATATACGTAACCTCATAAAGATCTTAATTCTCTTCTACGATTTTATTGGTTAAAAAAAAATTGAGCGTTAATAGAAATTCGTTGATTTCATTGGTTTAAAAGTAGTGCGGTAATAGGGGCTATTACCGCACTACTTTTGATACATTATTATATGTTAATACAAGTATTAATAAACGATCGACGGAATAGTATATTAAAACACAAGTTACAGAATGAACGCGCTTCAAGCTTTGCTCCAAGCACGAGACCGGGGTTCATATACGAGCCGCGCAGCGGCGAGTTTATGAAGCCGTCGAGTGATTGAAACGTATTCTATGACGTGTGCTTTATACTATTTTGTCTATTTCGATACAATATTTAAAATTTTTCGTATAATTTTAATTTTAAAACAACATTGGGAAACTTATAGTTTATTGCATTGGCAACACTTACACTTTGACATATTGAAATTTATGTGTTAACCTAAAATCTCATACAAAATTTATCTCTTTATACCTTTATAAGTAAATAAGTTTGTATTAATAGGACGTTTTTATTTTGATCTTGGCATCAAAATTTGAATTTCAATTGTTAAGTTCCAATAATTTTGATTTCTTTTTCATGTAACGTCAACTTACGATGCAGAGATACCAACTTTGAAAAAAACTAACATTACTAAAATTCGTGTAAGAATTTGCTTATTCTTACACGGATTTTAGTGTAAGAATCGCTAATTCTTATGTCGAAATATAGAAAAAAAATTTTCCTTAAATGAGTAAGGAGTCAGAGTGGGCTTTTATTTTGTACGCTTGTTGCACTTTTAAAGTTGAATATATTATTTTTCTTTTTGGTTCTTTGCAGCTTCTTTCGATCTTTTTCATATATTTTTTTCATTCATTTGATTTTTTTTCAAATCTGTGGTTCTTTTACTCTCTTGTTTCTGGTACTCCGGATCAGGTGATTTGAGCTTTTATACAAATCAAAAAGAAATTTTATGTAACCTTAGCTTACGTAATCTCCTGCTGCGAAATTCGTACGTGTAGTGTTCTATAAGTGAAATATCACCCACACCCACTTTATGCGGAACATAATCTAAACAGTTATTTTTTGTCACCATTAGGAAAGAAGTTTTGCAAATGTGGTGATTTTCAATTTTTTTACAGTTGTACGTTTCAGCTTCTTAACGCCACTTTTGTTATTTGCGAAAACTACTTTTTTATGTAATTTTTAAATATATTTGTTCAGAACACAACATGTTTAGGTAACTTGTAATTGAAAACCATAATAACCGAATTATTCATACGTGTATGTATGTAGTTTTTAAATGTTTTGAAATTATGATACACACCCTAATTTTATTTAAGACGACTTCTAGTACTAGAACTAGTCTCACATAAAATAGGGAACGTCAATCATTTTACGCGGAGCTAATGTAGTACCAACATTTTTGTTCACCTTGTAACATAGTTATCGACATAATATGTATTGAAAACCACACGTTTGATATTCATAGTCAACCACATTGTAAAAGGAGTGTTAATGGTATGAAACTAAAATTGCATTGGTTAACTTTTATTTCCAAAAGAGATTACTTATGAATAGGTTGCAACTTAAAATCCAGCGACGTGTGTCATAATTCCAAGACATTTAAAAACGAAATCTCTAAATAATTCGGTTATTATAGTTTTTTGTAACATAAACATGTTGTTTGTCGGAACAAATTGATGAGGATGCACGTGCTTATCTTATCTACTAAATATGCGATAGGTGTGAAAAAAAAGGCGATTTAGGTGAAAAGATGCTGATGAGTATGCACAATCCCTTTCTTTATTTCGAACTATATTAAAATGAAAGACATACCATTACCTTATCACAATCTCTATCTCATATTTACTTCACCCCATTTTAAGCAAAAATTAACTTATTAAAATTATTGTATAGGTGGAAGTAATGGAAATGGTACTCCTGGTTCAGTTGGGCGATCATTGCGAAACGATCTACTAGTTGCTGCAGATTCGGTGACAAATGCGATGTCTACATTGGTACGAGAATTAAACTCAGGTACAGAAATTGATTGACTGATTTTAAGATTGAATTTTAACGAATAGTATTAGCTAAAAATTGTAAAACGTAGATTACAGAAAAGCTAATTAAATCATGAATAACTTAAAACACACCTTTTACATTAAAAATGTGTTTCAGTGAAGCACTTTATAACAAAATTATAGTTATATTTAGTTGTACAAAGCCAGTTTATATTATTTTTATCTTGCTTATTGACTTTTTTTAGACTGAGAATGATGTATTTTCTCTGTAGCATGAGCTGTAGAGTGTTTTTAGAGTGATATTTTATACAATGTTTACATTTTACACGTTGACAAGATATAACATTTTAAGAAAACGTTTTATTGTTACTTTTAACAATTATTCTCTGGATTGATAATTTTCACTAATATTAGATTAACAAGCGATTATAGTTACTGTATAAATACCTACTTAATATTCAACAGTTTTAGTTTATTTTGTACTTATAAAAATAATTGTATTCTTTTAAGTTACATTATTGTTATTGTTTTTATTTTTATTATATTTATATTTTATTTTTTTATTATTTTTTTTAATTTGTTAATTTGACACAGTCTTTACTAATTTACATACACTACACTACTCTACTGTTTAAATAAAACTAGATTAGATGTAGTGTTTGTATGTGGAATGCTGCCTGTTGAATGGTTGTTCTTGCAGAATCCTCAACTTTATCTGAAGCTAGTGGTATCCGAAAACCACTGGGTAAGTACACATAGTTTCTGTGTAAGCTTATAATTATGAGACCGCTTTTTAATTTGATGACAACTTTACATGTTTTAGCTTTGTATATAAGTTTTATTGTGCTTTAAGTGATCGTGCGTGGCTACTTAATTGGGGCTTAGTGTTTTACTTGTACAAAAAAAAAATTTTTTTTCAGTTTATTTTATTATAATGTAATTCAACCTACAAATTAATTATAGTTCAAATAAGCATTCCAGGAATATTATTTGTGATTGAAAACTATTTACCATTGTTTGAATGTTTTTGTATTTTTGATTTATTTCAATTTAGTAATTTATGTGCGTGGGTTTTTTTCTCTTGAGTGTTCTGTAATGACCACGATTTACATTTTATCTATTTTTCACAGCTTTCAAATTTCACTTTACGGGTAATGACCCATTTCAATGAGTTAAACTCAAGTAAATTACTAAACATAATAATTAGGGCAATATATAACAAATTAATTGCTATTACATTTATTACGAATGTTTGGAAGTTGTGAAGTAACCTATTTTTAACAGCAAATGTGGCACAGATTAATTATTTTTCATTATTGACTACTGACACTTGGTTAATAATGAACATATAACATTTTTTGATCATAGATTTAGTGGTTGAGAAAAATCGATAGTTAAAATTATCGTCACTGTGGTAGTTTGAAGTTTACTATCGATAGTGAGCGATAGTAGTGGTAATAACATTAAAAGATCAACAAATTCCTCAAAAGTGTATAAGGGTAAACTGTGCGTTTAAAGCTTGTGCGATTTGGTTATTATGAAAATCTAACATACCGTTAGTTGGTTTTTTGCTACCTTTGGCGCACTAAAAAAATATGCTAAAAGGCTTCTATGTATGAAAGAATTTTCTGTAAGCCGGGTCAAATTACTTTAGACAGAAGCCACACATAAAACTTTGACGTGTTATTATTTCTCAATCAAAATAAATGGATCATCATTAAATTAAATTATTTTCACGTTTTTAACAATATTATAAGAATTATTTTAAATAAAAAGTGTTCTTTTTGTTTATTATTAATTCCCGATTCTTTAAAAAGTTAAATTATACTTAAAATGTTGATGCTATCGATAGTTCATCGCCACTATCACAGATATAGCGTATTTAAAGAACCTAAATTGCAGATAAAGAAGAATCGATTGACAGCAGAATTATGAAAATTGATCATTTTTCTTAAAATGAACTTCTTTCAATGAAATGCATTTGGTTTATTCGATATTTATTACTTTTTTACGTTACTTGCTCTTATTGTGGAGTCTTAATTTGATATTGTTTCTATATTACATATTAATCTTAGAATTATTTTATATGATATTTTTAAACGTCATTATTTTTATTTTTTACATCAATATTGCTCAAGTCATTAAAATTGTACTTTAAATAGAATGTGGGCTATAATATAATTATTTTAATTCTTGAAGAAATTTGTAACAGCGAAGGCTTCCACGGTCGGAATATATACTAAGATAAGAATGTCTTCCGGGTTTGGACCGTGTCATTGTTGTAACAGAAGTTGCCAACCTTTCGCCCACTTTCGTAAGGGGCTTCATCAGGGCGTGAGATAAATCGCAAAACTCAAACAAGCAACGAAATCTAACTAAGAACTTCTCAAAAGTTAGGTTATACACTTGTGAAAGAAGCTATAATCTAAACTCTGAAAAGGTAAGAAAGAAAACGATAACTTGAAAAAGCAAACGAAAATCTATAACAAAGAACCACTACCGAGTTAAGTAATCAACTTGTGAACCAAGCCAGATTCTAAACTCCGTAGAAGTGGCTTAAAAAGAAATAGTCTCCATATATAAAGGAAAAGGATCATGTTCTGAAATGCGAGTAATGACTGAACTACGAAATTTGTCTTTGGGAGAAAGAAGAATCTGAGAGATTTTACCTGTTGAGTTGAATATGGGTTTAATACCATTCTTACGAAGAAGTCTCCCTATTTGATCTGTAACCTTGTGAATGTAGGGTAAAAAGGCCAATTTCGGGTTGGATTCGTGAGTAGATATGTCCTTAGGTATTCAAGTACGTGGACGTAGACGACGATTAAGAGCTCTATGAATATCTCGCTTTACATAACCATTGTCCACTAAGGTTCTAGTAAGATGACGGAGTTCTCACTCTAGATTCTCAGGTTGGCAAATAGAAAAGGCACGATGAACCAAAGATTCAATAACAGAACGTTTCTGTGCAGGATGATGATGAACAATGGAAACTTTTGAGTACAAATATAATGGAAATACAGTGAATAGAACACGACTACAGTCTTGCTAAAAATAACAGAAAAAACAAATATTACAGGAACTCTCGCATAATGGGACAAAAAAGAAAAAGTTAAAGGAAACGAAGCCAACTAAATTTTTTGAACTGGAAATCGAGAATTTATGAAATAGTCTAAAATTAAAAACATGTAATCATTTAAAATGTTCGTTTGCTTTACTTCAATTACGACACTTCTGATTCAATAAACTTGTTTCTTGTAAATGATTGGACCTGTAAATTTAGTAAACGTGCCACTTTTACACAGCTATCGCCTTAGGGAACAGTTTCATTGGTTTATTTGAGTTGACGTAAAATTAAATCTAGAATTTTACGTTTTTGTTAGTAGTTGTTTATTTGGACATTTCGTATACAAAATCTTTGAAGCATTTGTTGAAAATAAAGTACAGTTGTCAAAGCTCTAGAATCTTTGAGTGGCTTTCTTTGAAGAACTGTTTCAGCACTTATATAAAAACAATGCTTATACATACCACTATACGTGGTCTTACTATATATCAATTTTGTTGGTAACAAAAACGTTGAAAGTATGCTGGTAATATGGGTTAATATTTCGAGTAAGAATAAATTGTTTTTGTTTAGAAAATGCTAATCCTTTCATGACAAAAACAACAATTGCCCGAGTTGTTATAATTTTAATTACTTTACCCAATAAATTACAACAAAATCAAATGTAATGTTTTAATATTGATCAGTTCTATATGCGCATTTAGACAATTGTGTTTTAATTGCAAAACTAGAAATGTTTTAACAGAGCATGTTTTGTTTTTATTTTGTGATTTTTTATATTGTTTTTCAACGCAAACCTAAAAGTTTCTACTTGTAGTTTAAAATGTGTTAATAGATTTCGAAGACGACGGTGAAGAGGAATCCGAAGGTGGATGGCAACAAGAATTACAAAGACGTTACGCTCAGGAAGCAAGTTTTATGGCTGAGTTGAGAGCTCGTCATCCTACTAGTCCTCCGGAATTAAATCCACAAAATAGTCAAGGTTATATAATGGGTCAAAATTTTTCTCATAATAATTCTGGACAAATTAATTCAAATCATTCCTCTGGACAACACAGTTATAGCGAGCAGCATTCTGGGCTGTTTGGATCGCAGGTGGGTCCTCCGTACTTTTAACTTCAAATGCACTCTGCACAACAAGCACCATTTAGCAGAGCTTCTAGAAGTTTGACTAGTGCGATAATTTGCGATTTATTAATTTACAGTTTTAAAGCACGCTTCTATATACATTTTCAATGTTTTATAAAATTAGTTTAACTTTTTGGGTTGTTTTTAAGCCCCAACAACAGAGTGAACAATCTGTAAATACAAAAGAAAACGAAGGTAACGTTAATAATACTACCGAAACGAACGAAGACGTACAAACTGAAAATAAATCTAAAGAAATGTTAGAGTGGGAGGAGGCCGTTAAAAGATGGATTAATCGTTAATAACAGTATATAGTTGAGATGGTATCCGATAATCTAATTAATTGACCTCACATTAATTGAAGATTTATACTTTTAAGCAAGACCTATACCAATGTAGAATTTAATAAGTATCTACAGTAGACATAATAAATATTAACATTTCTTTTAAGTATGGTGTACAAGGACTTCCATTTAAGGTTGTAGATGTAAACTCTTGAAGCAAATTGCATACAATCATGAAAAATACATTGAGTTTTATGATTTGCATGCTTACTCTAATAATTTTGTATACTTCATTGAAATGTTTGATAAGATAAATACCGAAGAACTTCCAACATGCCTATGTATTTATCTTTAACAAAAATGTGAGCTGTAAACAATACACATTAACGTTGCTTTTTAGATTGTAGACAATAAATTTTGTTATAACTTTTTTCTTTGAGTAAATCTGTAACAGAATTGACAAACGTTTGGCTGTTATTTAAAAACTACTTCAACTAGAGCTTTGTGTAGATTTTGATATAATGATTAACTGGTTGTGCTATCTAACTTCTCTAAAATTATGTTTAAGGCGACGTGGTTTGATCCTGAGAACAAAAATTCTATCAAGTGGTATATTATAATTTGATTAATTTTGTGATTAAAACCCAGTAGAGTTTTGTTCTCTAATCTACATTAATGTTACTACTAATAATCAATTTAACGATATGATAATTATAAGGATATTTACCACTTGTATAATGTACATATTATAGAAATGAAAGCGTATGTGTTAATTTAAGAATATTGGTAGTTCCTTTATTTCTGAACGGATTTATTTTAGTTCTATCAATGGTTCTATTACGACAATTTTTAGTTGTATAAATGTAAAGATAAATACTTAATTAATTTATGATATTGTTGCCACGAATACACACAGAACTATAATGTAAAGACCAATACTTTGTAGTGTTATAAAATATACATTGTTTACGACTTATGTTATCAAAAGACAATTACAATAAAATGTTGATACATTGCTGTTTTTTATTAAACATCAAACTATCAGTATACTTTAACAGTCATCTGTCAAATATTTCGTTACGAACAGCTTTTCGACGATCAAACAATTATAGCTAGCGAGTCCGAATGACAAGTTAAGTGAAGCAAACATCTAAGCTCTTGTGACGCAAAAACTTTAACTTTAAGTCATATAGCGGTTGTGTTGTTATTTGCCCACTTGTAAAGGGTTTTGTTAAATTTAAAGTTTAATAAGTATTTTATTATTCCTGTGTTTTATTGATTTGGGTTTAACAAAAAGATAATTTTTAATAATTATGACCAATACTATAAGCAGTGTCTTGTTCGGTCTTCTAAAAAGATCTTTTTAATTTGCAAACAAGCCAAACGACATTTTCGTCTTCTAGAGATAAGATTAACAAACTTGAGTATTTTAAAAACAAAAAATGCTATAATCTCCAGATTAATGGTTAACATTCCAAATGAAATTGACAGCAGTGTTTTTTCACAGTTGCTAAAAATTTTGCAGCTTACGCTTATAAAGCAGAAACAATAAATAGAAAAAAAAACGGATAAGAAATAAATTGACAAAAATAATTACAAACTGTAATCAATACTTTACAAAGCATACAGTTTACTCTTATAAGGTGTTTCATTATATAATTTTTAGAAAAATTATACTTTTTCATTATTTTACCACTACCGCTTAAGTTTTTAAAATAATGTTTTTTCTACATTCTGTACGCCATCATCTTCATTTTCGGTTGAGACTTTTGAAATGATGCAAACAAAGATAATGTAAGAAAGATGCAGCACTCCGTGTATAAAAAATGGTATGATTTGTCCGATACTATCGACATCTATGTTTGACCCAAGAACTATTTTTTTTTTAAATTATAGAAATCTACACAATACTACCGTAGCGTCATCTCAAGGTTATATTAATTAACATTATATATATAATAATATAATTTTATAAATAAAACAATTATTTTAATGTAAAATACTATTTATTTATGTCAAAATTCTCAACAAAATCAACATAAGACCATAAAAACATAAAAAAATGTATAGACAACATTGTTATAAGCACTGCGTAGGATTTACTTAAATAACTAGTTTTGGGTAATACGTAAATTCTATTAAAAAATGAATGTTTCTTATTAATCAAATGGTTTCTATGTAAACGATTAATTTGCAATTTTTGCAATTCAAATTCCCATTGATTAGAAAGAAACATGAGTATCATTTTTGAATTAATTAATAATTTAAAAATAATTTTGAAAAAACTACAAACAGAATAAAGGCAATTCATAAAATACACTAAGAATTATATTTATCTCGAGGGAGTGCAAGGACGTATCTGAATTATGGATGGAAATTAGTCAATTATGAGATGAAGGTGCGTTTTTTCTGGAGCAACTAGGTTGGTGGAAATTGAAAGGCGACTGTCGGTGAATTTTGGAATACTTGAAAAAATGAAAAAACCATTGCTATAAACTTGATTAATAAAATAGGATTTGGGATAAACAAAAAAGGATCCGTAATATTTGTATACAATTCAAGATTTAAGCACCTCTGCTTGTTTGTGAATCAATCGAGGCACTAAACGCAGAAACAATTGGGAAATCGATGAAGTTTAAGTTGTGAACAAAGAAAGATCTGTAAGGCAGGCAATAAATTGGAAAAACATTGCACACCTAGAGTATTTTTTGAATTTTTGTTTTTAATTAATCTAGATTTAATATTACAAATTACCCTTTTCTGTTTCCTAATAATATTTTGTAATTTTCTTGTTTTTCACTCACTTGACGAATGTTGATATCGATTTCTACAAATTACGAAAGTAATAAATCTGTTATATCTACAATGTCATTACTTACTTGATTGCTGTGAAGTGCCTGCTACTTTATTTGTAGCTATTTTGGTACGCAAAAGCCTTGCAGCACACTCAGCAGAAGGGGCAATTTTGCTAGAAGTTTTTGACTTTTTGTATTGTACTGCAACATTTGAACGTGAAGTACCAACTCGAGTTTGTCCACTCTCTTCACATGAACCTGTTTAAAATAAATAGTTATGCATAGTAAATAAAGCATGTATTTAATCATACCATTCGGAATTGCATTGCGACACAATTTAGTGCACAAAGCATCAACCAATCCAATACATTGGCAATCTGTAGTGCACACATAATTTCTTAATGTGTTAAATGGTTTAAGTTTTAAATCTTCGATGCACCATTTCCGAGCACAAGTCCCAATGATCCTTAATTCTTGGTAAAGTAAATTGATTGAGAAGGGAGGGACATCTCTAATGCAATCGATCTAGAAGATTATTGAATTAATAGCCTATCAATTTACATTATATATTAAATCGTACCTTATTTATTGTCCTTAAATTAATTTTACACTAACAAAATCATACATACAATAAACTTTCACAACCACGTTTATTATTTGCGGTTAACAAAAAAAGTTGATACAGCAAAATAAATGCTGAATAAACGCGAAATAAATTTGAAATAAACTGTGCGCGAATGACATCATTGAAAGGTTTTTATCTTAGCTGTAAATAATCACAAATGTCAAAATAATTCCCGGTGCAATCATAGATGGCTCAGAAAATCGTGTTGTACATAAAATTCGTATGAAGCGAATACCCCCGAAATGATGTACACCCAATTTTTAAATTTTATGGTGGTTTATGGTTGCAATAAACTTTTGCGTTTGCAATAGACATCTATGGTTTATAAGTTTATAACATCATAACCATGCTACGGGCACTCTAGGGTTATTCGGTAATATTTTTGCTGCGGGGAAAGGGGCAAATTTGCTTAGTTCTTACTCCACTCGCAAAAGCGCTGGCTTATGTATTTGGAAGTATTATTTTGTTTCCGAGTTTCATCTGCGCTGCGAGTTCAATTTTGCTTATTTGCACATTTTTTAACATCCTTGAATAAGTGTAAATCAGTTTAAATATTTGAAAATTTATTTACGATTGTGTTCAAGTAAAATGCCTCCTGTATTTAATTGTTGTGTTGTAAATTGTGATACAAGCACAAAAAATACGAAAAAACATCGATTTCCCAAAGATCCAGTGGTAAGTTGAAATTTGTATATTACAAATAAATTATTTTTGTTAAAAATACTATTTAGGAAACCATGCGCTTTATATTAATTTAAAATTTGTCTAGCTGTTTAGAAAATGGATTGAATTTGTTCAACGTGCAGATTTAGAAAACATGGATATACACAAGGTGCGGAGTAATTATAGAGTTTGCGACAATCATTTTGCTCCAGAATACAAAATCGGTGATGAATATTTTAGTCAATCAGGACTCATTACTGGAGCTGTACCAACTTTGAATCGTTCATCAAACCTGAAATCTGGTAAATACGATACATATTAATATTATTAATTAATTCAGTAGGCTCTTTAGTTTAGTCAATTTTAATTTTTGGTAATTTTATTGCAATTTACTAGAATTGTTTCTTGTTTCTTTTAGATAATACTGCACCTGCTGTAGCTGGTGAAGAGAATGCTGTTGTGATTGCTACTGTTCAACCACAATACGATCCTGAGGCGATTACTGGACCTAGTCATGAAAACAATGAAAGAATGGATTTTCAGCAATCGGAAATTTTTGTCCCAAGTGTTGCAACTGAGAATATAAAAAGTAACGTGGGAAGTCGAAGAGGTAAATTCTTATATTATATTTCAATCCTTGTTCAAATTGGATTATTTTATTTCTAAGGTCATTGAATAATTTATGTTAAATACGGCAATTTTGCAACAAATGAATCGAGGAAATATGTTTTTTTTATTATTTTATTTTATATTCTAAAATGTAGGGTCTTAGGATTAGCACAGCTGCATGTCATAAAAAAATTTACAATTTAAAATTATGGGAAAAGAAAAGTTTGCTAAATGTGTTATTTATGGTAGACGTCTTTCAGGATCTCGTGAACTGTGGCGCTGTAGTCCGTATATGTCAAAATATTGTTATTATCCGTCTTACAAACTTCCGCCGGTATATTGTACTTTGTCCACAATGTGTCGATGCAGCTAGTTCACTTGGTAAATGCAAAAAGTAAGTTCGGAGCTTCTGTTCATATTTTTCACTTATTTAGACTTAATTTTTGTTGGTGTTACTTTAATATAAATAACAACGAAGTATTAACACAAGTACAAATTTAATTCTATTTATTTTAGTTACCTTGTATAAATTAAAGCATACACGCACCATGTATAAAAATCAAAAATAAAAGTAGTCTAACTTTTTCAGAGTGGATTGTAGCAAATCAGCTGATTGTTCTCGCGCAGCTTGGGATCAAACAATAACGCGTTCACTCTAACTGTTGCTCGCCAATTTAACTTAGAAAAAAAGTAATAGTATCAATAGAAAGAAAAAAATTATGCAATTTAAACCATACCAATAACAAGACTAAAAAGTGTTTATTATTTTAAAACACTAATTTAAAGTATGACACTTTTTAAATAGCATTAGCCTTACTTTTGGAATATTAAAGTATTAAAGTTTTTTACGTAATAATGAATATAATAATGGGTTGTTATGGTGAAAACTTTTTATTATGGCGCTAGTTTTAAAAGAGTTCGAAATTTGATTGCCGTTCATTTGATTACTAAAATACTATCTGTCAGTGCTATTAAAAAATATGTACAAAAATTTGAAATATAAAGTATGCAAATATTTGCCAAAAATCAGAAAAAAAAGGTTATATATTTTGAATAAAATAAAATGTTTTAAACTAATTAACAACTACGTATATCACAGAAAATTGACAAATTGTTGACCACAGAGAAAAGCTTGTTTTGGCTATGGTAAATGCGGACAAAACATACAGTTTACGGCAACTTTCTGTTGAAGTTGGTTTATGCAAGTCGCGAGTATGGAATATATTAAAAAACATAAATATCATCCTTATAAGTGACAACCCCATTAAGAAATTTTTGCTGTCGACGAAAAAAGTAGAATTGTGTTTTGCTATGAAATATAAGAGCACGAACAATGAACATCGTTTTCCGTCGTAAAAGTGTGCTTTCCCGACGAGTGTATTTTTAACCTTAAATAATGAACCAAACGTTCAAAACAGGCGGTGTTGGGGTCACAAATACCCTAATCTTAATATTTCCACCAGAACTCAGTATCATAAAAAAATTAATACCTAGACAAGGATTTTTAATAATATTATCGACTCATTTGAAATTGAAGGAATTTTAAATTCATAAAAATATTTATATTTTTTAGTAACGAAGGTAGACAGATAGTGGGCTAAAGTAAAAAATTGTTTCTACAGCAGACTAAAGTATTGCTTAGCTAAAAACGGAAGATTATTTGAATATTTATTATAATTTGTTTCGTTACTATTGTTCTTCAAATTTTTAATAAAACATATTTTTATTACTTGTTACTTACTTACCGTTTTATTATAGAACTAATGCTAGAAAACATAACTAAAAATTTAATATAAGTACTAAGTTAATTGCCTATGTTCGATTTTGAGAGTGGACGCCCGCTATATATATATATTAGACTGTTTCAAAAAAATCGACAATTTTAGTCTTACTGATAACCAATTCAGTTACTAAGTTACAAAATTCCAAAGTCTAAACAAAACTTTTTCTCATGTTAAATAAATGGGAAATTGAAATTTGCGATGCGGCACACCTTAATATGAATATTAGCAGCTTTTTTTCGTCATTTCCAATGATATTTTCACAGTGCCTAAGGAAAAAAATAATTGTCGATTTCTTTGAAACAGTCTAATATATATACATATTGTTAGAGCTTGTTTCTCAAATAAAACACCAATTATATGAACTTCTGCATTATAGCAAAGAACATAAATTCATGCTAATAGACGAGCTTACAACTGAACGTTCGGTATCGAACTGCCCCTAAATCTCATATGCACATGCATGTCGAGCAACCGTCGAGCTTTATATTCTTTATCGTTTTTAACACTCGGCCTTCCTAACGATGGAGCGTCCTCGGGACCCACCAGGACACATCTGGAGCCATCCCAATGATAGAGCGTCTGCGCGACCCACCAGGACACATCAGAAGCCATCCCGATGATGGAGCGTCTGCGCGACCCACCAGAACACACCTGCTGCCATCCAGATGACTTGGGAAGCATGAACAGTTGGCGGCTTGGCACATCAACCAAGGAACTGGACTTAGTACACTGGACTACGTGTGATGATACTTTGCAATCTCAGATAGTTCACGGGACTACCTGGTGGCTCACTAGGCCACTGTTGCAATTCTAGGCAGTGCACAAGACTACCTGGTGGTACACTAGACCACTATAGCAGTTTTAGGTAGTACACTAGACTACCTGGTGGTACACTAGACCATCACTGCCAAATTTAGTAGCGCACAGGGCTACCTAGTGGCACACTAGACCACTGTGGCGATTTTAGATAGTACACTAGACTATCTTGTGGTACACTAGACCATTGTGGCGATTTTAGATAGTACACTAGACTACCTTGTGGTCAGTGTTGTAAATAGATAATTTTTAAATTATATAGATACAGATAATTTTTTTTGTTAAAAAATTATCTAGCATTAGATAATAGATAAAATATTGAAACTTTATATAGATAACAGATAATAGATGAAATAATCTACCTGTAGTAATTTGAAGAACTACTATAGAATGTGGGAAATTAATGAAGAAAAGCATACATATCGTAACTTGAATTTTACGAGACACTGGATTTTTTGTAAATTTAATTTAACCAATTTAAATAAAAAATTATATATATATACAGATACATATACCTTATATATTTTGATTGTATCTAGATACATATAAATAGATAAAAAATATGAATCTAGATTAATTTATCTATATAAATTTATATAGATAATTTACAACACTGCTTGTGGTACACTAGACCACCACGCCAATTGTAGGTAGCGCAGTAGACTACTTGGTGGCACACTGGACCACCATTGTAATTTTAGGTAGCGCACTGGGCTACCTGGTGGCACACTGGACCACCATTGCAATTTTAAGTAGCGCACTGGGCTACCTGGTGGCACACTAGACCACCATTGCAATTTTAGGTAGCACACAAGACTACCTGGTGGCTCACTAGACCACCATTGAGGGTAGAGAACTATTGTCCTCTGAACCCCTCCCATGACATACTGAGTCATGCTTTGGTTGGCCAGACCAATAATACAGGTGCACAAGATCTTCGGTAGATGGCTAAGCACTCATCCTACCGTCTACGACCATTGGATCCATCGTCAAGGTCAATGACAATCAGATATACAATGATTATCTGAAAACAGGCGCATTAAAAATAGTCATAAAAATATGTAACAAACTAAATCTACTAAACCAAACAAACTTTAAAAATATATTAAATCATTTTATTGCTATTCCGCCAATTGTGACCGGAATAACTTAAGGCGATCGCTTGATACGACTCTTCGGAACCGCCTTCGGTCTTTCGTAAAGGAAACTACTCTATCCCATGTAGCACATCGTCACGTTACTTTCACAGAAACTCTGACGATTTTATCAGTACGTCACGACATCTTATAACGCTAAAGTAACGATTAGGTTACAGATTTTAACGAAAACCGCTCACTTTTCTTTATGGCGAAATCGTGACTATGACGTTACAAGTCGACTTCGCTATTTCGTGACGCTTTCTCAACTTTTTCGAGAATGAGAAACGTGACGAAATCGTTATATCGCTACTGAAACGTTTAATAAACGTAAAATAGTGATTTTTTTCGCCATTTCGTGACTTTTTCTAAAGTTTTTCGAGAATGACAAAACGTGACGAAATCGTTATATCGCTACTGAAACGTTTAAAAAACGTAAAATAGTCATTTTTTTAGAGGTAGGTTTTTAAATAATAGAATATCAATAAGTAAACAATATGTATTAATAATATAAAATAAAATACAGTAATAGAATAATACATAATCATTCATAATGCTTTACCATTCTTCTAATATTGTATAATTCGCATCATTTTTCTTTTGCTGTAACAAAAAAATAGTTTAAAAATTAAAGCATAGTTAAATAATAATTAATATTGTACAATACAGGGTGTTTAAAAAGTGTCGGACTCACCCGTGTGGTAATAGAGGACGTTTAACTGAATACAAAAATGTAAAAGAAAATTTGCTGTTAACTCTTCTTACTTAAGATATATAGTCCTATTAGTTTTAATTAATTGATACTGGGTGGCAGACTTGTTATTTTGTATACCAAAAGTGATTTCACATGTCACTTTAGCAAACTAACTTGAAATCACTTTTAATTTAACAGAAGTAATAAAATACCTACCTCGGATTTCATTCTGTCATACGTATGTTGCAATAAGTACTTTATTCTAGATTGCGCTTGTGTTATGGAGTATTGGGAGGTGCAAATTGAATTTATAATAAGTTTTATTATTGTTGCAGACTTGAGTGGTTCCTTTCCATTCATGCCGGACCAGTTGCATTTATTTTGAAGGCTTAAATGAAAACAATGTTTAATTGCATTTGCAATATGATCATCTCCATTTTTGCCTCCAATCGGTGATATCACTGCTTCCTTCAAACATGAAAATTTAAACATCGGTATATTTGCAACACATTATAAGTACTTACAAAAAGTTTTGAATTATTCTCTTCAATTAGAAATTGTTCAAATGACTTTAAATCCTCCAGAGTCGTGAGTGGCAACAAGTCAACAACTTCTTTTAACTCTTCCCTCTTGGACATGTTCAAGTAGTCGCTCCTGTGGCAGCTGTTAATGGTAGTTCTTTAAGAATTTTCTTTAACACCTCAAATTCACGCTTAGTTGCCATGACAAATGATTCTTTAAATATTAATAAAATTAGTTCAGTGCAAATTCCACAAAAAAACAACATATACCTATAAACCTTTCAAAAAATAAAAATTCTTTATTGAAAGTAGTCATTTGTAATGTAATTGCTCTTAATTCTTCTTTGATAGGAGCTAATTCTACAAAAAAAACTATTTATAATTGTTATAAATTAATAACAAAGTGTGCCTTTACCACCTGAACAACTGCACTGAGTTGTTTGCATACATTGGAGAAGCCTTGGCCCAGGAAACTTTGTTTTTAAACCACCATTCAGGAACTACTTCAACCTCCTTCGAAGCAGTAAATTCGACGACTATGAAATTCATAGTAAAAATAGTAAAACTACCAAAATAAAAAATAAATTTATTAAAATACAAACCTTAAAAATCTGTTGTATGACATAAAGGCAAAAAGACGAATTTATTCTCAAAATAAGAAATCATTACCATTTTTGCAATTACTTTCACTGTATTGATACTCTTTTACAATTGCACAATTATGAAATTCTAGTAACCCAATACGGAAAATACTTAAATCAGTTGGTTTATTGTAAAATGTCAAATTGTGATTTTGTAAATGAGATTTGGCTTATTCTAATAATAATTATTTCACAGGATCATATAATCGGGTAATTGCATAAATGCTTCAATTTATAGGTTATGTTTAAAAATTAATTTTCCCATTCTTATGTACATACATATACGAAAATAAGAACACACAATGGTAATATATAGAAAATAGATCAGTAATCGACAAACTTACCTCTTGTTCTTTTTTTTTGCTTAATGCAAATCACTTTTTTAGGCAAAACACAACACGTGCTTCTAAAATATTCAGGATTCAAAAACAATTCCATAGATAAAATATTTAAATAGATGGACCACTCTACCGTTATCAGTGGGAAAAGTAAATTAGTTCTACTCCAGCCGCGAATGTCGCTGTATGCACAATCGTGCCGAATGGCGGAATTTTCAAACTTTCTGTTAACTAAAGTTTTATTTTTTGTTTCATTTAATTTTGGTGTAAATGTTATACAAGTAATCTACAAATTTTAAAAATGAACTTATGTTATTACACCAAAATTAATCACACGAAAATGCTGTTAGAAAATATTTTTTGGGTAATTCCTTCTATAAAAAAATTGTAATTAGTTAAAAGTTAATAACATTGCATTCCACCAAAAAATATTTTTATGCTATTTAAAACGTACATCAAGTATAAAAGATCAAGTACAAGCGTTAAATTTATTAAACATAAAACTGATTATTAATATAATCGTTACATTTTACGTGTATAAAATTAATCCTTAACATTTTTTTGTTCTATGTTTTAACTTATCAAAGGTAACTATTGCTTTCTTCTTAATACAATCACTTAAGTCTTTTTGATCCTGTCCTTTTAAAATTTTATTTATACTACCTACCCATGCTAAAATATAAAAATAAACTAAATAATCGGCAAATACATTTTTTAAATTATGATTTATGCAATGCATTTCCTCGTCTTGTAATGCGTATTTAAATAACTTGATTTTTAAAAGGTCTTTAATGTTTTTTTTAAAACATAACTTTGGAAGAAAAACGTGAATTACACCACAACACTTTGTAAATATTTTTCTGTAGAAATCACTGACCCGAATAAGTGATTTCGGATTGTACGCTCTGGCAGCCACCAATCCTTCATTTTTAGAAGTGGTTAATATGTTGCGACAATCATTACAATCAATATTTTTTAAAAGTTTTTTTGCTACAAATCCTGCTAAATAGGAGTGCAGTTCAATTTTCATCACTGAATTCGAATCCTCAAATTGAAAATTTACTTCCTCTGATAAAATACAATCTTCCACAATTGGAAGAGCACTAACTTCTTCTTCAGAGTGTTCTGTAGAAATCATATCCTTCAAGGTATTTAACGCCCCTTCACTGTCATCTTGCTCGCAGTTACCTCCAGGAGAATGAGATGAATAAAAGTTGTTGATTAATAATGTTTTAAAGGAAGCTGCGAAGGAAGCACTGCTTGGATTGATATTCCTACCACCTTGCAGACGGATACAACAAAAAAAGTTTTCAACAGGGTCCTGGTTTATGTTTCCTGGCAAGAGAAATTTAAAATTGTAGTCCTTATTTAATTTTGGCCATAAATACCTAAAGGCTTTGATGGTTTGAATCCAATTTTTAACTGATGGAGGAACAAATGTACTTTCATGCTTTCCAGTTTTTATAAATCTCATGGATTCTAGCACTTTAAGTGCCTCAGTCCAAAATTCTATGTGAGGAGATTCATTGTTCACTGCACAACGTAAAAGTTTTCCCTCTGCAGCTTGTATAACAGAACCATTTACGCTGTCAAATAATTTGTCCATAAACAAAAGAAAATCAGCAGTATCTACAGCTGATGACGATCGATATGTTTCTGTAATAAATATTTTTTAGTTATATGCCTACATACGTCATAACTTAGTATTACCTGTTTGAAAAGAAGTGGAGAAATACCGCATAGTTGCAGAAACTCTTTGAGAGAATACTTGAGCAGCGTTCCTCACCTTCATTTTTTTCATTTTTTCCTCGTAAATATGTTGGTCTGTCAACCTATTACATAGTCTAAAATCAACAGCCCCACTGTCAAACTCATAAAAACTTATAATATCTTTCCACGACGCAGTTTGTTGTTCATTTTTTAACCATTTAAATTTCACGTCTGATTTAAGCAAATTATTCCTGATACCCTTCAATAAATGAGGAGAGTCGTAAAAATGTATTATTTCGTCGCCATCTACAAGGTAACCAAAATATCTATTTTCAATATTGTTTCTAATGCAATGAGCCCTCGTTTCTGACATTAATTTGTTAATTGCAGAAACACTTGGAGCGAACTGATCTGAAACTGTAGCTACAACTTTCAATCCAATTGCTTTTAACGAAGCCACAATCAGTTTAATGTATACAGCAATATCATTGGATTTCATGCCGCCTCGAGTAAAAAAATATGCCAGAGGTTGTTTCCATTTTTTATATATACCTCGTGCCATAAATACCATTGCATGGTCTGCAAATTCAATTCGATCTTGATCGTCGCCGTAATCCTCAAAGCCTTCGATTTTGTCATCTTTTGTGTTATAATTTAATGCAACTGATAAAGACATCTCGTCGTACATAAGGATGCAAATTTTTTCTTGAAATGTCATTTTTGCAACAGTACTTATTAAGCTATTAATTATATTATCGTTAATGCCGCATTTAAATGGAATTTTTCTTAATAGTTTAGACAATGTTCTTCGTGATGGAAGGGCAAACATTTTTTCTAACAGCCTATAGCCTTTAGGACTTTGTTTAAAAAGCGAAAGAGCGAAAATTTTATCTTTTAGAGTAAATCGACGTCCTCGGGGCTTTTTCATTTGTAATTCTATTTGCGACTTCAAGAATCTTAAGGTAGTGCTGTTGATTTTAGATCCTACGAAATCCCCTGACTGAATATATTCTTCAGCTGCTCGCAGACGTTCTTTGTTAGACATATTTTCTGCATACAACTTAGCTCCAGTTTTTTTTAAACTACGCGCTAAAACGTACATTTTTTTGGATTTTGGCGTTAACTGCGTAACTCGTCTCACATCAACCAATTTTAAGAAGTCGATCCGTTTGGTAATTGCTGAAATAAAAATATATTACTTATATGGTCAGTAAGAATTCCTGTGTACTTATTACTAATACCATTGCTAATACAATGCTAATGCGCTTAATTTTATAATACATTAAAAACTAGTTATTTAAATTTACCACATCATACGCTTTAATAGAATTTAGAGAAGCGATTCCATTACAGAACTTTATATGAAAAGTTTTACCTGTGGTTTTAAAAAGCAATTTTTGGTGTAAAAACTATGTAGCATTAAATTAGCGGTAATGTTTATTCGAACAAAAATTGAAAATATTCTAAAAAAATCCTAAGAATCGCCACCGGTTGATATATTTGTTATCCAAAATTTAATTTCACGTTCGCGGATATACAAAAACCGTAAATACCACAATTTATCAAAAATTTTGATCATTCACCCTAAACCATAACCAGTTTATGATGTGCAGGTACCTTAAATTACCAAACTAGAGACATTTCATTATGTCGTGAACTGTGACCTTGAGTCGAGAATCGGAATTAATATACTAAAAGTCAAAAATTTGACAAGTCTATCTGAATTCCAAAAACGTTAGTTTATTTAAAAAGCACTCACATTAATAAAAATTAAAAATAAATATATATTTATTTATTAAATAAAAATTAATTTACTTATAATAATGTCTAAAGACTTATTAACAACAAATACAACGATAAAAGCAAAGATAGATTAGAAAAAATATACCGGCGGAAGTTTGTAAGACGGATAATAACAATATTTTGACATATACGGACTACAGCGCCACAGTTCACGAGATCCTGAAAGACGTCTACCATAAATAACACATTTAGCAAACTTTTCTTTTCCCATAATTTTAAATTGTAAATTTTTTTATGACATGCAGCTGTGCTAATCCTAAGACCCTACATTTTAGAATATAAAATAAAATAATAAAAAAAACATATTTCCTCGATTCATTTGTTGCAAAATTGCCGTATTTAACATAAATTATTCAATGACCTTAGAAATAAAATAATCCAATTTGAACAAGGATTGAAATATAATATAAGAATTTACCTCTTCGACTTCCCACGTTACTTTTTATATTCTCAGTTGCAACACTTGGGACAAAAATTTCCGATTGCTGAAAATCCATTCTTTCATTGTTTTCATGACTAGGTCCAGTAATCGCCTCAGGATCGTATTGTGGTTGAACAGTAGCAATCACAACAGCATTCTCTTCACCAGCTACAGCAGGTGCAGTATTATCTAAAAGAAACAAGAAACAATTCTAGTAAATTGCAATAAAATTACCAAAAATTAAAATTGACTAAACTAAAGAGCCTACTGAATTAATTAATAATATTAATATGTATCGTATTTACCAGATTTCAGGTTTGATGAACGATTCAAAGTTGGTACAGCTCCAGTAATGAGTCCTGATTGACTAAAATATTCATCACCGATTTTGTATTCTGGAGCAAAATGATTGTCGCAAACTCTATAATTACTCCGCACCTTGTGTATATCCATGTTTTCTAAATCTGCACGTTGAACAAATTCAATCCATTTTCTAAACAGCTAGACAAATTTTAAATTAATATAAAGCGCATGGTTTCCTAAATAGTATTTTTAACAAAAATAATTTATTTGTAATATACAAATTTCAACTTACCACTGGATCTTTGGGAAATCGATGTTTTTTCGTATTTTTTGTGCTTGTATCACAATTTACAACACAACAATTAAATACAGGAGGCATTTTACTTGAACACAATCGTAAATAAATTTTCAAATATTTAAACTGATTTACACTTATTCAAGGATGTTAAAAAATGTGCAAATAAGCAAAATTGAACTCGCAGCGCAGATGAAACTCGGAAACAAAATAATACTTCCAAATACATAAGCCAGCGCTTTTGCGAGTGGAGTAAGAACTAAGCAAATTTGCCCCTTTCCCCGCAGCAAAAATATTACCGAATAACCCTAGAGTGCCCGTAGCATGAACAATTCAAAATTTAGTGGTGTCTGGCAATATTTACAAGGCGCATGCTCTACTTACGGTTAACGTAAAGAAGTACACGGATTTCCATGCATTTACGTGACAAATTCGATAGGTTTACATGTAACGTTTTATACACATATAATCCTAACGATAATGTGAAGAAATGACTTAGAATGTATTCACGTTTTATACACATGTAATTGTAACGTTAACGATACAAAGAAACGTGAAGAAATTCAATCGAATTTATAACGTTTCAAACGTCTCGATTTAATTTTCACTAAATCTTGACTTTTCCGAGACATTCCTCAATTTCGTCGTGACGTTGTGCTACATGGGATATCGATCATTTCCCAGCACCGCCGTGATTTTTACGGGCCCGATATACTTTGGCACCAATTTACCACTGGTCAAGCCCTTCACTAAGAGAGTCTTTTCTACCAAAACGATATCACCTTCTTTATACTTGATCGCCTCTAAGCGCTTCTTATCGTAACGAGCCTTCATTTTCTTTGCTGCTTTGTCACAACGCTTTTTAGCTGTCTTTCGAAGCTCATGGATATCTTACGCGGTATATTTGATAATCGGATTTCGTTCTCCAATCTTGGCCTTAGACCATACAATAATTCACTAAGGGCTATACCCGTGGTTGCGTTTTTAGTACTATTTATCCCCTGCTGCACTTGGTTCAGTATTTCATCCCAGCAGTCGTGATTACCTCCAACACTACCGGTTAACGATTCTAAAATTGTTGGATTAGATCGTTCTACTTGACCGTTGCTACGTGGTGTGGCAATAGCATTCTTTATATGTTTTATTTGGTACTTGGTACAGAATTGCCTGAACTCTTGGCAATCAAACGTTTTTCCACGATCAGTTATCACTCTTGTTGGAGCACGGACTAACTTGACGAGCTGTTTAAGTTTGTGGCAAACGTGCGTACTACATGTGTTCAGCACAGCTTCGATCCAGACAAACTTTGTAAAGGCGTCGATTATCACTAATATTTGGGTGTTTCCTTCTGCTGTTTTACAGAATAGACTCAAGTGATCCAGATGTAGGGTATGGAACGGTTCAGCTACCTTTTCTATCGGGTGTAATTTATTTCGTCGTTTGCCAGTTGGTTTCTTCGCAACCAAACATGCTATACAACGACTCACAAATTTCTTCACAAAATTTTGCATATCGTTAAACCAATAAACTGATTTTATAGCATCTAATGTACGCTTCCAACCTGGATGCCCATTATCATCATGGAACATTTTTACTACTCTCCATCTCACATCTCGAGGAAAACGATTGTTGGTTCGTTGTTAATAATTCTACAAATCTTATCGTCTTTTAGAATATAGCATTCTTCGGCGTCGTTGTCTATTATTTGTTTTCTTATCAACTGTAAATCTTCATCTTGTGGTTGAACACCATAAATCAAATCGTTTGTTTTGATCATATTTATCGATATGAGATTGCGACTTAGCGCCTCAACATGATTCATTTGACTTCCAGGACGATGCTCTACTGTGAAATCATATTCTTGCATCGCCAGCCACCAGCGTCCAATTCGAGGTGTCATGTCCTTTTTTACCCATGTTAACCTTATGGATTTGCAGTTATTACGGTAAAATGACGTCCATACAAATAATTGCGAAATCTTTTTACAGCTTCATAAACAGCAAGCGTTTCTAATTCATAGCTGTGATAGCGCGTTTCAGCATTGGTTGTCTGTCGACTCATGTACGCCACTGGCTTATAGGCACTGTAATGATAAGTTGCACATTATGGCAACATAGCATATTATGTAGAATGTAAGAGGAGCATGCGTGATAGAGAGTAGGTACCATAGATGGCGACCGATTAAGTAAAGGTTAGCTTTAAGGAATTAGTTGTAATGTTAAGCATTAAAATAAACAATAAATAAAATACAAATAAGGATTACTACTTTAACCATAATAACATAACATAACAGGCACCACTATTTTGCTTTTGTAATAATACACCTCCGATTCCATGCTTACTAGCGTCCGTGTGGATTTGTGTTTCGGCGTTCGCATGATAAATTGCTAAAGTTGGAGCAGCTACCAGTTCGCTCTTTAATTGTTCAAATGCGCGTTCTTGTTCTTTTCCCCAGTTCCAATTAGAGTTTTTCTTAAGTAAGGATGTTAATGGTTTGGCTTTTAAGGCAAAACTCTGAATGTATTTTCGGAAATAAGACGCTAAACCAACAAATTGACGTGTTTGATGGACATTTGTAGGAGTTGGAAAATCTTTAACTGCCGCTAGTTTGTTTCCAGAGGGCGTTAAGCTACCATCGCGAATTCGTCTAAATACACTAGAACATAATCATGTCTTAACCTTCCCAAAGCCATATTTATTGCTCTTTGAAAGACCGCAGGCGCATTCGAAAGGCCAAATGCTACTCTAGTATATTGATAGTGACCGTCGGGTGTTACAAAAGCCGTAAATTTTCTACTGTCTTGTGCCATACTTATTTGATGATAACCAGATTTCAAATCTAAAACCGTAAATACGTAATTTCTCGCTAATCGCTCTAACTGATCTTCGATAAGCGGTAGAGGATATCGATCCTTTACAGTGATAGCGTTTAACTTGCGGTAGTCAACCACCATCCTTAACTCCCCATTCTTTTTCTTTATTAACAATACAGGGTTCGCATATATAGTGAAACGGTTGGTTCAATTATTTGTTTTTGTAATAGATCATCCACAATTGCGCGTACTTTTTCTCTTTCGAACATGAATAAGCGGTACGGTTTGTAAGTAACTGGCACCGTCGATTTTAGTTCGATGTGCATTTCCAAATCAATATTGCTTAAAAGCGCGTTATTTTCATTAAAGCATTTTGGATATTTGTGAATTATGTCTTGCAGACGTCTCTTTTCGTCTTCATTGATGTCAACACCTGTTTGCGTAGTAACTTCGTTTATTTCTAAACCTCTTGCGACACATGTGCCCTTAGGAATATCTATTTTTTGAACGTTTATAATTCTAATTTTTATCACGCTCATCCCATCGTGAATCTTTAGAGTATATTACGCCATTAATTATATTTGCATTGACCGTAACTAAATTAATGCCGGGTTCGACCTTAACATCTGTACTACAATAAATTTTAATTTTATTTTCACCCTCAACAACATGTGTTAAATGTTCAAATAAATTTCTTTTCGTTAGCGTAAGGAATTCTGGAGTTTTTTAAACAAACACGCTATTGTCGTCGGCCACAGGCCGTCCCACGAGAATGTCAACAACTTGTAATGCGTCGGGTACCACATAGAAATTAGTCGTCATTTTTATTTCATCTATTTCGATTTCAGCTTGCATTATTCCTAATGGTTTAATTGTAGCCCCACCGTAACCTTCGAGTGTCACGTCGCACGGATAAAGTTTCAAATTTATTTTTTTGAGAAGGGCATTTTTCACGGTGTTACATTCACTACCGAAATCAACGTATCAACGTATGCGGATACAGTGATATTCCATGTATTTTGGCTGATTTGTAAGATTTATCATCCGAAACGTTATTTATGTTACACATAAGTTTATGAATTTTTTTATTTTTAGAATCGTCTCTTCTCTTTTTAAAACACTCAGTTTCGTAATGCCCCTTAAGTTTACAATAATTACAAGTCTTTTCGGAGTTCTTTTTTTTGTGCAATTCGCCTTTTTGTGTCCTTCGCGTCCGCACGAATAACATTTAATTGATCTTTTCACATGAAATAACTGTGAAACCGGCTTATTTTTATGAAATGGTTTATCTACATCACGATTGTTTACTTGTGCATCTTCCGTATTAGCTACTAAATATTTTAATAATTGTTTTGTAGTTACACAACCGGACGCTTGCACACCCGATTTTAAAAATGGATCATTTAAAGTACCTATTAGTAATTATATCGACAATTATGTTTTCCGCGAGTTTACAACTTTGTCCTAATGCTAATTTGCGATAATAGAAGTCTAGCAAGCTCTGATGTTTGCTCCTCTTTAAATTCACAAGCTCTTTTAACTTACAGTAAATTCCTTGTTGTGGAGGAAAAGCTTCGATTAAATTTGTTTTCCAATATCCCCACGAGAGATTGAGGTCTTCTTGATTATTGTACCAAGTTCTAGCGTTACCTTTTAACTTATTGGACATGCAAAATATACGATCCCTATCGTCCCATTCGAAAACGTCTCTAGTAGAATCAATGGTATGCAGCCACTGCGCCATAGTCATGTCATCTAATCTGCCGCTAAACGCTGGTACGCTGTCTATTCTTCCCTGGTAACGACTCGATTTCGCGTTCAATTTGTTTTTCAGTTTTTTGAGTTTCTTTCTTAAATTGCGGTTTTCGCAAGAAGCATCACTTGAACTATCACTACTACACGTACTACAAGAAGTGTCACTGTCACTACTCGCGTTCGCACGCGGTTTTTAATTTGTCTTAGGCATTTTTACTGCGTTTTATTATAACTTACCGAATTACCGACCTTTGCGTTGCTATTTTTTTTGCACTTATCGCAGTTACCGCACAATGAAAAAAAAACAGTCGGACGTAATTTAGTAAGCTTAAGCAAATAAGTTTTTGTTTTTAATCGCACGTAGGCGAATCCCGCTTCTGATTTGTTAGAGTTTGTTTCTCAAATAAAACACCAATTATATGAACTTCTGTATTACAGCAAAGGACATAAATTCATGCTAATAGACGAGCTTACAACTGAACATTCGGTATCGAACTGCCCCTAAATCTCATATGCACATGCATGTTACCAAACCGTCGACCTTTATATTCTTTATCGTTTTTAACAATATATTAGTTTGCTAACGCTTTTGAGATGCACAGGAAAAAGTGGACCTAACAAGATATATAAATATATTTTAAAAACACCTAATTACAGTGAGTATTTATCGATATATATTTCCTCATTTTCATATTATAGTAAAATTAGGATAAAATAACAACCACCTTGGCAAAAACTAAAACAAAAATCATAAATTATAATAAAGTAATGTACTCGATTCATACTATAAAATTCCACGATTATCCAAATTTTAATATAGTTAAAGTAATCCATCTCTCTAAGTGACGACAATTGGATAAAATATGATGTTTTCTTAAAGTCAATCCACAGTTATATTTTTGTTATAAATAACTAGTTTCAACAATTTAAATTGTCATCAGTTACACTAAAAACCAAATGAATTCACAAAAATAATTAAATATTTAAAGGAGCTTACACATTATATCAATAAATTATAAAAATTGAATGACAAACGTCAACAAATTAAAAATTTTAAATTCAAACTGACATTAAATACACAGCCATAAGTGATATATGAAAAGGAAAATGAAAAATGAAAAAAGTAAGTTGAAATTAAGAAGAGGAGAAATAATTAAATCAAGAATTTCATTAAGACAATTTTCGTTATAAAGATGACGAATTTCAACATGATTAAGAAAAGAACTTTTGTTACAAAAATAAAGAAATTTAACATTAAGGCCAGAAGAAAAAGAATGACCATCAGTAGACAAAATATGATTAGCGAAAGAAGAACAAAAGTATTTGATATACTAGAATTTAAATACCTTTTAATAAAATAAATATGTTCTTCTAATCTTGTTTTAAACTTTCTACCAGTTTGTCCTAGATAAGAACAATTACAAGAAGAGCAAAAAAATTGACATGTCAGAAAGAATAAACAGAAACTTTATTATTAACAATAAAATATTTTAAATTACGATTAGTAGAAAAAGAAATAGAAATATTATACTTTTTAAAATAATTTTTAAGAAAAAGAGAAGAAGAATTAATATAAAGCATAGAACGATAGATAGTAGCATTATCGGATTTATTTTGAGTAAAATTTAAAAAAAATGGTATGAACGAACTTTATCAAAAACATTGTTTAAAACATAAAAAAGTTAACCATTGTTGTAAGGTAATTTCTTAATAGTGTCAAATTCTTTATTAAAACTAGACTTGGAAAGAGGAATAGAAAAGAGACGATTAAATAAAGAACGAAAAGAAGTAATTTTATGATTATAAGGATGATTAGAGTAAAAGAGAATTAAACAATCAGTGTAAGTAGGTTACCATAGATTTCAAAACTAAATTTCTCATTCTCTCCAAAAGAAGAAGATCTAAATATGGAAGGGCGTTGTTACATTCAATTTCATAAGTAAAATGAATATTAGGATAAATAGAATCAATGAAATTATTAAAATTATCTAAATCATCTTAAGGAACAATGCAATCATCAACATATCTAAACCAAAAACTAATCATATATTAGAAAAAGAAGAATCAGAAAGGATTTTTTATATGATTTATAACTAACTAAGTACCATATGCATATTTATCTTAGTTAGAAATGTTAATCTTTCGTTTTGCACTTATGTGTGAATATACTTATTATTTATTAGACTGGAGCTTGCTTGAGTGTATCTCTGAAAAAATATATTAACCGAGGTTAACATTAAATACATTTTAATTTTTTACAAACCAGCAAAAGTTAAACTAAAGAGACATATAACCTCCAACAATTGTTTAGTAGTAAACTTTGAAAGTGTTTAAAAGTATCTCTGTGTTGCATTGCTTTAGTGAAGATTTAACATCTTGACTTTATTTTCAGCTTTTTCACTTTCACTAACATTAAAGATATGTATTTAAAAAATTAACGATAAAATGTTAGTAGATGTCAAATCCACTCAAATCAATGTCAGCTTAATCCAATGGCACAGCCTATGGTTTAAACCATTATCTTTGGTTTAAACCTTTGGTAAACCTATGGTTTAAACAAGTAAACGTAGTTGTGTGTATGCGTAAATACCCCACTGCGCAGAGATATTTATGGACCGGAAGATAGTAATAGCACATTCGGATGACTACACTAGGGCGCACTCAGGCGCACTGAGTGCAACTTTTGTCAGAGCGTGCGTGTTCGGGTGACAAAGCGACCGTGCTCGGAGCCAGGTCCGTATGTTCGGATGGTGCATAACTCTGCCATAAGTCGCTCTGGTTTGCACCGAGAATCGAAGCTAGTGCAAGTGCGGATCTGATAAAAATGGCGGTAAAATTAGCACTTTTTAAAATGTTAGACAGCAATACTTCCGATGAAAACGATTTTATGAGAATTATTAACGCGTTACATGCTGTTGGTGAAGAGAAACAGTAAATTGTAAAAATTAATAACTTTGTACAAATAGTCAAATAATATAATGATCAGATGTATTTTTATAATTTCTTAAACTTCATAATTTTTAATGTATCTATTTTTAATTTTGCAGGCAGTTTAGAATGAGTCGGTCAACGTTTTTAGAAATTAAAAAAAACCTTTTGGTGCATAGTTGATTTAAATTTTGAATTACAGCGCCAACGGCTGTACGTGTAGCGCGACCCGCGGTCAGTTCAGTCACGTGATACGATAGCCTTCGGAGTGATCTCGCTCCGTGTTGGTGCATGCCACCCGAATCATATAGCCTATGCATAGCGTTTTTCACTGAACAAATCTGAATGCACACTAACACCGGGTGAGTTTACTGTGCACTATAATTGTGTTACCGGCAGTGCATTAACATTGCACCTCCAGTGAAAAATGAAATGCTTGAACAATGCATCATATAATATATAATGGGAGAACTTCTTTATACTGTTACGCTTCGAATTAGTAACGACGTTGTTACTTTACAACTTCCAGACCAATCAACGTACTTTAAACTAATGAGTAAAGTTAAAATGCATTTATCTAGAATTTGCATACATCAAATGTGTTTTTAGCTGATAATGTATATACAGTAAATTACGTAAATGAATTAGTATCAAACAATTTTTTACATGTTGAGGATATAGACAACATTCAAATTATTTAAATTCGCCATGTTTGCACTGGATCTGTTGCACTTGCATCTGTTGTCAGTGCAACAAAATCTGCACTAGTACAGAATCAAGTGCATGTATCAGACCAGTGAAAAATAATAAAACTGAATCAGTATGCATTAAAAATACCAGTGAAAAATAACAGGAACACTCAGTGCGTAAAAGTGCGCACTAGAATGACCAGTGAAAAAGGCAATCCTTCCTAAGCGATACGCTATCTGGTGGCGTTTTTGATAAACAGAAATAAAGGTATACGAACACAACCTTATTTTAAATTTTAATAAAAATTTCTTTGCAACGGTTTTTAATTACAGCTTCCATAGAAGATAAATGATAACTGCATCGTTGTCATCGATTGACTGACATTGTTTAACATTAAATTACATTTTACGTCTTAGTAATTCAATTTTTGTAAAATTTGAAGTTGCTACAACATGACGTTGAATACTGCAATAATCGTTTACTTACTGTTGTGTTACAGCGAGAAGTGAGAATAATCAGTTGATTGCACATTTGCACTAGAGCATGTACATTTTAAAGCAGTTTACGGTAACTAATCCAAATGATTTATATTGCTCCAGAAACAAACAGCAACCGACGAGAAAAAACCTAAATATGTTTTATTTAATATAATAATCATAATATTCAATTGTAATGCTTGATTGTGACGATATATGGGTAATATTATATAAACCTATATAACAATATTAATACAACAGAATCATACTTGGTAAATTTTACTTACATTACCCATTTTAATTAAACTTATTACTCTTAATTCAAGAAAACTTAACATTAAAGAGGATAGAAATACTTTTATTTCAACTTTATAACCACATATAAAAACCAAAAAACTAAAAAAACTTGAAACTGTATCTCATTAAATCAGGTTTCTATTTAGACCACAGTGGCGCTGCGATCTTAATCGAGATTACCTTAATCCGAATGTGCCATAAGATATTCTTATCTGGCAACACTGCCATCATGCCATATCATAACCTGTGTCATAACCTTATATTTTTTCATGCGTTCTTTGTTTTTGTTATACTTCTGTAGTAAAATAAGTGAAAATGGCAAAAGAAATTAAAGGCGTATTATGGAAACCAGTCGAATTTGAAGGACCCATTTTAAATAAAGACTTAGAAGGTTTAGTTGGATTTGAGGAATGTATAGATTACAATTTAACAAGAATTCCATCAAAAAAGGTATGCAGTTTTTTAAAATTAAAGAACCATAATGCAACTTGAAATTGCAGCCAAACAAAAGAAAATTAGAAAAAGGCAAGGAAGATTCTGTTACAATTAAGAAGAAGAAAAACAAAGTAAAAGTTATAAAAGTGTCTGACGATAACAATTTTATGCTTTCGAAACGAGGTTCAACAAATAATGTACTAACTTCTACCTCTAATCCAATAAACTCAAATTTAAATGAAAGCAAATTAATAGAATGGAGCAGTTTTGGTATACCTCAGTCTATTTTAAAAGCTTTGGCAGAACAAGGTTTTCAGAAGCCAACGAAAATACAAGAATTAACTTTACCATCAGCTATTTTAGGTGTGTATGTATATCTATAAATAAAACATATATTTTTTTTCAATTCTAGGACGACGAGATATATTAGGAGCAGCTGAGACAGGTAGTGGAAAAACTCTAGCATTTGGAATTCCTATTGTAACTGGTATTATAAAATTGAAAGAGAAGTTGAAGTCAAGGATTGACCACCGAAAAGAAATCAATGTTGATAACAAGATTGGAGATTATGATTTACAAAATAATTATAAGAGAAAGAAATTTAATTATTCTGAAAAGCCATTATACGCATTAATCCTTACTCCAACTCGAGAGTTAGCTGTGCAGGTTAAAAATCATTTAGTTTCTGCTGCAAAATATGCAGGTAAGGAAAATTATAAATGAATGCATTCATTTGTAGTCTACTATTTCTTATACTTGTTGGTCAGATGAACTATCAGTTTGCTTGTTACATGTAGGAATAATGTTTTAGTTAAACAAATAATAAGTTAGTGATAGAAAGGCAGTGTCTCACAGACACTTAAAAATCATTTTTAACCTATAAAGTGAGGCAAGATTCATTGTAGCTACTCTGTTCTACACTTTCTACTCAACACAGTGGTTTCTATAGTTGCACCCATGCAGTTTTAGTATGCTGTGGTTTATGTGCTCAATTATATACATAAAGTAGTTTTTCTCTTGCGTCGTGTTATTTTACATATAAACTTCTTGTTTTAAAATAAACATTTTTGAAAGACAATGTTTGTTCGGTGGCAGATCAGTGCGATGTTGCCACAGATGTTGCATTGGAATCATGAACAACAAAAAAAAAGCAGCACTCTGAATTAGAAAAACTAAAATTGCTTTGTCTGTCCAGTAAAGTTTACGTACACAGTCAACACTTGCCTGTTATGTTATTTGTTGATTAAAATTAATCATAAATAAATTCAACTTGTAATCTTAATTGTATTCAATGCAACTGTGCATCTTCAAAAACCTTAAATTAGGCAACTAAACACACAGGCATGTTGCAAGAGTAACTATACATCTTTTTTTTTTACAAAACTAACCTGGTCACATTACTGCTGCATATTTGATTTATCTACATCTACAACTAAACTTATATAACTAATTCCGTGTAAGCTAAACGCAAATCTAAACATAATCTTATAGGTCCCATCCACTATTTCTTCTGATTGCACAATTTCAGAATGGTTTTGTGCAATAAAGCTGGCTACAATTTCATCAAAATTATTGTTAGCCGCAAATTCATCAAAACTACTAACAGTGATCTTCCGCAGGAATTTTCTATTTCTAGTGTACATTTTATAGTTTTTATCATTGTTTTTAACTAATTCTACTACATATGATCTAGGTCTAGATGTATCTATTTTTACAATTGTACAAGGTTCCCATGTTTTACCTTCAAGTTTGACCATGACTGTCCAATATACTTAACTTTGGTAGGTCTTTTATACTTTTATTATAATATTGTTTTTGTACATGCAAGGTGTTTTTCAAAGTTACTTGTACTAGAATTTGGTTTCAAAAGTTTTTCATTAACTGCTAAGTGTCCTTTTAAGCGCCTTCCGAAAAGCAATTGTGCTAGAGTGGGTAAATTGTGTTCTAGAGGTGTATTTCGGTACTCTAATAAAGTCAGGTACACATCTTTTTTTATCATGTAGAGCTTTTTTAAATAGATTTTTCAATGTTTGAACATGTCGTTCTATAAATTCATTTAATTGATCATATCTTGTTTGTACTTGTTTGATGTGATATCTCCCATTCTTCCAAAAATTTCTGAAAATTATGGTTGACAAATTGTGACCCGTTATCTGAATAGAGTACGTAAGGTTTTCCGTGTCTTGCAAAAATAGATTTCATATTATGTATTATTTTATCATTCGTTGATCCGTTTTGGAGACAACAGACTTCTGAGAATTTGGAAAACATGTCAACAACTAGTAAGTATTGTTACATGCAAATTTTGCATTACATTTTATTAATTTTGGTTCAAAAATTATTATTTATTCAATTCATGACCCTGAGGTATTTCCCGTGTTTCGCGCCGCTTTTGGCGATAAGTGAGTCGGACAGTGTGGGCACTTCGAGGAGACGATCGTGAACGGTCATTTGAGAAAGTTGCCTGGATATTTTCTGGAGCTAATTTTTGCTTAAGGTTGCAAAATTCGGGTTTTCGAGATTTTTGCTCCAGAGATGTAATTAAAGTATAACTATTGGGATTTTTCGAATTTAGTATACTTACGATTTATTCGGATTTTTTATCCAGGATTTAATTTATCCACCACTCGGTAAGAGTTATTTTTCTTTCTTTATTTTATATTGATCCTTGTTTTGTTTCCGCAGGTCAGGCTGTTAGTCACTATATTTTCCTAAGGGTTGTTCTTAAATAACATTTTATTTTAGTTTAAACACCGAAATTTCTCGGTAAGATTTGGTAGCGTATCTTTGTGAATATTTTTTATAATTCGAAAATTCTTGTAGGTGTTTTACGTTTGGTTTTCTGTTGCCCTCGATAGCGATTTATCAGAGCGGAGTCGTCAAGAGTTATCGGCAAACGCATACGATTCCTGTCTTCGAGGTGACGACGTTTAAGTACAGGTTTTATTTTATTTACGCTTACGGCCTAATGTTATATTATGTTACTATAATTTTAAATTGCAATTATCGTTCTTTTGTAACCCTGATGAATCGATTCTGATCGGGATTAATTTTTTTGTTTAATTAATTTGGATAAACATTAGTAACCGTAATCTTTTTTTAAAATTAATTATTATTAATTTGTGTTTTGGGTTCTACTACGTCTGTTACGTTTCTTTTTGAAATTATATTTTTAGTTTCGAACGTATGGTTTCTTTTATAGTTTGAACCTGGGATTGTTACGTCTGTAGTTTAAGAAATTTACGTAACAATATTTTGGGGGCTCAGCCGGGATATAAAAGATTTTGAAAGCATAGAAATTTTTAGTCGCGTGCTGCTGCAGTATCCTCAGATTATTTTAGTTTTGTGTAATTTTGTTTTACAATTATTTTCTTGGTATTATTGTTCATCATGGCCGCCAAGTATAAAATTGTTGCGTCACATTTAGAATTAGATGAGTTAATTTATGAATTAGAATATCGTGGTTTTCCTACTAGTTGCGATATAAATTGTATGCGTAAAGAACTTAGAAAAATTTTAAACTTAGAAAGAATCGGTCACGGAAGTAAATATCCCGAATGTAACAAAACATTTTCCGACGAAATACAAGCATGCAATGATAAAATTTCCGTGTTATCAGAAAAGATTTCCGAGTTCACGGCGCGATCTGATAGGAAAGAATTTTTGATTTTAAATAGTCGTTTGTCGCATCTTATGGCTAGGGCCGATCGGTTACCAATGACTAATGAACAGGAGAAAGTTCAAAGGGCTAGCACTATTACTAAAATTCTAAAAATTTCTGAGACACTTAACGAAACTTTGAAATTACGCAAGTCGCATAACGATACCGTTTCATTTTTGCAATCGGATAGCGGTTCTGATGAAGAAGACATTGGTAACGCGCACGCTAGTACTCCTTCGCGGTTAGTCGAGGTTGTTTCGGAAAATACACATAGTAATCGCGCGGGTGTTTTGCTTAAACCGGTACCTGTGTATAAATGGGGTTTAAAGTTTTCGGGCGAACCGAAAGGGTTGTCGATTGGAGCTTTCTTGGAAAGAGTAGACGAGTTACAAGTAGCGCGTGGCGTGTCGGAAGAGGAATTATTTTTATCCGCTTTAGATTTGTTTACTGGCAGAGCGTTGAATTGGTTTAGAGGCGTACGTACAACTATAAGAGGTTGGCCGGAGTTAAAAGCAGAACTCCGTATGCAGTTTCAACCCCCGGATTATGACGAAAAGTTAATAGCGGAGATTAAAACACGCGTTCAAGGAAAGGAAGAATCAATAGGAGTTTTTATGGCGATTATGAGAAATCTATTCGGTCGGTTATTAATGCCTCTTTCGGAAGAAGAGAAATTAAAAATTATTGTTAGAAATATTCATCCATCCATTCAGGATAGATTGGCGCTTGTAGAAATTAATTCTGAGCAAGAGTTACTTAAATACGGAAGAAAGATTGAGGAAATAGAAGTAAGAAAAAGACATGTGTCGGAAGCGCGCGGTTTACGAACACAATTGCATCTTGAGCCGGATCTCGCGTATGTTGAAACCTCGTCAGAGCGACGTGGACGCGGCGATGTAAATATGTCTCGCAAACTCGAAAACATTACGTTAGTTCAAGCGGTAGAGAGCAGGAAAGATTCTGGAGAAATTCTTGTCGAGTCGAGTGCAAGCACCGTACCTGATTTTCGTTGTTGGAATTGTAATCTTCCTGGGCATTCTGCTCGTGGTTGCAAGGCTCCGCGTACGATACATTGCTACCGTTGCGGAAAACCAGGGATTCTTACTAAACAATGTTGCATTTCGGGAAACGGTCCAAGGCGACATTGAAGTTCCGGTCAACGTCTCCTGATATTTTAATTCCGGACAATACCGTTTTTAAAAGCACCGAGCTTGATGACAAAAACAAACACTTGCTTGATTTTATATTTGCATATGTAAGGGACGATGAGAGGCCATATTTAGATGTGTCGGTAGTTGGGTTAAAAATTGTCGCTTTGTTAGACTCCGGCGCATCTCGAACTATCTTAGGCAGTAAGGGTTATGAGTTGATTCGTAAATTAAATTGTTTTACTTTGGAAAAGGCCGTTGCGCCTAGTTGTACAGTTGCTAATGGACAAAGATGTGAAAGTATTGGTACAATTTCATTGCCTATAAAACTGATTAATAAAACTGAATATGTTAAAGTCTTAGTAGTCCCTTCGCTACCACATAGTTTAATATTAGGACTCGATTTTTGGAAAATAATGGGCATCATCCCCAATCTTAGAGATAACGTTTGGCAGTTTGCGAAAAGTGAACCAGTTCATGTTTCGTCAATTTTACCCTATAGAAATTTAACTTACGGGCAAACGTCGCGTTTAGATTCTTTAATAAAGTCTAAATATTCACGTATGAAAGACGGCATAGGACGAACCCATCTTGTAGAACACATTATTACTACCACCGGTTCGCCTATCAAGCAAATGCCTTATCGCATGTCTCCTTATGTACTTAAGGATGTAGACAGGGAATTGGATTATTTAATCGCAAATGACATCATTGAAAAATCAAATAGTCCGTGGTCATCTAATCTTATTTTAGTTCCCAAGAAAGACGGTACTAGAAGGGTAGTTGTCGATTTTCGTAAGGTTAATAAGGTAACAAAAAAGGATAGTTACGCGGTTCCCTTTATAGCTGATATTTTAGATAGTTTACGCGACGCAAAATACCTTTCGTCTTTGGATATTAAGAGCGCTTACTTTCAGATACCGTTGTCAAAAGAAAGTCGCGAAGTAACAGCATTTACTGTCCCTGGTAGAGGTTTGTGGCAGTTTAAAGTGCTTCCTATGGGGTTACATCATGCTAGCGCTACTTGGCAGCGTTTAATCGATCGTGTTTTGTCTGCAGATCTACAACCATATGTATTTTGTTATCTGGATGACATTATTATATCAACTAACACGTTTGAGAAACACTTAGAGGTTTTGGATAATGTTTTCGAACGATTGATAGCCGCCGGTTTGACATTAAATAAAGAAAAATGCGAGTATTGCCGTTCAGAGTTACGTTATTTAGGGTACGTTGTAAATGAATACGGATTAAACGTGGACAGCAGCAAGGTGCAGGCTATTTTAAATATTCCCACTCCAACTAATACCAAGGAAGTTCGCTCTATAATTGGTCTAGCTGGCTGGTATAGACGTTTTATCCCCAATTATGCTACAACAATAGCGCCTATTACAGCTTTACTTCGGAAGGGAATTAAATTTTGTTGGAGTGACGACTGCGAGAAAGCGTGGATAAAGATAAAAACTTTTTTGACTAACGCTCCTGTGCTCTCGTGCCCAAATTTTGAGCTTCTTTTTTATGTTCAAACTGACGCATCCGGATTTGGTATTGGCGCAGTTCTCTCTCAAAAAGTTGATGGTGGTGAGCACGTGATAGCATATTTAAGTCGTTCCCTGACTAGATTGGAACGTAACTACTCAGCTACGGAGCGAGAATGCCTGGCAGTAATCTACGCGGTTGAGAAATTCAGACCATACATAGAAGGAGTAAAATTTTTTGTCATTACAGATCATCATTCTTTGGTGTGGCTACAAAACCTCAAGGATCCGGCAGGGAGATTAGCACGCTGGGCTATACGGTTACAAGCGTTCGAGTTTGAGATTATTCATAGGAAAGGCTCAGAACATTTAGTTCCGGATTGTTTGTCTCGTAGTGTGCCGGTACTGAACGAAGTTACTGTTTCTAACAGTACCACCGATAAATGGTATAAGGAGATGATCAATAAAGTTACAGCAGATCCGCTTAGATATCCGCTGTGGAGAGCAAAACATGACCTTCTGTATAAGTATGTTAGATTTAGTGAGCTTAGAGTATCGGACGAAGATGAATGGAAGCTGGTTGTTCCCAAAGATAAACGTTTGGAGTTATTAAAACGCATGCATGATGATCCAAGTGCAGGACACACAGGCGTGTATAAAACTTTTAATAGGCTCATTCAAAAATATTTTTGGCCGAAGATGAGGTACGATGTACGACGTTACGTTAAAAACTGTACGGTATGCTTAGAGCATAAGCCTTTACAAAAAGCACCTCAAGGACTTATGGGCAGTCACCCTAAAGTTGATAAACCATGGGAATTAATTTGTTGTGATTTGATAGGACCACTTGTACGTTCATCACAGGGATACAAGTTTATACTAGTTATTGCCGATACATTTTCTAAATTTCCAGTTTTGTGTCCTTTGCGTAGCTCAACGGCTAATATGGTATGCAAGCACGTAGAAGAAGGTGTTTTCTTAACATACGGCGTTCCCAGATATATGATTGTAGACAACGGAGTTCAGTTTCGTAGCAGTCAATTTAAAAACCTTTTAAACAAATACTCAGTTAATCCCATCTTTACTCCATTCTATTCGCCTCAAGCTAATCCTTGCGAAAGGATCAATCGAGTAATTAAAACAATGTTAGCTTCTTATGTTAAAAGCGATCATAAAACTTGGTGTAAAAATCTCTCGGCTATTGCTTGCGCGATTCGGACTAGTAAACACGAGGTAACAGGATACTCACCGTACTATTTGAATTTCGGTAGGGAAATGGTTTTATCAGGAAATTTGCACGGTTTATCTGTACCAAAAACGGGTATTGAGTTCGAAGAGCGGGATGTTTTAGGTACGAAGCTTGAAAAATTAAAACATATTTTTCATTTTGTTAGGCAGCGTTTAGAAAAAGCATACTCGCGTAGTAAATTTTATTACGACTTGCGCAGAAGAAACGTTAAATTTAGAGTTGGGCAAAAAGTCTGGAAAAAAAATTTTGTATTATCTGACGCTAGTAAAAATTTTGCAGCTAAATTAGCCAAACGATTTATAGGGCCATATACTATTAAGGAGGTCATGGGGAATAATACTTATCGATTATTAGATGAGTATGGTAATGATAAAGGTTGTTGGCATGTGAAGGATTTAAAAAGCCATCCTCCTGAGGATATTGCAGAAGATTAAGTAAAATTTGTTGGTTTTCGGGTTTTTGCTTTCAATTTGTTTTATTGTTTTATTTCTATACTTTAGTAGTTTTCTTTTTAAGAATATCATTTTTCTAAAATTTGAGAAATTTTCTTTTAGGAAGAGGGTGTTGTTACATGCAAATTTTGCGTTATATTTTATTAATTTTGGTTCAAAAATTATTATTTATTCGATTCATGACCCTGAGGTATTTTCTGTGTTTCGCGCCGTTTTTGGCGATAAGTTAGTTGGACAGCGTGAGCACATTGAAGGGACGATCGTAAACGGTCATTTGAGAAAGTTGCCGGGATATTTTCTGAAGCTAATTTTTGCTTAAGGTTGCAAAATCTGGTTTTGAGATTTTGCTCAGAGATGTAATTAAAGTATAACTATTGGGATTTTTCGAATTTAGTATACTTTACGATTTATTCGGATTTTTATCCAGGATTTAATTTATCCACCACTCGGTAAGAGTTATTTTTCTTTCTTTTTATTTTATATTGATCCTTGTTTTTGTTTCCGCAGGTCAGGCTGTTAGTCACTATATTTTCCTAAGGGTTGTTCTTAAATAACATTTTATTTTAGTTTAAACACCGAAATTTCTCGGTAAGATTTGGTAGCGTATCTTGTGAATATTTTTATAATTCGAAAATTCTTGTAGGTGTTTTACGTTTGGTTTTCTGTTGCCCTCGATAGCGATTTATCAGAGCGGAGTCGTCAGAGTTATCGACAAACGCATACGATTCCTGTCTTCGAGGTGACGACGTTTAAGTACAGGTTTTATTTTATTTACGCTTACGGCCTAATGTTATATTATGTTACTATAATTTTAAATTGCAATTATCGTTCTTTTGTAACCCTGATGAATCGATTCTGATCGGGATTAATTTTTTGTTTAATTAATTTGGATAAACATTAGTAACCGTAATCTTTTTTTAAAATTAATTATTATTAATTTGTGTTTTGGGTTCTACTACGTCTGTTACGTTTCTTTTTGAAATTATATTTTTAGTTTCGAACGTATGGTTTCTTTTATAGTTTGAACCTGGGATTGTTACGTCTGTAGTTTAAGAAATTTACGTAACAGTATTCTTTATCTTTGCAATGAAAGAGATCAGCCGCAACAAACTTCCGTGGCCTGTTTGGAATTTCTTTTGAGAGCAACGATTCCTTTTGAGTACTGTTTTGATATGTAAGGCATGTTGGACAATTTTTACTTTATCAATTATTTCTTTGTTAATAAAAGGCCAAAATATTAGCTCATTTGCTTTTATTAGAGTTTTGTTTATACCCATATGATTGTAATGTACACGATCAATAATTTCTGTTCGAAAAGACTTCGGTATTACAATTTGATTATTTTTGAAAATTAAACTTCTTGCTTCAACTAATTCGTGACGATATCGCCAACAGGGTTTCACTAAGTCATGTAGTTTTTTTTTGCATTGGGGCCATCCTTCTTTTAAAATTCTCAGTAACTCTTATAATTCTACGTCTTTTCTTGTTTCGTGCACTAAGTTTTCAAATTGTTTTTTACTTATGCTTACGTAATCAATTAGATTGATTTGGGCATCTATTTCTTTTTCATTAATTTTGAATTCTTCATTGTTGTAACTTGCTCTAGAAAGATCATCAGCTAAATATAATTGCGAGCCTGGTTTGTATTTTACTTGCATGTTATACATTTGAAGATTTAGTAAAAGTCTTTGTAGTCTAAGTGGACATTTGTTAAATGATTTCCCAAAAATTGCTTCCAAAGGTATTGATGAAAACGTTGACATTCAAATACAATTGCCAACAATTCCTTTTCGATCTGAGCGTAATTGGTTTGAGCTTCAGTTCGCGATTTGGACGCGTATGCCACGGGCCCATCTTTTTGTAAAATGACTGCTCCTAATCTAAACTTTGAATCATCGACCGAAAGAGTAATGGTTTCATTTTGATCATAGTATTGTAGTACTGGACTGTTTGACAAAATTTGTTTGAAATTGTCGAATTCTTCTTGAGCTTGGGACCATAACCATTCTACATTTTTCCTTGTTAATTCCTAAAAAACGTGAAAGTTCTTTTGCATTTTCTGGTTTTGGAATTTGTTTAATAGCTTTAATTTTATCTGTATCAGCTCGAATACCTGTACCTGTTAGAATATGACCCACATATTTAATTTTATTTACTTCAAATTTTCTTTTTTCCTTATTAAATTTTACACCGTTTTCCTCAGCGCTTATTAAATCATTAATATATATCTTTATACCTTTAAATATTTCTGTGGATACTCTATGAAAGATTTCTGGAGCACAGGTTAAACCGTATGGTCCTTACGTACCTATGTATTTCTGTATTTACTTACGTACCTACCTACGCACCTACCTATGTTCCTACTACGTACCTATCTACGTACCTACCTACTTACCTACCTGCGTACCTACCTACGTACCTACTACGTACCTATCTACGTACCTACCTACGTACCTACCTACTTACCTACCTACGTACCTACCAACGTACCTACCAACGTACCTACCTACGTACCTACCTATGTATTTAACTTTGTACCTACCTACGGACCTACCTGCGTACTTAACTACGTACGTACCTACCTACACCTAAACACAAACACCTAATATACAGTGCATTTTTTAAAGGTGTCCATAGGGATTTACATGCTAATATTTTATCCTCTTGTTAACTTGTGTATCTATGTGGGTTTGATGCAACTTTTTATTTAAAAAAATAAAATAGACATTTTTCTACAGAATGCACATTTTGCAAACACCACATCTGTCGTTATTTAATTTATTATAGCATTTAAAGTTCCAATAATAATTCGAAAAATGAGTGCGTGAGAATCACTTTACTTTTGAAATTAGCAAAACATTGTAAATATTTTGATACACGTTTACATTTTTCTGACGAGATTCACAAATCAGACAAGTAATTTCCCATATTGTGCTTGGGTAAATTATAACTACTAATAGAAATAATTGAACGATTTAAAGAATAATAATTAAAAAATTAATACAATGGAGAGAATCGATTGAACAGAAAGTTTATCGTACAGGGTACAAAACGTGTTAGCATGTCAATTAATTTTTTTTTGGGTTATATAATAAAAAAAAATTCAATTTCATTTACCAACGTTCAACCCATTTACTAATCGTAAACTGTCACGCTCGTCTAATGGAAACTGATGAAATTTTAATTCTGGCGTTTTGCTTTTTGAATTTTTGTCAACACATTTATTTCCCGACATGTCCTGCCTAATCTCCTATTTGATTAAAGAATAGATTTTACCAGGATTTTACAATCTGTATTCTACAAAAAGTTGGTTATGTTTGGGTTTATATTTTAATTAGTGATTGGTGAGTCCGGATTAAAAATAACCCGTTATCCGTTTATTGTTACAACAAACGGGTTACGGATGATACTAGCGATACGACTCGGCTGCTAAAACCGAACCGATCGATTGTACGTATAATGTACGTGCATACGGATTACGGGTTATGCGTTGAGATGACGCGACGGTTACATCAACCGAATGTGGATTCGAACGGATACAGATTCGTTTCGAAGGGCACAGGATAGTAAATGAAATGAAAAAAGAAAATAATGTTTTGAGAAATCCTGGAGATTTTTTACAATTATCGTTTTTTTCATAAATCTTAAAATGTGGAATAAGATTGGCTGTTTATAATTACAAACGTCTGAGTGTATTTAGTAAACGCAAAAGTGCGATAACATTTTTTTTGTGTAAATATATTCAAAATCTTATTTACTACCATTCTGTTCCGTTTATAAAATAATAATACAACATGTCAAACAGATAGTCCAATACTCTAGTCATGATTTCAATGTTCACCTTCAAGCCATTGTTTTTATTTTAAATTGTACTTTTTTTGATGCACACAAAAAATTCCTACTGGCATAATTAAAATTATGGCACGTTGCTTTATTAGCTCGTCAATAAAACACAAAGCTATTTTCACATTACAACTGAAAAGATGTGCACTATTATCGCAAGCATCTGAAAGCGTGTTCGGTAACCAAACAAAAGCGATAATGTATGTTTTTCTCACGTGCTATATATATATATATATATATATATATTAATCTGTACTATTCTGTACAGAAAAAACAATCCATGTTAAAATGTGACGAACAGATAATTAACATTTACTATGGGCATGGTTTACATTTTTCTGTATTTCAACTTTGTTATCGCTTAGTGTTCTAATAACTTTCAATATATTACTAAATTAATAAAATTACTGTTGTTATGCGACGGTGTATAGGAATTTTATACAACGCTCTGTCGGTAGAAAAATACCACAAAACTGTTTTTCTTTTTCAGAATAAAAACTATAGGAGTAGTTCATTAATACGATAGTGAAAGAACTATTTGGCAAAAATCTGAAGAGAACAGAGTATATAATGATAAATTCAGAATATACTAGGTATATTTAAAATGAACAACAAACGGAAATAAATAGTTCTTATTGCCATGTTTAATTGCCTCAGTTGTACTCAGCTAATAGCGCTGGTATGTGTAGTATAGTAATTCATTCACATTTCAGAAGGATACAAAGCGGTTTCTTAGTCATCGCTAACGGATGGTTTCGTACCCGGTTATAATCCGAATACCAAGATCATCCGAATCGGATAAACTGGTTATCCAAATCATCCGGTTATGCCCATCACTAATTTAAATCCTAATTTTAATATGTATAAAACGATATAAACCAATTAACGATATACGTTATGCAGATTTAACAGGTTGCTTTTTAAATACATGTTTTCTTAGCGACATCTGCTGTTTGCATCTTAAAACTTGCGTTTTTTTAATTTTAGATGCAACCAATAGATGCTCTACGGTCTTTTTGCATCCAAAATGGGGAGTAAAAAATTTACATTGAATTGGCTTATGCTTATAATTAGTATAGGTATGTTGGTTCTGGACCACAATTTTCCGCGCTTTTTAAAAAAATTGAATTTCGTCTAAGTTCGGTTGAGATCGTATTTTCTTCGACTGTGTTCGTGTAAGTTCGTGTGCGTGCGTATTTTTTTAGATTTGAATTTCTTGCATGTTTGGTTAAGGTCGGTAGAGATCGGGTTTTGTTTTCCCGCGCTTTTAAAAATTTGAATTTCGTGTAAGTTCGGGTTCGGTTAAGATTAGAAGAGATCGGGTTTTTATTTTCCCAACATCAATCATTTTTTTTGCACACCCCTGTACATTTAAATACTTTGAATAATAACGGAAATTAATATAAAACTTATCAAATGCTATGGAAAGGTAAAATAAGTAAGTAAGTAAGTAACATAAATTTTGATGCTGGTAGCAACTTAAGATAATAAAATTTGTTAAAAATTTTGGTAGTAATCAATAATTTGGGCTCACCCTGTAAATTTGATTAAAGCAGTAACAGAAATCAATATAAAACGATGGAAAAAATAGGTTACAAATAAATTTTTATTACACTTTGGTAAATATAAAAATACAGCGTGTTTAATTTATTAAATTATACAATGACATGCTCAGCAAGTCGTTAAACATCTAAAAATCCAATATCATGCAAAAAAAATTTAACGTTCATAAAAATCAATCAATATAAATCTTCAATTTATTTAAGTAATTCTTCATATGCATTTAAAATTGGCTTATAATATGCAAACTTAGTTCTTTAATAAAAATAAATTTATGCAAGTGTTTACTAATCGAAAATAAAACGATTTGAGTTTAGAATGTAAAGTTAAAAAATGAGCAATTAGTTCTTAATATAAATTCCATTTATATACACAAACAAAATGCTGATTTAACTATTGAGTAAATTTCATGTTACAAATCTAGACATTGCAAAGAATGTAGTTATATAATTTCTTCAATGCAAAAATAATCCATTTATTTAATTTAGATTATAGTATTAGAAAAGTTTAACTTTACTTACTTACATTACAATTAATAGTAGATTACATACCGATTGGGGAAAAGCTTCATTACAGTGGAGGGCTAAGTTGACCGACCGAGAGCGAAGCTCGAGGTCGGCAATATGCCCGACACTGGAATGGCTTTCAGTATGTATACTATTTTATTTACAATCAGTGCATTATCATTCAAATTAACACAAATTATTCGAGCTGAAAGTCAATATCTGTGAAATTGCTTTTAATCTAACAGGCGGGGAAAACAAACGCGTTTTGTGTCAAACGTTTTATAATTTAATTTTCATAGTTATCATTCGTGTCCTAATGTCTGATAGTGAATTTGAAAGCACTCCTCCAGAACTGAGAGATGCTGCAAAGAAGGCAGCTAATGACTTACTACCGACAAAAAGTAGAGGTCGATATGAAAAGTGCTACGAAATTTATCAAAACTTTTGCCTTGCTAAAGGGGTTAAAAACATTGGTTCTGAAAGCGTGCTCATTGCATATTTTAGTCAATTGGCTGAAACAAAAAAAGCTTCAACTCTGTGGGCTACATATTCAATGCTTCGTGCAACGTTAAGTATTAAAAACTGTATTGATATTTCAAAACATTCAAGCTTAATAGCATACCTTAAAAAACAAAATATTGGCTACAAGCCGAAGAAATCCAGAGTTTTTAGTCGAGATCAAATTGACAAATTTTTGAAAGATGCCCCACAAGAGTTTCTACCTTACAAAGTAAGAAATTTACTTTTTACTTTATTCTGTACTTTTCATTATAATATGATTTAATTTTGTAGACTGCTTTAATAATCGGGATTTCTGGTGCTTGCCGCACAGACGAATTATACCAAATGAAAGTAAGCGACGTAGAATCCTTAAACAATAAAATTAGTATAGTAATTCCTAATACAAAAACTTACCATCCTCGATCATTTCTTATAACAGATGTCCAATGGATAAATATAGTAGCTGAATATATAAATCTCCGAAAACATGTTGAAGGCGAGAAATTCTTTCGGCAGCTGAGATTTGGAAAAATTACCAAACAGTCTTTTGGCCACAATACTATTGCTCAGTTTCCCAAGAAAATAGCAACGTTTTTGGGACTGAATAATGCCGATAGCTTTACTGGCCATTGCTTCAGGCGGACTTCTGCGACTTTATTGGCAAATCGAGGAGGAGATGTCCTACAATTAAAAAGATTAGGAGGTTGGAAGTCTAGTTCAGTGGCAGAAGGTTACGTGGAGAATTCTTCAGAAGGCCAAGAAAAAGTTGCACAATTATTGTCTTCTGCAAAGACGAAGATTCAACAGGAAGCTATACCTTCAACATCTCATGATCCTGCAAACATTGTAACTGCTAGTACGTCAAAGCACGAATTCATTTTTTTGAAAGATGATAAATATGGGATAAACTTAACATTCAATACGTATGATAGCTCTAATGTTGTAATTAATATAAATAAACCAACATAACCTAATTATTTCTGTGTTGAATGTAAATAATTGTTTATTCGTGTGAAGTAAATCCTATAGAAAAGAATTCCTACCTTTTCATATAAGCTTTCATGTTTGTTTTTTTTTTTGAAACTATTTTCTATCTTTATAAATTCATGTACAGCTGCGATGACCACATTTTGCTTCGTCCTGTAACATACCTACATTTTAGTACCGTCATCATTGCTAGCATTGATAATACATACTTTCGTGTCACAATGTGACTGTCTAAAAACGTTATTAGTTTTTACAGCTTCTAATCTTTGCTGCTGCGACTCCCCGATAGAATAGTTTGCATTTTTTTTAGTTCGACATCTTATCTTGCACACAACACATTGAACCGCTGTTCACAAGCATTGCCTTAAAGAATACTATAATTGGATAACCATTAACACACACCATTGTATATTGTATATTTATCTTTACCTCGGGTTCCTAACACCTGTCTATCGTATTCCGCGCATTTACGCGGATACCTACGTTTATTTTTAAAGTCAACTTGGCGTTTATTACAGAGTACATCAAATTGATGCACCAGGTCAACTAAATGCCTATCGTCAACACTCATTTATAGATTTATAAGAAAAAACCACGTGTTCAACAACTTTAATAACTTTAGTTTTAGCGCACGTACTACGAATTGCTTGTAAGTATGCGCAGTCATGCGCAGTATCGCAGTGTGCATTTATCATTTTATTTAAGTAGATAAAACTTAAACCAATTCTTAAATAAATGAAATTTTTAAATGGGGTAATTAGAAATCCGTAGATCAACTGCTTAAAAGTTAAATGTAAATGACAAATGTTAAATAGGTCTGCATAAATCCACCTTTAACTTGTATAAAGTCATTGTATACTGTCAATTTATGGTCTGCTTTGCGCCATCTAACGCTCTAACGGTACACTAACGACATAGTATGTAATGATATTTCTATGGTAACGACCTTCTATTACATACCATCTAATGTGGTATGTAATGGAATCGAGTTTTTAATGATCCACTTCCCAAATTTTTCTTGGGTATTTAATTATCATATTATAAACTGATTGTAAATAAAATTTATTACTATTTTTTATAAAAACATCATATGACATCATAGTAACATAAAGAAACTGTTTTTTCCACAGATGTTATATTATTCGAGGGTCTTTAGCATATATTTTTTTTGTTGACTTAGTTTTATTATTACAGGTTGAGAACGTTTAATGATTAAATTTTTATTTATTATTAAATACGCTACCAACACCTTAAAATAACAAATGTTACTAAGTTTATAAGATCCACCCGGAAAATTTTATGAAAATAATACCGAAATCAATACAAAACGGTGCATATTAAAATTACAATTAAAAATTATAACATTTTTTTTATAAAGACTCACGTAAAAGTGTTTTCTCAGCATATAGTGTTATATTTCACATCAACCGCGAGTCGTTGAAACTCATAATTTTGTTGATTTGCATTATTCAGCTTTGATTATTTTGATAATTTTGAAATTATCAATTTATTTAATTTATAGCATATATACTTATATGTTTGGTTTGTATGAGGCGCCGTTTGTACCATAAATATTTTTACATATTATATATTAAATAAAGCCAATATTTAAAAATTTTAAAAAAATTATATATATCATCCAAATATAAAAACATATCAGGTAATACGAGTACAGATATATATAAAATTTGAGGACGAAATATATAAAACTTCAGCTTTGAATATGAACCACTAGTGGCGCTGTATCTAGAAACAAAATTGGCAACAGCGTAGATGTTGATGCATCTATTACTGCTATTACTTATTGTTTACCTTTTAACTGTTAGACAAAGATCTGTTTTCTGTTAGATTTTAAATGGATATAGAAGAGTTTATGTTGGAATTGGTTCGATGTTTTGAAGTGGCATATAGTTATCGATATGAACAACCTCAGCCAGATATACGAGTATTATCCGAATATGCCTATAAACTAGAAACTAATTGCCATACCTTAATAATCCTAATACAAAGTGCATGTAATGATCTTCAGCAACTACTTCTAAGAATTTATGAGACCAATTTAAGTCTGTTTAGATCAATACAAACAATCTTACACGATGGTAAGTTATGTTTAATATGCTGCATTATAGTGTAAATGAAACCATTTTAAAGTTTTCATCGATCTGTATTGAAGAAAGCTTTGAGTACGAAGTTGGGGAATTGTATCCACAGATTGAAATATGTCTTTATTTAATTACGTGAATAACGAAATAGTGTTATTTGTCGAAACACTTCCTTGGTAATGATCTATGTCGACTATTATAGTTTTTCAGACATATAAAAATTATGCCATCCCTAATCTACAAGTTTTACATGGTTAAACTTATTGTATATGCCACTTCAAAACATCGAACCAATTCCAACATAAACTCTTCTATATCCATTTGAAACCTAACAGAAAACAGATCTTTGTCTAACAGTTAAAAGGTAAACAATAAGTAATAGCAGTAATAGATGCATCAACATCTACGCTGTTGCCAATTTTGTTTCTAGATACAGCGCCACTAGTGGTTCATATTCAAAGCTTAAGTTTTATATATTTCGTCCTCAAATTTTATATATATCTGTACTCGTATTACCTGATATGTTTTTATATTTGGATGATATATATTATTTTTTTTTAATTTTTAATATATTGGCTTTATTTAATATATATATGTAAAAAATATTTATGGTACAAATGGCGCCTCATAGGTTTGAGATTGCAATACCTTTTTAAATCATTTCGTTGCGTTAATGAAGACATCAGTTAAATAAACTCGAAAATAAGACTCCAGATATTTATTTTTTACATTTATATGTAGGAAACTATGAAGTTGTTAGTTAAATAGTAAATCTTCAATAAACTCCATTCATCGTTCGAAACTAATAACACTACTTTTATTTTAAAATCATTATACAAATATATACAAACATAAACAAAATAACTTTACACTAAAACAAATAATATCGCATATAATGGAATTGTGTTCGATGTGAAGTTAGCCGATGATGGTCGGGAAAGTTACTATTTAAGTTCAATAACGATCAGTGAAGTTCGGGTTAAAGCGTAAACCTTCGACAGTTCGTACACACTCGTGCAGACTCGTAAATCTTTAAAAGTTTATAAATAAACCTCGCATAGTTTGCATCATAGAGAAACAAAGGGGAAGAGTATCAACTCTGTACAAATTTTTCGGACGTTACAACGCCCCGAAGGGCGGTTTTCAGAACTAAAACGGTGTCAAATGATAATAAATAATTCTACTTTACCAACAAACAAAAGCGCGCGTTTCCACTTAAATTCAAAAGTAGATGTTAATTTATATACGAATAAACAAAAATAAAATTAGTAATTAACAGTTTATTACATACAGAAAATATAATATTACATTTAAAAACAAATAATAGCGAATATATAATCTACAACAAACATTTCCTGATCAATATTATGATAGTGTTAGCTTCGGGTCATATTAAATGTTGTTCATCATTGTTGGTTCTACGATCTTTCTTGAATGATCTTAGTGAATTCATGTTTATATTCCCTCCTCTTTCATCTGGGCTTGGGTCCGGCAGTGATGACTCCAATGCTAGTTGTTCACCAAATCGTCATCACAGGCAGAGTTAAATTAAATATTTTTTGAATAAATCGTGTTGAACAATAGGACCATGTATAATCTATTGGAACAGGAAGCATAATTTAAATTAATAATCATGTTTTACAATAATTATAAATAATTAACATGGGTATTATGTGTAATGTCGATTGAGGTTAAAATAATTGTAAATAACAAACTTGAAAAATATTAAAATCATTGCATGTTGATATTCATTTGCATAATTATATATTAATTTTGATTAAGATTATACTCAAAACTAGTAAATATTATAATACATTTATTTAATAATTACATTTAAAGAGAATACTCACCCGAACAAGGTTAGAAACTTACAATCCTTACAATGACAATTTAGCGGGAAACTGAACCATTCTTATTAACGTTACGCAGCTACAAAATTGGACGGTTTTTAGAACTAACGGACACATTTGTATATAGTAGTTGATACTATTCCCCTTTGTTTCTCTATGGTTTGCATCGTTAGTTAAACGAAATACTTAATTCGTGCAAAATGGATACACTCTCTAGCATGTGTAAACAGTACTTGGCAGTGACGCGTGTTTACTTTGATAACATAAAAACGGTGAACGAAGCTAATAATCTCAAACTTTATATTAATCGTGCAATACAAATTATTCGTAAGGCAATCAAAAATAAATCACACGAAGATAATATATTGGAATCTCCTTTTTTGATTGAAACAAGTTTATCGTGTCTAAAAGTTTATCGTTTAAAACTTAGAGCAAAAAGAGTTTTAGTGGTAAAATCAGGCGAAGGTCTATCCACAAACTTAAAACGAAATAAGTGTAAATTTGATTGAAAAGACGTGGAATCGTGTTTCAACAACAGAATTCGCACTGGTTTCATATCAAGTATTAATATAAAAGATCCTATAATTTTTTTGAGAATCTCTTCTTAAAGTAAACGTAATTTTAAGCGCTAATTTTATTAAACCTCAAACTGCCGAAATAGATTTGAAAACGTTTTGCACTAAAAATAATGTCATTGATAGTACAACTAATTTGAAACAGTGGTATCAAGAACACGTGTTTAATAAACTTGCAATAAAATTAGAGGATTTTGCTGAAAAAGACAGTGGCTGGGCTTTAGAAGAACTTTTGGGGCTTAAAGTGAACATTAACAAATATGATCCTCTTAAAGTAGGTTATTCAACTTTTGTGTCGGTTCCCGATTATATAAAAATGAAACATGCTGTTGTCAACGTTAATAATGATGATCCATATTACTTTCTTTGGTCTGTAATATCAACTTTATATCCCGCTAAACATCTTCTTCATATCCTCATTTCAATGATGTTTTAAATTGTGATGGTATTGAATTTCCAGTAACTATAAAAAATATAAGAACATTTAAAAAACTAAACAGATTATCAATTAATTTGTTTTGTATCGAAAATAAAAAAGTTTTACCTTGTTCACTTAGTTCTGTTTGTGAAACAAATGTTAAGGTCATAAATCGTTTAATGCTTCCTCTGAGCTCTACAACTCAGATAGATATAAACAATCTATCTGATGCACAGCTACTCTTTCATTTTACTTGGATCAAAAATTTGTCGGCGCTTTTATCGAAACAACTATCCAACCATAATAATAAAATTTTCATTTGTGAACGATGTTTAAATTATTTTACAACTCAAGATATACTTAACAAGCATAAAAGTTACTGTATAAATTCTAATAAATGCAGCGTGAAGTTACGGAAACAATCGGAAAAATACTTATCATTTAAAAATTATCGTTATCAAGAAAAAGTTTCATTTGTTATATATGCGGATTTGGAATGCATTTTGGAAATTGTAATGATGCGGATTCAAATTTACTCAATACTAAATCTAAATCCTATCAAATACATATACCGTTCAGTATAGCATATTATCTAAAATGTTCATATGACGATACATTATCAAAATTTTGCACATATCGAGGAATAGATTGGTTTGTATATGAATTAGAGATGGGAATTTTAGTTCCTTTTTATGAACTAGTTCATCAGTTCTCATTCAGTAAACAGAACTAGTTCAATGAACTAGTTATTTAGTTCATTTCCACATAACAAAATTGGTGTTGCAGGTTTGCATATGATGACTTTGCTATTTAGTTCTGTAATTCAATTAGAACGACGACGCGTGCTTTTCAGTGTTCCGGCTATTACTAATCTATTTACTTGCGTTTTAGGTGTAGTTACTTTTTAATTCATAATTAATTTTAACTAAATATTGGTAATGATAAAAACAAAGTATGTGAAAAGTTTTTATTATGATAAGAAACGAAATAAAGGGATTTTTTAATTCGTTTTGTAAGCAGTTTTTTGTTTGCTTTTTTTAAAAATTAATTAACTACGAAAATGTACTAACATAAGTAATAGGAGAACGCGGGATACAAAAATCAAGATAGGTTGAATACAAACATAATCAGAGTATTTATTATAACAAACGTGATGATAATCGACTGCGAAGGCGAACGGAATGTGCTCTTGTAGCGAAAGCTGTGAGAACGTTGGTTTTGTACGTAATCAAGAATATGTGATGACGAAAACAAAATTTATGATGAATTAATGCACTAAATGACTACCTAGTTCATTTTATGATTGAGAACTAGTACATTTAGTTCACCGATGAGACTAGTTCAATTGAACTAGTTCGGTCAGGAACTACACATCTCTAATATGAATTGAAAAATATTGCTGATGTGTGTTATCAAAAACTTGTTCCCATGGAAAAATTAAATCAGCAACAACAACAAATTTTTTATACTTCTAAAGTATGTCACATTTGCAAAAAACCCTTTAACAAAGATCAAGTTAGAGTTCGAGATCATAATCATCAAACGGGGTTATTTAGAGGAGCTGCCCATCAGGCTTGCAACTTAAACTATAAAGATGAACATTGTATAGATTCTTTTCGTTTTATGTCACAAAGTTTAGATCGTCTTTCTTCTAAATTGTTAGATGATGAAAAAAAATTACAAAATCTTATTGTAATAGTTTAGAGGAGTTTTATCTATTAAATAGAAAAGGAATTTTTCCTTACGATTATGTAGATTCCTGGGCAAAATTAGAAGAAACATGTTTACCAAGTATACAAGACTTCTATAGTCAGTTGCTTGATGAAAATATTAGCGATGAAGATTATGTTCATGCAATGAATGTTTAGAAAGTTTTCAAAATTTGAAATTTAGGTGAATATTCCGACTTGTATTTAAAAACTGATGTACTTTTACTAAACGACGTGTTTGAAGCTTTTCGTCAAACTTGTTTAAAAACTTATACTTTAGATCTATTACACTATTATACTGCACGTTTGACGCAATGGTGAAGACTACGAACGCTTCGTTAGAACTTATCACCGATATCGATATGCTTATGTTTATCGAGAAAGGAATTAGAGGAGGCGTTTCTCAATGTTCCAATAGATATGCAAAAGCAAATAATAAATATATGAAAAATGGCTTTGATTTAACTAAAAATAGTACATATTTAGTGTATTTTGATGTAAATTATTTAAATGGAGCTGCCATTTCTCAATATTTGCCACACGGAAATTTCGAATTTATAGAAAATATTGATGTTCAAGAAATTTTAAATACACCTAATGATTTTATGTTTGGATATGTTGTTGAATGTGATTTAGATTATTCAATTTAATTACATAATTTACATAGCGATTTGCCATTAGCACCAGAACATATGATTCCTCCGACTTCAAACACTAAACTTAAAAAAACTGGTATTAACATTGTTTCCAAAAAAACGCTATATCGTTCACTATAGAAACTTAAAAATGTATTTAAGGTTAGGTATGCTATAAAAAAAAGTTCATAGTGCTTAAATTTCATCAATATCTTTGGTTAAAACAGTACATAGCCTTAAATACAAAATTACGTCAACAATCTAAAAATGAGTTTGAAAAAGATTTCTATAAGTTAATGATCAATGCGATTTATGGCAAATGTAAGAAAGCATAAAGGTATCCTTTTAGTAACACATTGGGATGGACAATGGGGAGCGCGAACCTTTATCTCAAAACCAAATTTTTATAGCTCTGTTATATTTGATGAAGATATGGTTATCATAGAAATGAACAAATTGGAAATACGTATGAATAAACCTATTTATGCGGGATTTAGCATATTGGATATTTCAAAAATTTTTTTCTTTAGTGTTAAGCGATTGATTTTAGTAGACCGACTAAAAAGTTTAACTTTATTTTGTGGATTTATATACTTTTTTATTGTTTTGGCAGTGTTAATATGTTTACATCAATTTTTATTTTTCTTAAACACAAGTCCCATTATAATTGTTTATTGTATTTTTTAAGATGCAGTCTAACCGTTATCACCTCTCCTCTATAATCAACTAATTTTTGATCCTGATCTGTTATTTTTATAGTAATTTCATCTATATGCTTTGTGTTAATTGGTAAATAAATTACATTAGTTGGAGTTTCTATAATTTTATATCCTGGTGGGACTGTAGGAAAAAATTCATGAATCATATGTACTGGTTCGCCGTTTCTGAATGAACTAGTGACGATATTACATTCTACGCATAATGCGTTTAATTTAAAAATTTTACAAGGAAAATCCGATGTGTTTCTTGTATTTGCTTTCAGAATTCTAGGTTTGAAACCCAATAAACTACTAATCGAACCTTCTTTAGAGAAATCAATATTCGAAGTGCACTTAAGTTCGGATCGTAAAGTATTATTTCCTTTTATGTTTATTGTAGGAGCAGACTGAGCTTGATTTATGTTTTTGTTTTCAAATATTGAGTATTTTAAAAGTTGTTCGCTTAAGTAATTATTCAAATCATCAATTTCATAAGAACCTTCAGGAATTTCAATGCAGCGTTCTGTGCCATTTTGAAGTATAAAATTACATTTATTATTAGAGCTGTCTATATTTGCGGTTGAATTGAACGTTTCTAAATTTATCAAAGCCAAAACATAATCCTCATCTTCTAATATGATAGGAGGGTAATATTTACTAGAAAGAACGGATTCCGATCCAGGCAGGGTAAATGTGGAAGACATTATGCTGCTTGTTACTCACTAATCTGTTAACTCAAACGCATCAGAAATATATACTAATCTTACAGTTTAAGTTCAAAGTGCACCACTTAATGATAATAATTCAAATGTTATTGTCTAAAATTAGAAATGTCATTCGAACTAGTATTTGAACCTGGGGCTTCTCGGTTACAAAGCAATAATTTACCTAGATGAACCACAGAGAAGCCTATCATCTTCATTGTTAAGTACTATTAATTAATATCTTTCACCCCCCCCCACCAATGTACGTAAAGGTAGGGAAGTAGCGAGGGTAGTTGTTAAGTCGTAGAAGTTGTATGCGGGAGTAATGTAAGAATCGTTGTAAGGTGTAGGTAAAATAAATAAACAATTATAAACGTTGATGACTGATCATTCGCCAACCAACAAAATAATACATTCATCATTATAATAATATAAAAACTTTAAACACAAATGTCCACAGTTAACAGTATTAAAAGATTGAAAATTATCATGATTGTAAAGTATGATACAAGGACCATTACTTTTTAAGTATTGTATTAATTTTGATGGAGGAGGTAAGTTTCCAAAACTATCAAAATATACTGCGCGTGTATTAATTTTTGTATAAGCTGTCCAATGTGTTCCAGGTCCATTTTTACTATCCAAATTTATTATACCACATTCAGCGGCTCTTACTCCTGATTTAGGTAGTTCATCTTTCATAAATATTCCTCGAGTTTTTTATTTTTAATTTTTTTTGCATACTTATATAAATCTATATTGGTCAGCGCTCGTTTTGGAAGTTTTATCGTAAGATTTTTTTTTAATAGTTCGCCCTTCTAAAAAAAGACCATATCCGTTTTTATATGGTTGTAAATATAATCCGTTTCTAGTTTTATTTAGTGCTATTGCTTCCATGGTTTGATTATGCCTTTGATTTTCTTTAAGTTTATCTTTAGCAGCAATTACTGTTTTTGCAATAGGAGCTGCGCCGCCATTTAACGATCCTAATGCGCCGAGAGCAGCAAAAATTGGAATTAGCGGTAAAAATCCGCCAATCTTTGGCACTGGTATTATACGAAAAGGTTTTATTTTTTTCGCCCTTTTAATGATTTTACAGCTGTTACTGCCGCATTAATAGCATCTTTAGGATTCATAAATTTGTTTCCTTTTATTGCAGATTTAGCACTTTTAATTAGATCATTAAACTTTAAGCCCTTCCCATGTTTTCTTTTGATATTTTTTGATCTTATTTGAAGTCGCTTAACGTTAGATTGGCAACCCATACCAAGTTTTTTTTTTAGCTTTCATAGCAGCTGATACACCTAACGCAACTATTTTCTCTCCTAATGATGAATCACTGGAATATAATCTTTTTTTAGCTCTTTCTAATAACAGTTTGTCAGCTGTATGTCTATTTTCTATCTTTTTATAATCATTATAAGCTATGTCATGCTCTTCACAAGCTTCATCCAATTTATTAATACCGCGATCTCCTTTTGCAAGTCGTTTTGTTAGCTTGGCTCTATGTTCACAAAAAATATATCCAGGTATGTGTAGTTCTATTGGTAGTTTATCAATAACTGAATCTATGACAACTTTACCAAGATATTTATTCTTAAAAGCGTTTTGAGGAGGCTGACTAATATTTGAATTTTGTATTAACGTGTTTGCCATCGTATACACACTAACTCACTAAATTGTAATTATGTCATATTTATATGTGTGATAGACACATTGCACTTTAGTTTTTATCAAAATGCGAATAGTACAACAACCACTTTTACTAACAGTTGCAAATAATGATATAAAAAATTTGGAAACTTATAAGAGACATGGAGAGTTATTACCATCATCAATTCGTTGTCTGATTATTGGACCATCAAATTGTGTAAAAACCAATGTAATGGTTAGCTTAATTGAACATATCAATGGTTTGCGGTTCGAAAACGTTTATGTTTACTCTAAATCTCTTTTTCAACCAAAATATTAATATTTGGAGAATTTGTTAACGCCTATTGAGGGTATAAATTACTTTTCTTTTAGTAATTTAGAAAGTAACATACCTCCACCATGTAATGCAAAATCCAATTCCGTATTTATCTTTGATGATGTAGCGTGTGATAAACAAAATCTAATGAGAGAGTATTTTAGCATAGGTCGTCATAATAACATCGATTGTTTTTACTTATGCCAAACCTATAGCCGCACAATTAATTCGCGATAATGCTAACTTTATAATAGTGTTCAAACAAGATGGATTAAATTTACATCATATTTATGAAGATAATGTCAGTACAGACTTAACATTTGATGATTTTAAGAAGATGTGTTCATTTTGTTGGAATGGAAATTATGGTTTTTTAGTTATCGATAAAGAAAGAGATACTAATTCCGGCAGATACAGAAAAGGATTTGATTTTTTTATTCAACCCATTTGACAATAACTGCAGAAGCTAATGTTTTAATTAGGTTTTTAAGACATCTGCGTATTTATTCTAAAATATAAATTAATAACAAATCACCTAATTTGAGATCTTTTTTTTTTGTAAAGGGTTTATAAGGAACTGCAGTAACATTTTCGATTAGTAAGCAAACAAATAAACGTACGTTGAGGTTTGTCTAGAATGCAATCCTATCATTATGTATCGAATGAAGAAGAATTAACCAAAAGGTTAATCAAAAAAAAAGAGAAGAAGTAAATCAAAAGTTGGAATTATTAAAACAGAATGAAATTATGAATAAATAAAGCATTTTTTCCTATCACTAAACGTTTGGAAACTATATCAGATCAGTTAAATGATAACAATACAAAGTTGTCTTTTGTTAAAAATAAAGATAAACAAAATCTAAACACAAAACTACTAAAAAATGAAAATACTATTATGGAATCTACCCCAATTCCGACATGGAGTTCAAAACTTTCAAATCTTCAGAAAAAAATTCAGTCGTTAAAAGATGAAAAACTACATGAATCGAATGATCAAAGTATTTTTGATCATAATGCTA